>CM062820.1:1024764425-1025284229 GCA_031772625.1 Pinus tabuliformis | reverse complement strand
GGCTTGAGATGACTAAAATATCTTCTGATCTTAGGCTAGGTATATGTGCAAGAGAGTTTGATTTGATAAAATGATGATTTTGTTGGCTCATATGGAAAGATGGCTTTTGGGTGCGGGGATTGAGGCTCAGTCCTGCAGAGATCTCAATGGGGAAAGGTAGGCAATATTTTTTGGCACTTAAAATTGAATTAGATGGAAGGAATAGATAGGTGAGGTGTTGAAGAGGGCAAGAGCAATCATGGATCCTCCCCAAACAGCTGAAAACATCAAATAACTAAAGCAAACTTCAAGTAGAGCACTGCAATTTCAGTGGATTCTACTTACACTCTTGTTTGTTTAGTTCAGAAGAAACAAGATATAGAATGGCATACATAACACATAACAAACTTCACAATTACAAAGAAAAGCATTGTACCAAGACAAATTTCCGCATGAATCCCAAAGAGGGCTGCAAATCCTGGTCTCAATTCCTTAGCCAAAATGCTGATATGAATGTACAATGAAGCTCAAGGCTTTCTCAAGAGTCCAACCATGCTAATGACTGAAAATAACATAATATATAAAAACATAGCTCATCCTTGCCTCTAGGGGTCGAGCTCACAAGTTTAGGAGCTGATCGAACTGATTCTAAACTGAGCGCTAGAAACTAGGCAACATAACAACATGCCTCTAGAAACAAGGGAGCTGATTCATTTAGTTTCAAACAACCTCTAAACTGATGAATCTACCTCTACAAGTGAAAATATAACATATTTACATCATAATCCATCAATTTTCATCAAATTACATCATAAATTTGTCATTAGGAAAGTGAAAAAGTCAAACTAGGCGAAGCTGGGTGAAAAACATAGCAAAACTTGGTAAAACTGGCAATTTTTCCTTTATGTGTCGCGCTTGATTCTCTATGCATAGTGCCTGTTTGGACCCACTTTTGGAGGCCTTCCATATGTCCAAATGAGCTCCAGGTGTGCTTGCTGGAAAGGTCTGCCTGTCTACTTTCCAACCCAAGTGGAATTTTTCAATTTGGCCTCCATTCCCCCCCCCCCCCCGCCCAAAAGTCCATTCTCCCAACACTGCTTCCTCTGTGTCAAAATAGGGGAAGTGAGGTCATTTTTGAGTGTTTTTGACCTTTTTGAGGGCTCAAAACCTACCCAAATTTCTTGGCCATATGTAGAAAAGCGTAATTTTGCATAAAAATCCAAAAATGCTGAGTTTTTGAGATTTGGAGGCCTCTAGCAAAAGCGAGCGCCACGTGGCGTTGTGCATAGGGCAGAAAAACTTGTTTTTTGTGCCAAAAATTTGCAAAAATGAAAAAATTGCTCCAAATTTCTTGAAATTTGGGCTGACTCTTCTCTATCAAGTGCTGTGATGGGCCAAGGAAGCCTCAGCCAAGATCTGAAGTCCTTCATCCTCTTTTTGCCTCCTTGATGCTCTCTTCAACTTTGCTTTCAAATTCCTAATTCTCGCTTGGCACACCAAGTTCCGGGACAAGTAATGATATGACAAGTTTCTAAGCATATTCTTCTCATTTATTGCCTTCTCCAGCTTCCTCTCCAAGTGGATATTGACTCTTTCGAGCCATGACTCCCTATCGGCATTGATCTCTTGCTCCAATGAAGTGAACTCCACCCTCCTCCTTCGGGCAGCTTGGCGGTTTTGCCAAATGTTTTGCAACTCCATAACCACCTGCTGATCCTCAAGCTGCTTATTCCTCTGCTCCAAGTACTGTATAGTCCATTGGGCTCTATCCAAGTTGGTAGACAAGGCATCAATGTCCGCCTGCTGCTCCTTAATGATCTCTCTAAGATTTGCACTTTGCGAGCCCATATCAGTATCATCACCCTCAATGAGGATGAAATCAGTCTACCGCTTACCTGATGGTCCTTCATCCTATAGTGGCCTCTTGCCTCGGTCCTAAACTTGCTATGCTGATGAAGGAAGCAAGGCCCCTTCCACCCCGGGTGGACATAATGCTCGCTTTGCTGCTGCAAACAACTGTCTAGTGCCCCTCTGATAGGAGATGAACACCAGCACACTAGCAGTCTCATGGCCCTCATGCTGATAAGAAGGTCCACCTGTCTCATGCCCAGCCTCTGAAGGTCCCTGTGAAGCTCTGAAAAACTCATGAGAGATTAAGTCATCCCAAGTGATGCCCTGTAAACCAAGCTGATGAATGACCACAATTTTGATGAGATCAAAATGATAAATATTGTTGAATTGTTGCTGAGGGGTCTTGTGCTGCACAAGAGTGGTCATCTTCTGTATGTTTCAGCATATGAAGTAAGGAATATTCATCATCTGTACTCGAGTAAAATGAATTATCATCCTAATGTGATAAGCATACAAGCAGGAGAACCGGCCCTCACAAGTGAAATACTTCATGATGAGTTTCATTAAAGGAGCATATTCATCCTTGAGGAACCGAAAAGGAAACACTCTCTTGAGCTGTCTCAAAAAATCGGGTTTGATATATGGTTCATAATGCTGCCAGTCAATTTTATTTCTCGTGTCCCATGGTTCTCCAATGTTTGGTATGCCGGTTGCCAATGAAATGGTTTCTGGTGTTAATGTGAAAGTGACACCAACAAGAGTGGCTTGATCACCATGTAAATGCAACACAAATAAGCGGGCCAACTCATGATGAAACTGAATATTAGCAACCTTCTCGCAAAATTCATAACATGACTGATGCTGGAAACAAAAGATGGCAAGAGAGCAGGATTGTAACTTGGCAAGAGTGGTTGGTTCTTCTCCGATATGTCTGCCACCTCTATGAGGCCTCCTCAGTGCATGTCCCTCCATGGGTGAGTCACTTTGGGTCTCCTCTTCATAATCATATGAAGGATCAGATGCCATAGCTGTTGGTAGAAAAATTTCCTTCGAGAAATAGGTGCTGATGTGTCAAACTATGTTGGACTGTTCTTGGTGATGTGCTTGACCTATGCCACCAAGGGAAAAAAGTGAAATGAGGGGGTGTAAGGGGAGGGAAAAATAGTGGGAATTTTGGGACTGTTGGGATAGATTTAGTCAAGGAAATATGGGATGTTATGGGATTTTTTTATAGGATTAGGGTTTGGAGTTTTACATTTGGAAATTTGGGAAAGGGAACTTGGGATAAGGGGTTAATGAACTTAGGGTGTAGGGGAACTTAGGGGAATAATGAAATCAAGGGAAAAATGGGATAAGGAAGTGATGGAGGGATGATAAACTTGGTAGCAAAATAGTTAATCAAACCCTAGGCAGCAAGTTTCTTGAAATTTCAAATGGTAGGGTTTGATTTGTTCTTAAACCAGTACCATTCATCAACCACCATTATATAAGCACAAACTTGGATAAACAAAAATGATGGAGGTTCTACCTACTTGTCACAAGGCAAATCCGTGCAATTTTTGGTGATTTGGAGAAAATGCTAGCAGTTTCAGGTTCTCTGGCTGTGTGTGTTGCGCATACAACCCAATGCATCACGCCCTCCATATGCGTCGCGCCCGTGTTGTTTTACACTGCAAAACGAGGCCCAATGCGCCGCGCCTCCTGCCCAGTGCGCCTTGCCGGTTGAGTTTCACCCAAACTTGTCACTCACTCACCAAAATCGTTTTTTCCTTGCTTCTCTTTGCTCTTGGAGTACAAATGAACTTCACACACTTGGAGGAATGATTTATACATGGAGATTTTAAATTTATTTTGCCAAAACCCACTTTCATAATGTTTTGCAAATGACTTTATCTTCAAATTCCGTTTTTTGCACTTTTTAACTTCATTTGAGTTTTGTGATGAACTAAATGACCTGAGCTTTGCTTGTTTTGCAGGTGATGGAGCTTCTGGGGCTAAGGAAAGAAACCAGAGTGCAGATGAAGGAATTTGCAATAAGGAAAACAAAATTTACATGATTTTTGTACAATAAAAGCTAAATACTCTGTTTTTTCCTCAAAGTACAAAAAAGCTAAATACTCTGTTTTTTCCTCAAAACAAAGTTTTGAGGAAAAACACATTTTCGAACACTTGGCGATGAAATTTATTGATGTTGAAACCTCCTCATGGCCTGCTAGTAATTATTGGACACTTTAAAACATTTTTTGACGAAACCCTAATGAAACCCTAGACCTAATTGACCATGAAACCCTAAAGACAACCTTTGCAATTTTCAAGATAAAAAGACGATTGTTTATGCTTTTTAATGAGAAAACATGAGCGAGCAGGTAGATAACATGAGGGAAAATGTACAGCAAGCCACTATCGTCAGATGATCGATGCTCCTAATGGAATATAGCTGAATGAGCGAGAAAGCTAATATGTAATGCAACAAGAGGATTTGATCTCTAACAGAGAGATGAAGATATCGACACTAACACAGTATACTTCTCATAAGAAGGTTTTACTATAAACAAGCGTTTCATTTCATAGAAAATGAAAAGGTCATTAACTAACATTTGAAGTAGATTTTGACCGCTAATCTCTCCCTTGATTCCAAAAAACTTTGTCCTATCCCCTGCCTCTCTTTTAAAAAATCTATCACATTGGTCTTGTAACAGCCCTAGTGAAGAATTCATGTAATAAAGTTAAAAATAATAACCACAGATGAATGTGACACTTATTCCAAGCTGAATGTAGGGAAAGACATCCTAGGGGATGTTCATTTGGTTGTTTATGGCTAAGGAAAATGGAAAAGGAAATTACTAAGGCATTAAAAGGAATTTTGGCACATTTATTTATGAAAATAATGGAAATTAGGAGAAAAAAGGAGGTGAAAGGCCACAGTTTGCATGAGGGGACAAAAATGAAGGAAAATAATGGAAAATTAAGAAAATAGAGGCCTCATTCACAAAAAGGCTTCTGAGGATCAGTTGGTAAACTTTCGTTAGTTTAGCTTTGGAGTTCTTTCTTTGCTCTCTCTCTCTCTCTCTCTCTCTCTCTCATACTCTTGGATACTTAGAGTTTATTGAAGCACTTTGGCATTGGAGCAAGAAAGGAAAAGAGGGGAAGAGGAAGCAAGGATCAACTAGGAAAATGTAGGATCAAGCAACTACAACAAGTTTCATTGTAGGTATCGACATGCATGTGTAATTTCCTCACTAGATTTAAATGCATGGCATTGCATGTGGTTATTTTCTATCATGGCATGGGTTTTGCCAGGTATGATAGTGTTTTTCAGACTAGCCTTGCCATTTTCGGATAGCCATGGTGCGATAGGGGTTCTCATGTTTGGTTGAGCTAGATTTTCAGATGGATTCGAACCTGAGTGAGGTGGATCTCTGAAATGGTAGAACACATGGCCTAGTAACCCCTGAACTAGATTGTGGGTTGCGATAAATCTGGATTTTATGTTAACTCAGATGGCCTAGGAATCCTTTCCGATGAATGATAGGATATTCGATAAAGCCTAGAGGTGGTTTGCTCTCCATTGGGCCTAGTGATCCTAGGTTTGAGATATTCAGTAAAGCCCGAAGAGTGGGTCTCGGTTTAGGGCCTAGTGATTTGGGTTTGGATAGCGAAAAATCCCGAGAGACTAGGAGACATGCAAATTCCTCACGGTGTAAGTTGACAAATCTGGTGGCATCCATGCCTTTTTATCCTAGTGATTGGGTGGAGATAAAAATAAATCCTATTATGATGTGTTCATTGTATTGGCCTAGTTATCCAGGATGGATTATGGTAAAGCCTAGTTTATATTGACGAGGGTGAGGTGGTTTAGCCTTGGTATGACCTAGTTGAGTTCTTTTGGTTTGAGTCCCACATTCACGCTTGGAATATGGCATGGGGGTGATGGATGAAGAGAGATTTGGCTCAGTCAATCTATGGTCGAGTGGAATGTGATAGTCCCATATTTGGTTAGTTCATTGCATTAATTAATGAGAAATTCATTCCATTGATTTTTATGTGTAAATGTATTGGTGTATATATGGATTTTGATGGCTAATTTGTTTTTTGTAATTATGTTCCTATTATGTTGGTTATATGTTCATTTTATGGCTGCAATTATGTTTGGATCTCAACATGTTTTTACTTGTATTTGAATGGATATGGTATCTATGACCTGATAAGTGATAAGGAAGAAAATGACAAGAGGAAACAATGGTTCATGGTGATTCTTAGATAAGTAAGAGATCCCTACAATTAACTCTGTTATTTACACATGTAGGTTACATGTCGATGATATGTTTGAAGAAATTCTTGTCATGGCTAGTAGGGGTCTGGCTAAGGCCTTGATCAACTATTTAATTTTGCATTATTGCTTCCTCATACTTTAATTAATTCAGAGCTTTCATTCAATTCTAGGCAGTGGCTTGGGCTCTGGGCCTGAAAAAGTGGCTCAAATCCTGGAGTCACTAGCATTGAACTGGAAAGTTTCATCCATAGTCACTGGCATGCATGCCTATGAGAGTGGATTTAGGTCTCTGGTCACTCCCTTGCCCATAGCATGAGAGCGACTAAGCCTTAAATTGTCTAGAACAGCTGTGGGACCCAGGGACAGGCTGTCTTAGTGGCTAACTTGTCTCCTAAGGGTTTTGTTGATGATATTGGATGACTGTATGTGATGTTCCATCGATTCCACTTGCTTAAGTTCACTTAGGAGGTCGAATCTGATCATAGTAGCCTCTCATCTCATGGTCACCCTAGTTGGCATGGTAGTTTGTGTGGATGTGGGAGGAGGGTGGTATAGAGTGGTATGAGAGCATGGTTCAACTCTCGAACTGAATGGGTTGAATATGTGTTGGTCATGCATGCATGTCGGTTGCATGTGTGTCTCTTACACTTATATACTTGTTGCATTCGCTTGATGATGGATTAGGGTTTTAATATGGTTATCATGGAGAATTCAATGTTGATTTCATGAAGAGTAATGTACATGGGTATGTGATTGACTGTATATGGTTATTTTTTACTTACATTTTGATCTTATGTCACCTACTTACATTCTTGTGTGTTAGGTTACATTTTGAATATTCTGATTACATATATCAGTCTTGTAGGTTGATTACACGAACTGATTGATTATGTTCGACTACATGTAGTTATGTATATTTGTAGTTGGTTAGGCATTGCTTATGCATATTGTCGGTTGCATGTAGAAATGTCTACAATGGGTTAATGGCTGCTGTCATGCATGAGGTCATAGCATGCATTGTTGATATGGCCTTGCATTAATGACTGGGTCCTAGTTAGAGTGATGTTTATGTGTTGATTCATTTATTTGTGCATGTCTATGCACTGTTATGATTATGTTATACATGTATCACACTGATTTGGTGATATTGCAAAAAAGTTATCCTCCCCAAGCTATACTAAGTTACATCAATTTATTGTGATTTGGTTTATCTAACATATTATGCATTGCAGGAAGAAAGAGATCAAATGCCTAGCAAGGTGGTAGACTGCGTAGAATCTCCCTATGCATCAAATGAGCAGCGCGGTGTGGGGCATACTTCTGATTTGGCTGATACACCGAGAAAATTGAAGGAAGAGATAAGGAGTTGTAAGGAAGATAATGACTTGATAATATAGGCACAAGAGAAGCAAGCATAGGTCAATGCTCTACTTCTTTAGAGTTTGTCAGACTTGCAACAACAAGGGTCGCTTCAAATCAGCCATGCACATGAGGATGGGACTAAATGAGCATATGGCAGTAGATATCCTAGTAGACACATGTTGGATAGATCTAGCATGGTGAGAAATGGAAGGTTGTTGGACACTACGGACAGGAGGGGCGATGAGTACATGTATTATTCTAGTTCTGGTTCTGATAGACATCATGATCGCCATTGCTATCATCCTTACAGGAGGAATGATAGGGGGTACTTTTCAGATGAATTCAAGAAAGAAAAACCACCTACTTTTGATGGAGATATGAAGAAGTCGGAAGATGCAGAGGCTTGGATACTTGGCATGAAAAAATTCTTTGAGTTGCATGAGTACATAGATAACATGAAGGCCCAGATATCTATCTTTAGCTTGAAAGGTAAATCAAACATATGGTGGGAAGATGTTAAGTGGGTTAGAGACATCAAGACAGATGACTTGAGTTGGTGGGAATTCAAGAGGCTTTTCAGGAAGAAGTACTTGTCAGAAAGGTACTATGACAATAAGGCAAAATAATTCTATGAGTTAAGGATGGGGTCAATGATGGATGAAGAGTACACAACCAAGTTTCTAGAGCTGTTGAGGTATGCATTGTATCTTACTGATGAGAAGGATAAAGTTCAATGGTTTGTCAGTGGTTTTCCATTATCATTTAGAGATCATATTGAGTATGATGAGCCTCGGTCACTTGAGGAATTTATTGGGAAACTCAAGCATTGCTATGAACAATCAAAGTGTAAGAATGAATCTCAGCATGGATGGAAAGGAAAGGAAAAAGGTAGAGGTAAATGGAAGCCTAAGAGAACAAGGCCTCAACATGGAGATGATAAAGAGAATGTGGCACTGTAAAAGAGATTTAATGCAACTATACAAGGACATGGGTCACAACAACAAAATAAAGGTGTTGGTACTAGTCAGTTGGAGTGTTGGACATGTGGTAAGGATCACCTTAAGGAATATTGTCCACAGAATTAGGGTGGTAGGCCTTAGATATACAATGCACAAGAGGCACAGATTGTTGGGGACATTGTTTAGAGTATTCCATGTATCTATGCAGTTGTGGACAATAGGAAAACAGAACACTAGGAATCTACCATTGAGATGGGCGATAAGCTTTGTTATCAAGTTATTTCTATTTTGATTGACCTTGAATCTAATTATAGCTATGTTAGTCCTGACTTGGTGGATAAGTGTGGTTTGAACAAGGAATAGCTTGTAGAGTCTTGGTAGTGCAGTTGGCTACAGGTACAAAGAAACGAGTTCATCACTGGGTAAGAGCTTTCACATTTGATTTAAATGGTATGCCTAAAACTGTTGGGTTGTGTTATATTCTTTCCACGTAGTTAACAAGGGGTTTGAGGGGCACCCGTAACCCCACTTTATGGGGTCCAGGGCAGCGCCCCAGAAATTTTTGTTTTTGGACCCTATGTTAGGTTGGGTGGACGCACCTATGGTTTTGTGCATGATTTTCGCACATGTTTTTGGACACGATGTTTTCGGTCCATGGTATTGGACGCGATGGTTTTTGGTCCATGGTATTGCATGCTTCGGCATGTATAAATATGTATTATAACATTGAAAGGAACATAATGAAAAATCAAGCTGGTAGTCCGAATTTTGGGATCTAGGGGAAAATCTTTGTGTATATGTGTGTTTTATGTGTTATGCTATCACATTGTTTATTTTTTGCGTTTTAGAATTTGTATGCAGGTAATTTCTGTATGGGGTCAAAACCTACATTTGGTATCGGAGTAGATTTGGCTTCAAGGGGACGCCTTTGTTAGTGAGGGGTTTTGCTCGGGCCTGTGGTAGACCTTGTTCAGTGGGAGATCTGCGAGATCGATTTTGGTGGTGAAAGAAGATGGCGAGCAGTGGAAAGATAGAGATAGAGAAATTTAATGGTCAAAGTTTTGAGTTGTGGAAACTCAAGATGGAGGATTTGTTGGTGGATAAATATTAGTGGATCACCTTAGATCCGGGTACTAAACCAACAGGAGTGTCCCATGAAGAATGGAAGAAGTTGGATCGGAAGACAAAAAGCATAATATGATTGTGTGTCTCAGATTCAGTGTTGCTGAATGTATCAGGGGAAGCTACGATGAAGGCTTTGTGGGACAAGTTAGGGACTTTATACCAATCTAAGTCTCTGGTGAATAAATTGTTCCTGTGGAAAAAGTTGTATGACCTGAGGATGAAAGATGGAGACTCGGTGATAGAGCATCTGAACACATTTAATACTGTGGTATGTCAGTTAGCATCTGTTGATATTAAAATTTCAGATGAAGATAAGTGCATCATTTTGTTGTGTTCTCTACCAGATTCATGGGATAGTCTGGTTATTGCAATAGGTAGCAATGCAACTGCCTTGCAGTTTGATGAAACAGTCTCAGCCTTGTTGACGAAAGAGATGAGTTGGAAAAATATGGAGAGCCAGAATGGTGATGCCTTGTTTGTATGAGGACAGTCACACAACATAAACAAAAATAAGTCATCGAGTGGGAGATCTAAATCTCAAAACCTATAAAGGTGGTGTGCTCGAAATGCGGAAAGGAAGGCCACTTTAAAAGGGACTGTAAATCTAAAGCTCCTGACAAAGGAAAGGGATCTGATGAGGCTCCTTCTGTAGAGGCGAAAACCACCTCAGATGAAGGTGGGGATGTGTACTTGGCTTCTTCAAGTACACATGTAGATCATGAGGCATGGTTGATTGACTCAGGTGCATCCTTTCACTTCACTCCCCATAGAGAGTGGTTCTGCGAGTATGAGAAATATGATGGTGGTGATGTCTTCTTGGGGGATGATAGGAAGGCTAGAATCATTGGCCGTGGAAAAGTAAAGTTGAAGTTGCAAGGTGGAAGGGTTAGAACGCTTCCAGGTGTTCTACATATTCCTGCATTAACCAAAATCTGATTTCTGTTAGCAAGCTGGATGATGCAGGTGTAAAAACAGTGTTCGAGAAGGATACCTGCAAGATGGCTCTGGGAGCATTGGTATTGATGCAGGGAGTTCGGATCAGAACTCTGTACAAGCTCCAAGGTAGCACTGTTATTGATGGGTGCAATAGTTCTATGGTTCCTGAAAGTGGAGCAGAAAATCTAGTGGTCTCTGGAGAGAAGACCATGCTATGGCATCAAAGGCTTGGACATATTGGAGAAAAGGGCCTTCGAATACTTCATGGTAAAGGTATGGTAGAAGGTATGAGTAATGGCTCTCTAGATTTTAATTTCTGTGAAAACTGTGTATATGGGAAGCAGAATCAGGTGAGTTTCCCCTCTGGTAGTAAGAGGGTGAAACATATATTAGAACTTGTGCACAGTGATGTGCTTGGACCTGTGAAGGTTCCATCACTGGGTAAGTCTGTGTACTATGTATCATTTATAGATGACTTCTAAAGGAATACATGGATATATTTCCTTAAGAAGAAATCTGAAATCTTTGACAGGTTTAAAGAATTTAAGGCTCTGGTGGAAAACCAGACAAAGAAGAAGATAAAGGTGCTGAGGACAGATAATGGTGGAGAGTTTTACAGCAAGGAATTTGAAGAGTTCTGTAAGAAGTGTGGTATATCACGACAGAAGACTACTCCATATACACCTCAGCAAAATGGATTTGCAGAAAGAATGAACAAGACATTTATGGAAAGGGCAAGAAGCATGCTCAGTGGTGCCGAGTTAGGACAAGAATTCTGGGCAGAGACAGTGGATACTGCATGTTACCTGGTCAACAGGTCACCTTCATCAATGTTGGAGGATAAGACTCCACAAGAGGTATGGATTGGTAAGAAACCCTCTCTTTCACATCGAAGGGTATTTGGATGTGATGCACATGTACATGTTCCAAGGAAGACCAGGATTGGACAAAGTTTAGGATATCTGTGGCTTTGTTGATGCAGACTGGGCTGGAGATTTGGATCAAAGAAGATCTACAAGTGGGTATGTGTTTAACCTATTTGGAGGTGCAGTCAGTTGGATCAGTAAGAAACAATCTGTAGTGGCACTATCAACTATAGAGGTAGAACATATGGCAGCCACTCATGCAAGCAAGGAAGTAGTTTGGTTGCATAGATTGAGTTCAAGTATGGGGTTAGTACAGGAAGCTATAAGGATAGACTGTGACAGCCAAAGTGCAATTTTCTTGGCAAAAAACCCCGCATATCATTCAAAGACAAAGCACATTGATGTTCAGTATCACTTTGGGAGGGATATGATAGAAGAAAAAAAGGTTTTGCTGGTAAAGGTGGACACTTTGAAGAATACTGCAAATGCATTGACAAAATCTGTGAGATTTGAGAAGTTTTGTTGGTGTAGAGAGACAATGGGCATTTCAGGGCTGGAAAAATGACTAAGCTCTCTTGTGGCCCCGTGTGGAAAGAAAAAAAGTGGGAGAATGTTGGGTTGTGTTATATTCTTTCCACGTAGTTAACAGGGGGTTTGAGGGTAACTCGTAACCCCACTTTATGGGGTCAGGGGCAGCGCCCCGGGAAATTTTGATTTTGGACCCTATTTTAGGTTAGGTGGACCTACCTATGGTATTGTGCTGGATTTTCACACATGTTTTTTGGACGCGATGGTTTTCGGTCCATGGTATTGGAAACGATGGTTTTCAGTCCATGGTGTTGGATGCTTCGGCATGTATAAATATGCATTATAACATTGAAAGGAACATAATGAAAAATCAAGCTGGTAGTCCTGGTTTTGGGATCCAGGGGAAAATCTTTGTGTATATGTGTGTTTTATGTGTTATGCTCTCGCATTGTTTATTTTTTGTGTTTTAGAATTCGTATGCAGGTAATTTCTGTACAGGGTTAAAACCTACAAAAACAACACATTTGAATGTGCTACCTTTGGGATCATACAATATGTTATTGGGCATGGATTGGTTGTATCTACATAGAACCAAAGTTAACTGCCATGACAAAGATATTGAGTGTTTTGATGACAATGGAGAACTAAGAGTCTTGTAGGGTAAGAAGAAGGCCACATCAGTTAGGATGGTGACAACTATGCAAACAAAGCGTAGCCACAAGAAAGGGTGCCAACTATTTGCAGTACACATTTCTAGTGATAGGTTAAGGAGGTTGAGGATGCAAATGTGTTGAACATGTACCCAGTGTTGCTGTAGTTCAAGGGTGTAATTCCTAAGGACATTATAGAGTTTCCACCTCATAGGGAGGTATACTTTTCGATTGAGTTAGTGCCAGGGGTAGCTCCAACATCAAAATCACCTTAGAGGATGAGCACACCTGAGTTGGTTGAGTTAAAGTTGCAGTTGAAAGAAATGTTGGACAAGGGATACATTAGGCAAAGTGTATCACCTTGGGGCGCACAGGTCTTGTTTGTGAGGAAGAAAAATGGTATCCTCAGATTATGCATTGATTACAGGAATTTGAACAAAGGACTATCAAGAACAGGTTCCCTTTTCCAAGGATTGATGACTTGTTCGATCAGTTGAAGGGAGTAGTAATGTTATTGAAGATTCAATTGAGATCCAAATACTATCAGGTACACATCAAAAAGGAGGACATTTACAAGAGTGCATTCAGGACTAGGTTTTATAGTGCCATTTACCACTCTTGGTAGATCTGATGCTCTGATTATGGCCTAGGGAAACCCTTCCTTCCAGACTTGGTCCAAAATCTAAAAAACAATGTTTTATTCCCTATACGTTACTTTTCCCTATGATAAAAGCGTGTACACACGGGTCAGCGTATACCCAACCCATGCACATGTGTTAAAACACTTAGAAATAATAAATTTCCTTAATTTATGGTAGAGTTCACAGTTTTTACCTGTTACTCACCTCTTATAGCCCATGGCCCAACTGTTTCCCAACTGAAACAAGTAATTTGGAGAAGTATAAATAAACCTCCATCGGAAGGCCTTAAAGGAGAAGATATGAGATATTGATAATATAGTGAGATTATCCCTGATCGAGTTTGATGAAATCCCTATGCTTCTTGCACTCCCCAAAGTTTCAGGAAACCCTTGTTTCCTTGTGGAGATATCCTTCATCTTTCTTGAGATATCCTTGTGTTGATGTTGGAGGAAGATTGCTGAGGCCAGGAAAGGACAGATCCAGAGGACGGATCCGCTTGAAGCCAGAGGAAGACTCATGTTATTTTTCTCCACTTTAATTGTAGCTTACTTCAATAAAGAAATGTTGTTATGTTCTCGATATTAAACATATTTATGCATTGATTTATATTGTAATTTGTCTATGAATCTTATATTGATGCGTAATTTTTCATTCATTTATGTGATCTAAAGTTAATATCATGAACATGCTTTATGTTTCTACTGCTGTATATGTTTCATTTGAATAATTTTCATGTTTCAAAGACATCAGGAGAAGCTAAGGGTTTTAACCCTATGGGATCTACCCAAACATAGGACCTTTGGGTAAGGACACTCCTACACAGTTCAATAGAATAAGAATTTAGGGTGTTTTCCTGAGCATTTCTTGTTGTTCTTTGCCATCCACTCTATTGGGGTTTTCAACCCAAGAACCTAGGGTGATCTCACCCACAAAAGAATTGGCAACTCTGCTAGGGATAACATTCTTGTTATTCCTGGTTTGGGTTGTTTGTTCTCAATCAGGGTTTGTTTTCTTGATTGCTTGCTTTTACCGTATTATTTGACTCATTAGCTTTTCAGGCATCAAGTCTGATCTTCTGGATCAGGCTTTGATTTTTTTTTTCCTAATTGATCTTTGTATACATTGTTTTCTTGGGTTACAGTGGTGTATACACACAATTTTCCTCAAGTAGACTCGTGTATACGCTATTTTCTTGTATTAGAAACGCACGTGCACGCTTTTGTGTCTTTACACGGTTGCGTATACAACTTTTTGAATTGTTTTTCCAAATCGTCTTGCCCAGTTAGGTCTACTGCCTAGTCATTTATGTTGTTTTATGGTCATCTACTGTCTGAAGAACTCAGTTCTATTGAAAGCTTTCTTTTTCAAATCTTCTTCTCAGTGAAAAGTCTAGTTGGCCTAGGACTGGTTATTAAGAAAGTTTGTGCTTTGTGTCTTGGGTTCAAGGCTTCTATTTGAAGTTCTTGGATGTTCTAGTTTTCCAGAACAAGAAAATGAATTTGATTTCATTTGCAACCCAGATTTCAAATTGCCTTGCTTTTCTTTTCCTTGTTTGATTGGCCTTGTTTCTTTTCATGCTTTTTTGAGAGTCTTTTTGGAAATTTTGAAAGTATTTCTTTCTTGACATTTTGTCAGTTTTCTTAAATCTCTTGCTGTTGTTCGGATTAGTTTGTGTCAGTTTGTAGTCTTTCTTGTTTCAAGTTTCATTTATTTATGAGTTTTATAACTTGCAAGATTTAAAGACTCCTTGTGCTTATGCCTTGATCTTTCGAATTTAGTAGTTCTTTTTGTGACCTCAAAAGTTTCTTTAGTTTCCTTAAAAGAAAAACACAAAAACTTTGCTTTTCTTTTTCCAAGCTTTTGGTTTTTAGTTTCTTTTGTTTTGTTGTTGTTAAGCAATTGGGATCTTTTGCAATTTGTTTTTCTTGCTCTAGAGGGATATTTGTTTTTAATTTTTTCCCCCTTCATTATCAAGTTGGCTTATTGACTCTATAAAGAACCACATTTTGCTTATAGTATGAGTGTTTTTTAGGATCTTGCATCGTCATTTAAACTTGCATTAGGTTAGTTTGCATCTTAAGAATTCTTAGCCTTTTTAGATTTTGAGTGTGTGTGGAGTGTTTCGGAAAAGAAAAGGAAAATATTTGGCTTATATAAGTTTTCGTAGAACCCAAGTAGAAATCACTCTTCATCGAAGAAAATCACTGCATGCATATAGTTAAGTTTCTATTGGTTTCTTTTGTGTCATAAAACATCTTCAGTTTCATTCTCGTAATTCCCCTTGAATTAAAGAACAACTCTATAAAATCAAGAGATTTAATAAAATGAACTAGAACTTTTTATTTTTGTCATTAAAAAACACCAACAAGTTTAGGTTCATTAGGGCCTTGGAATAGGTGAGTGGAGAGTTAACTCTCCAAGGCCGCTCAAATTATCAAATGTAGAAGTTGAATAATAAGTGAAATCCAATATCATTAGAAAGATCGGGAAAGCTCTGTGACTGGGAGTTAAGCACGAGGGAGAGTGAAGACAAGCAAGAGAGATACCCCCTCTCTTACTTGTTGGATCCTGCTTCACGACTATTCCGCCTGGCTTTTGATATGATTTGGTATCCATAGTTGCCTTTCGTAGGGATCGCATAGGTGGCTATGGAGGGGAATCCTGTGGCACCTGAGGCTGATGTTGCATCATGTTGGGCAGTACTTCTAGAGGGTACCTTTGCAAAGCTTGGGTGGTTGCACCGATAAAGGATTTTGTCTGGAGGTCAGTGTAACTGCTTCTAATACCTTCGCTAGTAGGCTTGGGGTGTAATTACGCCAGACAATTTTTGGAAGGCCCTTATTTTTGGCTTTCTTGCATTTTGATGTCCAGTCCTAATCACCGGAGTAGAAATACTTGAAAGTAGTTTGATTTTATGTGTCTTTAGGGACTTTTAGAGAGTTCTCTTTGCTCCTAATGGCCTAGATTTACAACTTTTTTGAGTCTTTAAGTAGATCTCTTAAAAATAATTCAAAGTGGTTGATCAACCAACTCGTCGGTCTAGGCGACTTCATGGGCTTTCACCTATGAGTCTTGAGCCTTCTCCTCGAAGGCATAGGAGCAATTCTGCCAGTGGTTTTCAATTAGTGGCAGCAAGCACATCGGAGATTGATCCTTCGATTGGAGTTATTAATTCACAAGATAGACCTAGTACAAGTAGAGAGTTGGAGAGAAACACTCCAGTTCTTTCTTGAGTCCTCTTCTAGTCGAAATATGTTATTGAAGTGGAAGAGCTCCTTGAGTCTATTTTGACTCCTAATTCTCCTCTTTCTCCCGATCATCCAGACATTTTATTATACGTCGGGAATCCGACCAACAGACCTTTGAGCCTAGGTTTATATCGATATTTTCCTTCGATGACCACTACTAGAAGCATGACATACATGATAAGTGCTACGAGTATGCAAACTCTTGTATCCTACAAGGAGGAGGAACAATTTCTATACCTTCCGTTACTCCTAACACTTCTATATTTGGTTCTACTTCCATTCCATCTTAGAGTGGAAGCTCTCAAGCTGTTGCCTTCAGCATTGGATTTTTCCCTTTTGGAATGTTGACCGGCATGATTCCTTTGGTCCCGTTAAGTATTCCATCGGCTGCCTCCACGTCCATGGCTTCCATGGAAAGTGGATAAACTTCTTTTCAGGGTTTCCCGTTTGGGGGTGGTCATATACCACATTCCAACCCATCTTTGGGATCAGTACCTTTTTCCTCTATAGGTCAAAGTTATAATCCGTTTAAAGGTTGGACAAACCCTGCGGTTAGTGGGTTAGGAGCCGGGAATCAACCTTATTTCGACCAACAAGGGAATATTCCGTATTCTTCTATCAGTTCATTCCAGAACTTTTGTCCCTATACTAATGCATGGAACCCTTACCAAGGTCTCTTTGCTCCTTTTAACACCTTTCTAGGGGGTAATTTTACTGGCTACGAAAATTTTACGGTAAGAGTCGGTGAAACTCTGGTTTTTCCTAGACCACAAGGGGCTCCTTATGGTTTGGTTGGGTCTACGAGTTAATTTAGGCACCTCGGTTCATTCATAAATCCATGCCATTCTTTTCTAAACATTAGGAGTTTCTCCCACACTGGGTGGAATCCTCAGGGTCCTCCACGACTACCTTTCCTAGCAACGTTAAACTTGTTAGATCTTTCTAAATTGACTAATGATCCAATTAGGTATAACCTAGTTTGGCCTCCGGTCCCAACCAAACTTCCCTCAGATATACCTAAATTTGAGGGGAAGACTGGTGATGATCCGAGGGACCACATAACCACTTTCCACTTATGGTGTTCGTCCAACTCCCTGATAGACGATTCAATCAGGTTGAGATTATTTCAATGTACCCTAACTGGAAATGTGGCTAAGTGGTACATAGAACTTCCAAGGGGCACCTTCGCTTCTTTTGACGATTTGTCTACTATTTTTTGAACCATTTTCAGTTGCCTGTCCGCTATGATGCTGGAACTGATATTTTGGCTAATTTTCAAGAGGATCAGGCAACCCACATTTCAGATCATATCCAGGAATGGAGGAGATGGAAGAGGCTCATTAAAGCTTATATTCCACAAGAATTCCTTCTTGAATGGTTCCTTAAATCATTACAACCCCAGATCTCTAAGGACGTGTCACTCCCCTGTGTGTTTAGTGAAGAGTAGGCTATTTTTAGGGCCCAACAATTAGAACTTATATATTATCAATTTGGGGTTCTTCAAAAAGTTCTACGTGATGCTCCTAGGTCCAAGGTTGATATAGAAAAGATGAAGCTAGGTCCCTATGCTAGCTTCCTCATGCCAACGGGCTAGTCGGATCGATCAATGCTAACACGGATAACCCGCTGACTCAATTGGAACAATTGACTTTACAAACTGCTTCTTCTATGTAGACTTTGCCATCCATCACTACTCTTTCTCAACCTATGTCTATAAATGATGTCCAGACTTCTAACCCCAAAGGAAACCAACAATCTTATGGGAAGAAGAAAGGATGAGGTAGGAAAAAGAACCAGGATGGGAAGGGAAATGCAAATAGGCCGAGAAATGATGCTGATGGGGGTAGAAAGGAGTCTGAGAAAAAGGTAAAATTTCCATGCAAGCTATGCAATGGAGATCATTGACTCATATATGTCCTAAGATCCAAGATGATCAACGCTTATTAGTTCAGCAGGGGTCCTCTAGCTCTGAGGTTGTCCTCACTAACCCTTTTCCCCAAGGGAAAAAATTACTTACTGGCACGAACTCTAGTACTGGTACCCCTGTTGGGGGAAACCAAGAAGGGGACAATACATCAAATGTTTACATGATGAGTTCACATATCGACGTCGCTATGCAATCGCATGATTACAGTGAATCAGAGTCATCTAAGGCTAAATTTTCTTTCAATGCTTTAGAGCCGCTCCATATTGAGAGGCCCTCTGTTGAGTCTATACCTCGGATGCTGAAACGCTCCACAAAATGCTCAATCATTAACCATAATGCTAGGGTAGCCCAGAAATACTCAATTGTAGAAGATCTGGCTCAGAGTACTTGTGCTATGTTGGCGTTAGAGGTACTCCAGTCATGCCCGCTCAGAGGAGTTCATTACTCTCTGCAATCAGAGCAGTTGATCCAAAAAAATCTCTTGTGCTTACATTTGATATGTCAAATGTCAAAAAGAGACTCCAACATCATATCACTTTATAAATAAAGTCTACATATCAAAAGACCAATATCTTTAGAACTATTATTGATGAGGGAGCTTCCACATTTGTGATATCCGTGTCATGTTGGAAGGCCATTGGATCACCTCAAGTTGTTCCTTCACCCACTCTATTAACGACATTTGATGGACATTCTCATAGGCCGCACATGATTATTCCAGCCTTTTCCATCTGTGTTGGGGGGAAGGTGGTAAATATTGAGGTAGAAATAGTCTATGAGAATCTGGATTACAACCTCCTTTTAGGTAGGAATTGGATTTATGAGATGGATGCCAAAGTATCGTTGTTATTTTGCATCCTTTGTTTTCCTCATGAAGGGAGAATGGTAAAAGTTGATCAGATGGATTATTCTCCGGGTCACTCCCACGCATCTTTTGAGTCTATTGTTCCATTAGTGTACAATCCAAGGCAACCTATAGAGAATTTAGGAGTTGGAATGTACTCTTCCTTAATGGGTACTTTTTATCTTCCCATTCCTATAGCTAGAATTAATGCTATTTCATCCTCCAAGGGATCTTCTCGAAGAGATTTCTTTCGAACTCATTATTTTTCGAACCCTTGGCCTTTACCCTCATATACCACCACATTAGATGGAGGGCAAGTAGGTGGAATGGCATGTCCTATGTCTACAACAGAAATTGCTTATCAGTCTATTGTTAACTCTGCAGACTCCAATCCTACTCCTTTCTCACCAAAGGAGCTGGATAGAGATGTGGCTCCTGCCTGGAACCTCGATTCGACTTCGGCTCAGGATTATTTAGATATTCTCTTTCCATATGAGGAAGCAATTCTAGAATCAATGATGGGTGTTGATAGACCATGGGATAATCTACATCATCGTTCATATTTCCTCCCTCATTTGCAAGAAATTGAGTCAAGTTTGTCCAGTCCTTCTACTAGTGATGTTCATGAAATTTTAAACCCTTTTGACCCAACATGGTTTTCTGCCAAAGGTAACATGTCTGTTATCTCACAAACTATACCGGTGAACATCTCTAGGAATCCTAACACTATTGAAAATGTCTTCATTGGAGTTGACTCTTCCCTTGAAGAAATTCAAACTTATACCAATCTCTTCAAAGAGTTTCATGATTTGTTCGCTTGGTCTTATGAGGAAATGCCTGGAATAGATCCATCTACAGTCCAACATGAGATAAATACATACAAAAATTCTAACCGTATTCGTCAAAAAATTTGACCGGTTAATCCTAGAAAAGAAACAACTATCACAGTTAAAGTCGAGAAGTTGCTAAAGGTAGGTTTCATATACCCCATTCCTTTAACTGAGTGGGTCTCTAATCCAGTCCCCATAGATAAAAAGCATGGAACGATTCGAGTATGCATTGACTTTAGATACCTAAGGCTTGACTGAAAGAAAATTACCACATGCCCTTTATTGATGAATGTGTGGGTAATGAAATTTTTTCGTTCATTGACAGATTCTCTGGTTATAATCAAATTACTATTTGTCCAGAAGATTAGCACAAGACAACCTTTATTTGTCCCTCAGGTACGTTTGCGTACAAAAATATGCCTTTTGGCCTAAAAATGCTGGAGTCACTTTTCAACGAGCCATGTCTTATGATTTTCATAACATCAAGCACGTTATCGAAGCATATCTGGATGATTTAGCTACTTATTCTAGAAAGAGGATGGATCATCCTAAACATCTTCGATTGATTTTTGAGGGGTGTCATTTTTATAAAATTTGGTTGAATCCGAATAAGTGCATTTTCTCGGTCACATCCGGTCGGTTGTTATGATTCATCGTTTCAACAGAGGGGATTCATGTAGATCCCTTCAAGGTTGAGGCAATAATTCAGTTTCCTCCCCTGTCTTCCATACATCAACCTAAAAGCCTCCAAGGAAAAGCAAATTTCTTGAGGAGATTTATAGGAAATTATGCTGAGATCACAAAAGGATTTATGCGTTTTCTTAAGAAAGGGGTCCCATTTTTGTGGGATGATTTCATGCAACGATCTTTTGATTCTTTGAAAAAAGCATTAACTTCTACTCCATTGTTGAGTCCACCTGATTATAGAAGATATTTCCTCTTGTATCTCGCTGCAACAGAATCAACCATTGGTATGGTTCTGGTTCAGGAATATGATGGCTTATGTGAGCATGTAATCTACTATCTAAGCCAAGGCTTGGTAGGACTTGAACTGCACTATTCTCCCATCGAGAAATTAGCTTTGGTAGTTGTCCATTCTATCCAGTGGCTTCGACATTACATTCTGCTTTGAAAAAAATTCATCTTAGCAGCCGTAAATCCATTTCAATTTTTTCTCAGTAGGCGAGTGATTAGGGGAAAATATAATAGATGGATTGTAATCTTGCAAGAATTCGATCTCGAATTCATGTCGGCTAAATCTAAGAAATATTTGGTATTTGCAGAGTTGATATCAGAACTTCCTTGTGAAGAAGAAATTATTAATGAGGAAAATTTTCCTGATGAATATTTATTTCTTATTTCCTCACGAGATCCTTGGTATGTGGATATTATTATATATCTCCAGACTTCGAAGTTTCCACCCGCTTTTTCCAAGGATGAGCATAGAAAGTTGGGTCACCTCGCTAAGAATTATGTTATTATAGGTGACACATTGTATCGTCGTGGGATTGATTCAATCTTTAAGCATTATTTAACCTTTGAAGAGGCTAAGTTTGTACTTTATGATTGCCACAGTGGAGCTTGTGGCGATCATCTATCTCGGCTTGCTACAACCCAAATTTTTTTGCGATCAAGCTACTTTTGGCCTTCAATCTTCAAAGATTGTATTGATGCGGTCAAAAGATGCCATACTTGTCAGGTCTATACTTGGAAAATGCATGCACATCCAGCTCTGGTTTTCCCTGTTATCACTTTCGGCGCTTTCATGAAGTGGGGCATTGACTTTACTACTTGTAATCTGCCTTCGGCAGGAAATCACAGGTATATCATTGTGGCCGTAGACTACTTTAGAAGTGGGATGAGGCCATGCCTAATTTTAAGAATGACCGTGAAACAACGACCTTGTTTCTCTTCAATCAAGTTATTTCTTGGTTCGGTATCCCTAAAGAGATTTTCATTGACCATGGAAGTCATTTCCAAAATCAACTGATGTCTGAATTGGCTCTCAAGTTGGGTTTCCAGCAAGAGAATTCATCTCTGTATTATCCTTAAGCCAATGGGTAGGTTGAAGATGTGAACAAATCCCTTAAAATCATCCTACAAAGGACAATTAACAAAGCTAGATACGATTGGCACATCATGTTGTATCCAAAACTTTGGGGATACCGAATGTTAGTTAAGGCTGCCACTGGTTTTACTCCTTTTCAACTGGTTTGCGGGTTGGAATATATTTTTCCGGTTGAACGTGAAATTCCTTCCCTTAAACTAGCTATTGAACTTCTTCCATAGACTTATAGTCTCGAAGAGCGCCTCGTTTATTTGGAGCGTCTT
This sequence comes from Pinus tabuliformis, assembly GCA_031772625.1. Taxonomy (NCBI): domain Eukaryota; kingdom Viridiplantae; phylum Streptophyta; class Pinopsida; order Pinales; family Pinaceae; genus Pinus; species Pinus tabuliformis. The sequence continues at coordinate 1,025,261,879 of CM062820.1, read as the reverse complement.
GATGAGCAATGTCGAGATGCTGCCACAATGAACGAAGCCCATAAAAAGAGGGTAAAATGTCAATATGATAAAGCTTTCCATCCTAGAAATTTTTTTGAAGGTGACCTTGTCTTGGTCTACGATCAAGACAAAGATGCCTTGGGGGCAGGCAAGTTTAAGTCTATGTGGTACAATCCCTTTATTGTCAAGCAAGTTTTAAAAAGGGAGCTTATGAATTGATTGACTTTGAAGGAAAAAAGTTGGTAGAGCCCAGAAATGGGCTCTACCTTAAGAAGTAATTTTCTTAGGCTTCAACCGAGCACGCACTTGTTTGTATATATTGTATGTTTGTACATATCTATCTATCGATTTTAGTGATGTCGATATTTTTGATCTGATTTGGCAAGTACTGATGGAAGATTTGATATATATAGGGTTTGCAGATGGTACGAGTAGGCATACCTGGAACCTTACTTTCGTGACTTGGGTGATTTATTATCCATCTGGCTAGTTGATGGTTTCTAGAGGAGTATGTATCGGTCCTGCTTTGAATAATATTGTTGAATATATTGCTGTTATCAATCTACTATCTGAAGCGATATATCTTGATATTGATTTGTTAGTAGTTTATTTAGACTCACAATTGGTGGTATCTCAACTGAATAACATCTATCGGGTACGAGATCCCTATTTGTATCACCAATTTTTGAGAGTGTGATTGTTGCAACGATCATTTGTTTACATCACATTTGTTCACATTCCATGATCAGAAAATTCCTTAGCAGATTCTATTGCTAATCAAGCATTGGACTGGCATATAAATCATTCATCAAATTAAAAACATAAAAAATAATTGAAAAATCATCTGTATATATGATCATCATAAAATCCTCCATATATAGATAGTGTGTTTGTGTCCAAAATAATATACAAAAATAGAGGCATGATGCCCTACAAAATTTGGGCTTATACCCATCATCATGTCTAAATTACAAAAAGGGATCTGATCATCTATCTAACGATTCTTCTCAGGATGAGCAACTAGAAAGTAAATTACGACAGTGGCCACATGCCGAAATAGTTTCACCTAGTCCCGTGGTACTCCTACCACGTGCCGCTGCATCTCCTCTGGTAAGTCCTCTATGGCTATCTTGGGTCTTTGGTGAGTCAGTCTCACCAAGTTGCTTTGAACTGCTTGGAGAACTCTCTCAGTCTCAGCTGCAGCCCCTTTGGCATTTCTTCCATGATGCCTATGTCGAGGAAATCTGTCAGGTCTCACTGGTCCCACATTTGAAACATGATCAATATATTTTTTAAGTGTCTTATCTCATCAAAAATATTTTTAATTCATTTATATTGAAAATCTTAAAAATCTTAAAAATAAAAAATTTAAAAAATCATCTACACCTATGGCACCCCATGCTGCATCTGGTGGCAATAACAGATCCGAATCTCCCTGGAAATCCATTCCGACATAGGGGTAGTCTTCAACTGCAATGACCTGTTGATCCCACCAAATGAAAAACTTGTCAACAAAAGTTATCCAAGGGACCTCACCACCCTCTAGGAATTTCATCAAGTCAGCCCATCTGCCCATCTACGGATCTATGGGGCTATTGATGGTAGATAATACCTTGGGTCAAAGCCGAGGTACTTTCTCAAAGAAGAATGAGCATAAGATAGTGCCATATCCAAAATTCTTTGTCTGACCCTTCTGAATGGAGGTGAGTTGGTTCTTAATGTTGGACAACAGAGGTGTGCATCAATCAAAGATAGTAGTGAGACAATCCACTACTAGGCTCATGGATACACATGAAGCCTAATGTAAAGCAGTAGAACAGTTTACCCTGAAAATGGTAAATAGTAGGATTTTCAATGATAAAATCTCTATGTGCTTGATTGCAATCTGAATTCCAAACTTTTTAGGATGACCAAGATAGTATATGCGAACGTAGTCTTCTACACTGAGACTACTTCTTGTTCTAATAGTAGAATGCACTATCTCTCCCCTTTGAGAAAGACCTGTAATGAAATAAATGTCTTCTATCTCGATCCTCAGGGGCATCTGATCAATCATGAATGCATCATCTTCTGCACTCCAGTAATGAATCAACAACTCAAGCAATTGATTATTCACCTTCATGTTTGGAATTTTAAAGAATTTTAACAAACCACAACCTCTCAAAGCATCTAAGGCATTTTGATCCTCCATCACTTGGTTATCAATGGCACTGTGCTCCCTTTCACGCCAGGTAATTGTCATCCTGCCCAAAAAAGATGTTTCAAATCATTAAATTCATGTTTAAATATTTTTACTCGTGCACACGCAGGTTCCCTTTTTACACAGTCACGTGTAGGGCCCTCGTATACGTAGGTTACCTGTATTCAACTCGCGTGTACGCATAGTTGAAATTTTTAACATATTTTCCTACGGTCAAAATTATTAAAAAACATCTAAAAAGTATAAAAAATGATTAAAAGCATGATTAAAGGGTTACTTGGAAGTGTTGGAGTGATTCGAATGGTTTAATTTGACGGAGGAAGTTTGTATAAGTTTTTCTCCATAGCTCCTTGCTCAAAACACAAATGACCAAAATGTGAGTCCAAAAGTCCTTATATAGGTTGAAAAATGAAAATTATTTTTTCAAAAGTTGATTTTTATCTTATGGATTTTTTGACCTTTTGGCTTGGAGTGTCGGGAATGGTTTTGGGCATGGAATCCCCCCACAGTGTGTTTTGGGGCTCAAAGCCCAGGTTTTGAGTTTATATTGTTGTAAAGATCTATAAATTGCGGGCACGAAATGTATGTTAGAGTCATAGGGTTGTCCACCCTATGTTTTGAATGTAATGTCGACCTACCCGTTTTGAATGTAATTTCGGCCTACCCATGGTCGCAGACCATGGGATTGTATAAATAGAGCAAGGCTCTAAGTTGTAAACACATCTAATGGGGTCGAATAGAGGATAGGCATGAAAGGTCTTAGAGATTAAGTCAAAGTGGGAAGTGTGTCTTGGGTCGTAGAGTAGGAAAAGGCTCTGCAGCTGAGTGCGCAGAGGCCTAGTAGAGTCTGCAGCTGAGTGTGCAAACCCCTACAACTGAGTGCGTAGGGTGGAATAGAGTCTGTAACTGAAGGAAGAGAATAATAAAGAGAAGTTTTATCTGAATTCCGCTTATTTGTTCTTGAGTTATTACATGTTTGATATGAATTGCTAATGCATTGTTTATTCACTACAAGCACTTGTATGAATGATTTATATTTATAAGTATACTTTACACATGCAAGTAAGCTAAGTTAATCAACTAATATCAGGTTACTAGTAAGGATTTGGGTAATAACACTGTTCAGCCCCTGAGTAGGGCTGCGCGAAGGCAGCATCGCAGGTTGCGGGGAATGTGTAAGTGCACATAGCAATGTGCGCGCTGCGGACCACTTGAACGCATCAGACATCTCTAGGGTGTGGAAACATGGTTCTAGCACCCTCCCATACTACTTCGGGTGAGATCTCAGTCCGCGCTCCGTAGACTGTTGCCGAAAGGGCCAGTAGTACCGAGATTTGTTTGGCTAAATCACCTATGAACCTAGGTCAGGCCTCAACAAGCCAACAAATGGGTTGTCTTTATAGGATATTTTGGAGACTTCTTTGAGAAATCACTTCGGCCCCATGACTGCACACCCATCATTGCAGGTATCATTTTTTTACTGGCATATAGGTTAGGAAATATCACTTTTCATTTTATTTTTCATACTAGCCTCCATATTGCGATATTTTTTGCCATAGGGTCGACCCCATCATGTCTTGATTCACAAACCATTTTCACTCACCAACTTTTAAAGTCATGACATGATGGTAGAGCAAACATTTACATGGGCATCTTAGTTAGATCCTCGCTGACATTTTTTGCCCATGCTGTTATATTAAGTAGGCTCGGGTGTCCTTTGTAGTCCCGCCATGACTGGTGCACTGGAGACTTATTCGTATTCTTCGTAGCTATTTTGTGGCTTTATACCTTAGAGCTTCTTTGTGTTAAGTTATACTACTGCATTGCATATTTCCTATTTGCACCTTTTGTCCTTGAGCTGAGTTCACTTGGACTCGTGTTTAAGCCACTTTTTCGACCATGTCTTCTGCAAAATCAACCTTGCAATCACTTAGCCTCTACAACTTGACACACCCTTTTACCCATGGAAAGAACATTCCTTTGAGTGTCATTGACCAGTTTTGCCACCTTGCACTGAGCATAGGAATGTTCCCCTCCCAGGAACTAGAGCATCTGATTTTTCGACACTCATTCTTTCCACTATACTATAACATTCTTTTATTCCTTTTTAGGCTTCACATAAATGAAAAAGACAAAAAAATTATATATCCAAAAAAGAGCGGGAACAAGACATTATTTCCATAATTGATGGCAACTAGAGTCAGTTGTGTCGCCCTTGAACAAAGCACTCAAAAACTAAGTCTTTAATCCATTGGGATGGGCTTTAGTTTGACTTAGGAGAGCCTTAACCTTGTTATTGAGTCAGTATTCCTCTGATTGGTTATCTCTTCCAATCATATGGGGATTTTGCTTATTCCTCCTGCATGACAAAATTATACAACGTTATCATATGCTGCCATGTAGTCACATTTGAGTCATGCTTTTGCTCAAGAAAAGTAAACCTGAGTCGACCTCTCTATGATGTCTCTTGACCTATTTTTTAGTCAGCCATCCCTAGTTGTCAACGTCTTGTTCGGTATCACATTAGCTATGTTGGTCCTTTGCTCGTGCCGGTTTGAGAAGGTCTCCATTGAATTCTTGTTGGCGGGCCTTGCTCTTATCGACTACGACAAATTGCTCTGAGGGCAGATCTAGAGCCACATCTTGCCCCTATTTTCATTAATGATAGGTCACCTTGTGCTTAACAACGATTAGTGTCATGGGTCTTTGATTGAGTGGTTTTCCTTGTGTTCGACATCAGCTTTCATTATCACACATTGGAATTCGTGCAATACCCTGGTTTCCATTTGACCCTATTGGTGGATTCCTCACCTCTGTGTCAGCTTTCATTATTGGTTGATTGAGAGGGTTTCTATCGTGCGCTAGCTACATCTTGTGTATGACGAAAATGTGCTTTGGTTGGGTTACTACATATTTGTTCGTCCAATTCCTTCCACATTATTGGCCTATAGGTTACACTCGCACTAGATTGATGAAGGATGCCTTAATGCCTTCCTTCTAGCAGATCTTTTGCCATCGACTTCAGAACATTGCTCTGGGAAAGAGATATAGAGTCCATTTGGTAGTACCTTAGGGTTTTCAGTCATCGGTGGAAGATTCCTTCATTATCGACAGTGGGAAAACATCATTGTCTCCTGATTGATAGACTCTTCCAAGTGTTCGATTACAACTCATTTATTCACACTTGTTAGATTGTACTGGGTACCTTGACTCTGTAGAAATGTACCATGGCAGTCGGTGAAGACATCAGGTTTGCATCAACATGTCTTGGTTCACTTGTCAGTTTCTCATGTTTCTGTTAGTTGACACCATCCACATTATATGTTGGCACTTGAGTTGCAGTGAAGTACCATTTATTCCACCATGCTGACTTGGTACTATTTGGATCATTTTTTTGACTTCAGTGATCAGCTTCATACTTCAGCATCATTGATCAGCTCTTTATAGGTGATATTCATATGTGTACTTTATTTTTTATGATCAGATGATCCATTATGTATTTTCAGTTCCTTTATACTTGTATGCATATTGGATCCGCTTTTGTACTTGAAGTGCAGACTTGATTTACTATTTCTGAGCATGGGTATGCCCACCTTAGACAACAATTCCTTTCTGATCTCTTTCGCTATCTTGGCAGGCTGAATTCTGGTGAACTCCTCCTCAGTATCGGCATGATTCCTTCTATACACTTAATACATTTAGGCCATCATGTACCCGTTCTAACCTCATATATTAGGGGGCATATGTTATAGCACCATTTACCACTCTTGGTAGATCTGATGCTTTGATTATGGCCTAGGGCAACCCTTCCTTCCAGACTTGGTCCAAAATCTAAAAAAAATGTTTTATTCCCTATACGCTACTTTTTCCTGTGATAAAAGCATGTACATGCGGGTCAGCATATACCCAACCCATGTACATGTGTTAAAACACTTAAAAATAATAAATTTCCTTAATTTTGGGTGGATTTCATGGGATTTACCTGTTAATCACCTCTTATAGCTCGTGGCCCAACTGTTTCCCAATTGAAAAAACTAATTTGGAGAAGTATAAATAAACCTCCATGGGAAGGCCTTAAAGGAGAAGAGATGAGATATTGATACTCTAGTGAGATTATCCCTGATCGAGTCTAACGAAATCCCTGTGCCTCCCACACTCCCCAAAGTTTCAGGAAACCCTTGTTTCCTTGTTAGAGATATCCTTCATCTTTCTTGAGATATCCTTGTGTTGATGATGGAGGAAGATTGCTAAGGCCGAGAAAGGACGAATCCGGAGGACATTCTGCTTGGAGCCAGAGGAAAAATCAGGTCGTATTTCTCCACTTTACTTGTAGCTTACTTCAATAAAGAATTTTTGTTATGTTCCCAATATTAAACATGTTTATGCATTGATTTATATTGTAATTTGTTTATGAATCTTATATTGATGCGTAATTGTTCATTCATTTATGTGATCTAAAGTTAATATCATGAACATGCTTTACATTTCTACTATTGTATATGTTTCATTTGAATAATTTTCAGGTTTGAAAGACATCAGGAGAAGCTGAAGGTTTGCACCCTGTAGGATCTACCCAAACGTAGGACCTCTGGGTAAGGACACTCCTGTACAATTCAGTAGAATAAGTATTTAGGTTGTTTTCCTGAGCATTTCTTGCTGTTGTTTGCCATCTACTCTTTTGGTGTTTTCAACCCAAGACCCTAGGGTGATCTCACCTGCAACATTAGGCATGGGCATTATGAGTTTGTTGTTGTTCCATTTGGCTTAACTAATGCTCCAACTACATTCATGTGTTTGGTGAATAGTGTGTTGCGTCGATATTTGGATAATTTTTTTATTGTATTCATTAATGATATACTGGTATATTCTAAAATGAGGAAGAACATGCTAAGCACTTTGCAGCATTATTGAAGTTGTTGAGATAGCATCAGTTGTATGCTAAGCTCAACAAATATAGATTCTTTTAGACTGAGGTACACTACTTGGGACATGTTGTCTCCAAGGAAGGCATTACAGTACATCCAAATAAGATAAGGGCCATCATGGAGTGGGTAGCTCCTAAGAGTGTGGATGAGGTGAGATATTTCATGGGTCTAGCAGGTTATTATATGAGTTTCATTAGGAACTTCTCACAGATTGATTTTCCTATCACATCATTGCATAGGAAAGGTAAGAAGTTTGAATGGATCAAAGAGTGAGAGGTTAACTTTGAGTAGCTTAAGCAGTTGTTGACACATGCACCAGTGCTAGAGATTGTAGATCCAGAAAAAGAGTTTGTAGTATGCACAAATGATTGCAAGAGAGGACTTGATGGAGTCCTTATGCAGGATAGACAGGTGGTATGTTATCAGTCCCAAAAACTAAGCGAGCATGAGAAAAACTACCTGACACATGACCTTGAGTTAGAATGGATTATACATGCACTAAAGATGTGGAGAAGCTATCTTCTTGGCAGGTGGTTTGTGCTTATGAGTGATCACATTGGGTGGTTAGACTACATGGTGTTCCAAAGAAGATTGTGTTAAACAGGGATGCGAAGTTCACTTTCAATTTTAGGAAGGAGTTTTTTGTAGGTTTGGGCACCAATTTGGCCTTCATCACAGCTTATCATATGTAGAAGGATGGACAGATAGAGAGGGTCAACAAGATATTAGAGGACATGTTGAGGATGTCTGTGATGCATCATCAACGCAAGTGGGAAGAGTATCTCCCTTTGCTAGAGTTTGCATACAAAAATGGTTATTAGGTGTCACTGAGGATGGGTCCCTTTGAGGCATTGTATGGGCAGAGTTGTAACACTCCCACTAGTTGGAGTGATCTAGTTAGTTGAGTATTGTTTGGACCAAATATGTCGGTAGACATGGAATAGGAGATGCATGTGATCAATAAGAATCTCAAGGAGGCACATGATAGGCAAAAGAGTTATGTAGATAAGAATAGATTGTTCAAGGAGTTCTGGGCTGGGGAATAGGTATACTTGTGCATCAAATCGAAGAATAGATCCTTATGGATTGGCTCATGTGCCAAGCTGGCACCACAATTTTTTGGACCCTTCAGTATCATTGAGAGGATTGGGCCAGTAGCCTATCGACTTGTACTACCTCCAACATTGAAAGTCCATGATGTTTTCCATGACTTATTGCTTAAGAAGTATGTTAAAGATGATGATAATGTGATTGACTAGTCTATATTGCAGGTGGAACTAGATGGAGAATTCCAGCTAGAGCCTTAATATATATTGCAGAAAAATTTTATCATGCTCTAGAATCACGCAATAGAGAAAGTTAAAGTGTAATGGAAGCACTTTGGACCCAATTAAGCTACATGGGATATGATGGATCAGATTCGAGCTATGTATCCTTCCTTCTTTTCCAGTTGAGGCAAAGAAACTTTGATATGGTGGGTTGGTGATTGCTTATGGTGGTTTGGTGATTTCCTATGGTGGTTTAGTATTTTATTATGATGGCTTGGTATATGCTTCATGGTGGTTTAGTAATTTCTTATGTTGGTTTAGTATATACTTTATGGCGATTGATATATGCTTTATGATGGTTGATATATGCAATATGATGTTTTGAGATATATGCTTAGATATGATGCTAGTATATGTTTGATATATGTTTTGATATATGATTTGACATCTGTTTTGGTATATATATTTTGGTGATGTTGTTATATGTACACTCGTGTATGGATGTAAATACCGTAATAGACTATGTTATAAATCTCCACTATACCGTATGGGTGTCGTGTTATTATGCTATCATGTTCTTATGTTATCATGATGTTATGATTTTATGTGGATTGGAACTCAGCAGGATGATAATTGTAAATACCGTAATGAGATGTGAAATAAAGCTCCACTGTGCTGTATGTTGTCATGTTGTCATGATGTTCTTGTCTTTAACAGATCTTTCATTGTAAATACTGCATCGAGCTGTGTTATATAGATCCATGAGAAGTATGTCCTCTTTCAGCAGGTTGATGAGGTATATGTGTGATTGAACACCAAGGATAGTGTCCCCCAAAGGGGGAGGGTTCTATAATAGCCCTGGTGAAAATTTCATGTAATAAAGTTAAAAACAATAACCACAGATGAATGGGACACTTATTCCAAGATGAATGTTGGGCAAGACATCCTATGGTGTTTTCATTTGGTTGTTTGTGGCTAAGGAAATTGGAAAAGACAATGGCTAAGGCATTAAAAGGCATTTTGGCACATTTATTTATGAAAATAATGGAAATTAGGAGAAAAAAGGAGGTGAAAGGTGAGGAGAAAAATAATGGAAAATGAAGAAAATAGAGGCCTCATTCATAAAAAGGATTTTGAGGATCAGTTGGTAACCTTTTGTCAGTTTAGCTTTAGAGTTCTTTCATTGTTCTCTTGCTCTCTCATACTCTTGGACACTTAGAGTTTATTGGAGCACTTTGGCATTGGAGAAAGAAAGGAAAAGAGGGCAAGATGAAGCAAGGATCAAGCAAGGAAAGGTAGGATCAAGCAGTTACAACAAGCTTCATTGTAGGTATCGACTTGCATGTGTATTTTTCTTACTAGATTTGGCATGCATGGAATTGCATGTGATTATTTTCTATCATGGCGTGGGTGAAGTTCTATTCATCTCACAGTGTTTAGGGGCTTTGGTATGGGTCGAAAGTCCCTTATTTTGTAACAGGTTTTGGGTATTAGTCCATTTTTTTGTCGGATCCATGGTATGTGGACCGTGCTCTTGTAGTAAGAAAGTATACATAAAGAAGATATAATACTATGTTGAATATGGAATATAAGAATAACTAAGCATAAATTATTCATATTCTCTGTCTTGAGTCTATATTTTTGGGAAGGTTTTGTAGCTGAGTGCATAGAGGCCTTGAGTAGTCTACAGCTGAGTGTGTAGACCACCTGCAGCTTGGTGCACAGGTCAAGGAAGAGCATTTATTGAAGATCATTATTAATGAAGAAGAAGATTTGGTGAAGTATTGTGTATCTTTCTGTGTTCATTCTCTGTTTTTATTGATATCGTTATGCATGTTTTTTACTGAATTGTGTGAAAAAATACATGTTATGTTGTTTTTTGTTATGTCTATGTGTTAAGTACAAATATGGAAGTAAAGAACCAACGTGAAGTTATTCATGCGCGCGAAGTTGTAGGAAGATATAAGACATAAGGGAACACAAGTATGTCACATCATGCATATCCCTCTCACCATAGAAACATGGTTCTGCAACCTCCCATAACCGCTTCGGGTGAGACTGCAATCCGCTTGCTAGTTGTTGCCGAAAGGGCTAGTGCGTGAGGGTTTGGTTGGTGCACGGTACACTCTGAACCTGGGTCAAGCTCCCCTTAAACCAACAATATGATTCTCTTTCCTCTACCTATAAATAATTAATAATACCTTGAGATTGTTGTTGTTCAAAAATGTTTCTTTCCTCATATTCATTAGACACATTTCATGGCCAAATAAATGGAGTCTTCAAAAGTATATCTGCATTTGTTGATCTTGAAATGATATCACTCTGAGTATTGAAAAATGACTCCCACCAAACTGAATCAACAACATGAAAGTACTCATATGTATATCTAATAGATTTTTTAATTTCTTCGAGGCATTAAAAATAAATTATATCTCTCTTCTGCCTTCGTGCATTATGAACTTCAATAACTAATTGTAATAACAATATATTTGATGGAAATATTGGATGATCTGGAATGAACTTCAAAAATACAAAACCTGATGATGATGCCCATTATGCAATAGTTGAATAGTTCTTTCCCCATATAAGTGTTTTCCCATCAATTTTTTTAATACAAAATTTATGTTGGAAGCTAATGTCATTAAGTTGTTCAATTCATTTCTCCTCACGATGCGATCCCAGAATAAACCTTCGCACATGAACAATTTCTTCTGACGCATGAAAAAGAGGCTCTGCCATGTATGATTTCTTAATACTTTCAATTAATGATGGCAAGATCCCAACATGCTTCCTCCTCAATGTTATTGAAAAATGATTGGGAATATGAACAATATGGTCATGAGTGTGCCCAATAAGAAGGAAACAAACCTTAACCTTCTAAAAAATTCCCAATTCAACAAGTATGTTTAGATATCCAAAAACAATCTGATCTTTCTTTTCACAAGTGTTGTCCAATTGTAGATACAAAACCTTAGGAATATTACCAAACCAATGAGAAAGCACATCATGAATTATGGTTATTGTCAGATTTGCATCATTATGAATATTTGGAGCTGTGAAGTAAACCCTTAATGACATTTTCCCATTGAAGACCATACAACCAACCAAGTGAAACTGAATAAAATTTTCCTCCTGTAACTTTTTTTGTGTGCGAACAAAATGTGGTAGAAGTGTTTTCTTATTTTCTATATCATCAATTATCAAACCCAAATATTTATTTGGATTATCATAAAAAAAATTGATGCTTTTACATCTTTTCCTTTCACTTGTTTGTTGTTCACGATGCTCTTGAAGTGCTTTGACAATGGAATCTACACATAACATAAAAGAAGCCTATTAATAAATACATTTTCATAGTTAATAATTATACAATTTTAAAAAATAATGTTATTAATGCTTACCTCTTTATTCCCGTTGGAATTTATCCCTTTTTTATTTAAGAGAAGCACATGTATTGCAAACCCCCATCCCTATCTTCTTAGGAATAAAAGCATTGTTGAATTATTTCCTCCATATCTTCACAAAATATAGATATGTAATAAAACTACCATCTCCTTTAACACCTTCTGCATATTCTTTATATAAGTTGTAGATTTCTCGTCTTGAGAAAATATCTGGAATATGTATTGTGCCTCTATTTGGCTTACACTCTCCATGCTTTGAAAATAAGTCTTGCATCCATGTCATTGCAATATTTTTTAATGGTCCAAACTCTTGCCTATGAAGTACTTCTGAATAAAATGTGGGATATTATTCCAAATTTTCTTGGATTCTTGGTAGATGAAAACTACCAATTGAATGAAACATTTTGAAAACCTTTCTACAGAGTAATATAGATGCAATATGATAATCATAACTGGGCAATGTAGATTGCATGCACCCCACTAAATATGAATTTTGCATGTTTTTATTCATTGAAAAATATCTCTTCCTTTTCTCCAATGCAAACTTGAAATCCATATGTTTCAAGCAATCCTTTTGACAACATTCACTTGAAATGAGATCACTGATAGAAATTCTTCTTGTGAGATATTCTGCATTACCCCTTGTATAACTAGAACATATTGGATTGATACGAAAATATCTACTCCTACTCCTATATACAATACTTGCTGGCAATGTCTCCATGATTTCATCATCCTTTGTATAAGCATTTTCATGATCATTAGGAGGAATATTATCCTCACTATGATCATATAGTTAGGAAATTCATCACCATCATTGCTTGAAAAATATTAATTACCATCCTAAGTTGTAGGAAAATTTTCATACCATTTTCTGTGCTTTTGAAATACTGACTTGGAGGATATTATATATCATCTTCATCCTCCCCTTCGTCAATGTTACCCTCATAGTCCTTAGAATTAGGACTAAGTGGAAAATTTGACTCTCCATTTACTAGATATTCTTCATACTATGATTTTTTAGTGTTGATATCATAGTCCTTATGATTAGGACTAAGTGGAAAATATGACTCTCTATTTACTGGAAATTCTTCATACCACCCTTCATCAATATTGCCCTCATAGTCCTCAGGATTTGGACTAAGTGGACAATGTGACTCTATTTATTGAAAATTCTTCATCCTACCCTTCGCCATTGCTGCTCTCATAGTCCTTAGGATTAGGACTAAGTGGAAAATATGACTCTCTATTTACTAGAAATTCTTCATCATTCCCTTCATCACTACTGCTCTCATAGTCCTTAGGATTAGGACTAAGTGGAAAATGTGACTCTCGATTTATTGGAAATTCTTCATCCCGACCTTCATCACTGCTGCCCTCATAGCCCATAGGAATAGGACTAAGTGGAAAATGTGACTCTCTATTTATTTGAAATTATTCATCTTGTCTTTCGTCAATGTTTCTCTCATAGTCCTTTAAATTAGGACTAAGAGCAAAATATGACTTTCTATTCATAGTGAAATAATTTTTGTTATATTCATCAATATGAATAGAGTTGTTACACGACAAAGATGTTGATACTTCACAAAGAGAAACTTTAGTATCAGAAGAATCCATGAATTTCAAAAAAAATATGTTGACTGATACAAATGCACTCTCTCCCAATGACAACTTATGCTTCAAAGAATGAAAATTTCCCTCCAAAGTTCCCCCGAAAAAAGTTTGCCGAAAATTTTCCCTCCAAAAATTTCATTTGAAATATTTCCCTCCAAAATTTTCTTCTAAAATTTATTTGAAAACATTCTATTAAAATTTCCTCTTGAAAATTTTGACCCTAATTTCCATTCAAATTTTCCACACAATTTTCGTTTAATACTTTCCTTCAAAATTAAACTAAATATTTTACTTAAATTATATAACAATTACTAGATATTTAAATATTTTTTTAATTATATTTTTTATCCCACATGTAACAAAAATTAGTATATCATCATAATATTAACCACATATGATTTCTTTTCTAATTTTAAGTTTAATGCCACATTCGAGAAGCGATAAATCAATTCCATAATTTTCTATATATAATAACTTTCATTGTCACTATTCCTCACACCACATCAAGGCTTCTGGAGGTTGTGTTAAAAATCTTGGAGAAATTTTGTGGAGTGATTACATTGTCATCGACAACACATTCAACATGATATTTTTGCATTTTAAAGGTTATTTTCCCTTTTAATTCAACCATTCAACAAATAATTTTGAGAAAATAGGTTGTTATATGCTGACAAATCAATTTTTTTTTTGTCATGGGAGGTAGCTCAATTCATTAATTCAAAATTTAGGAAATTGTTGAAATAAGGTGGACTAAAGTTCAAATCCCACTGAGTATAGGTTGTAAACCCCATATATTTACTAGTATTCACGTGTCAGGTAGCTTGTTAGGTTCATCTAAGATACTAGATAAAAAAAACATTCCATCAAAAAATTTATTTATTTATACATTTAATTAACAAAATAGATTTTTTTTTCAAATTAAAAAATAAAAAATAATCAAATGGGATAGGCTCGCCTGACCATGATGAGAATCGACATTCCCACACCCGTCTGAGGCAAAGCGACCCCCTAGCAGGGTTATTGTGCTACGAGCTAGTGCACCTGGACATGGGCATGTCATCCCAGGGCACAACGCTCCCCTGGCAAGCAGGGGGACGTTGTGACATGGGTGGGCATGCCCACTGACAGTAGAGTGGCCCCCTGGTAGGTAGGGGGTCACTGTGCCACTGGTGGGCGCGCCCGGGCCTTTTGCATACCCTCCCATGGCACAATGACCCCTTGGTAGGCATGCTCGCTATGTCGCAGGCGGGCATGCCCACGGCTAGGCTCACCTGCACGAGGGACACTACAAGGGTCTTATACCGTGCCCTTATGCTATGCCTTGGTTGGGTGTACTAGGCCATGGGTGTGCCTTCCCGTGGCACAACATGCCTCGCCCTGTCATTGTGCCTTGGGCACGCGTACCTGCCCACGGTACAATGGCGCCTTGACAGGTAGGGGGCTGATTCTCAAACTTGGTTCCCTGCCTACAAGGGGGCCACTATACGACAAGTAGGCATGCCTAAAGGGGTCAATGTGCCTCATATAGGCACACCCATGACTGAACTCACCTGCGCAAGATACAAGGGCCCCTTGGTAGGTAGGAATTGTCCCCCTACTTTCCCGGGGGGCATTGTGCGTCAGTGGGCACACCTTGGTCTTGGTCGTGCCCACCCGTGGAACAAGAGCCTCTTGGCAGTGCACGCCCGTGATAGGCACAAGGCAAGGGACCGATGTGTCGAGGGCAGAGATGCTCAACGTTGGGGTATGCCCGCTGGTGGCATAGAATCCCCCTGGCAGATAGGGGGTCGATTTTGAGAATCACCCCCCTTCCTGCTATAGAATTGACCATCTTCCTGCAATAGAATCAGCCCCATACATGACAAGGGGATGATGTGCTGCAATTGGACACGCTGACGGCCATGCGTACTCACCCAAGGCACAACAACCCCCTTGGTTGCCAAGGGACTGATGTTTCACTAATGGTCGCGCTTGGTCCTTGGGCGTTCCTTCCCGTAGTACTACACCTACGACCCCATGGAAAGTAGGGGGCCATTATGCCATGGGTGGGCATGCCTATGAGTGGGTGCACACACCCAAGGCACAATGGCCCTCTGGAAGGATGGAAGGGGGTTGTTGTGCCTTAGACAGGCGTGCCCGACCATGGGCATTCCTGCCTTTGGCATATATAACGGCCCCCTGGCAGGCAGGGGGTTGTTGTGCAGTGGGGGGGGGGGGGGGGACTAGCCCCTTGCCTGCTAGGAGGTTGTTGTGTCGCCGATGGGTCTGCCAGGGCCTTGGGTTTGCCCACCCAAGGCACAATTCCCCTTTGGCAGGCGGAAAATATAAAAATAAAATAAAAACAACTAATTAAGGAATGTTTTTTTTTTGTTTTTGTATCCTTGATGAACCTAACAACCCATCTGATATGGGGGGTGGTGTGCATGTTTCTTTTGTTTTTTAGTTTTTAGTTTTTATTTTGTTGTTTAATTAATATATTAGTTTTTGTTTACTTTACTTCTATATATATATATATATATTGCAGGAAAATGACATCAAGGAAGGTTTATGTGAATCTTTCTAGACCAATGAAAACAATTACATCATCTAGAGCTATAGGTGGACCCTCAAAAAATAATTTTGAAAAAACCTGAACTGAGCTAATTGGTAAAAATCCAGAAAGTGGTTCTTCAAAGGAGAAGAATTTGATTTCATACTAGAAGAAACCACAAGAAGTGAAGCATAAAATAATTGCATGGTATGTGAAAGATAGAGAAGGTAATGAAGATCTGCAAATATATCTATATCCTAGTATGATTTACGATGGTGGAAGTTATGAGGTGTTGGGAAAAGTACTAGACATATGTTTGGTGTTGTTTATGTACTTACAAAATCGCCCAAGTCACATGATAAGATTAGATATCATTTTGCATTGTCGATGTATGACACGAAGAAAGATTCTACAAAGATATGTAAACAAATCGTAAATGACATTGCACAAAATATCGTAAGTATTCTTATTTATATTTATGTGTTTTGCGTTTTGTAACTATATCATTATATTTTTTATAACTTACTTATTATTGACATATTATATTTTGTTTGAGAACATTTTGTTGAGGGTTTTTTAATTACGTTGGGGGAAGTTTATTATATAGAGCAAGATATTGTGAATGTTGTGAGTAGTTTCCAGTCAGAGTCAGAAGAAGATATGAGAAACAAGTAAAAAAAGTTACTTCATGATGCTACAAGACTACATACAAGGGATCAACAAAGAATGCCTATTGTGGATCAATCTAGTAAAGCTAGACATGTTACTTTTGAAGATGAGGAAGCTGAAACTAAAGAATATGTTGCCATTACTGAGAATGAGATTATAACTGATGTTAGAAAGGAGAAGAGTTATAAAAGACAAAAAACAAAAATTCCTAGGAATGTCTCCCTTTCAGTTAAGGATGAGGAGATTGCTTACGTAACAAAAAACATGATATTCGATAGGAGGAAGAAATTAAAAGTTGGTCATTCTGAAAAAATCATGGAAAACAGTGAAGATCCTAGTGAAAAATTAAAAGGAAGCAGGGAAATCATTACACCGGGAGTTGATTTAAAGGATGGAATTGTTAAAACAAAACAAAATTTCATTCGACATCATTTGATGAAGACAAAATTAATTTAGCGTGGTCATACATTTCAAGTTAATGTCTTCCAAATATATAAGCCAAATGAAGGAAAATCTAAATATCAAATTAGAAATCCAAACCTGTCAACAAAGCGACATTTGATAAGTCAAGATGTTTTGAATACAAATATTATGTACTTGGGGGGAACCATTATGTAGAAGGTAAAGTAAAATTGATGGAGGAATATCCCAATAACCTGCATTTTGAAACAATGAAATGTATCATTTATGTTGGATTAATAGATATAGAAGCAAATTTATTGGCATGGCATCATCATACCAATAATGAGTATAGGATGTATATGACTTTCATCCAAAGGGTTAGATTTATTCATAATGAATTTGAAGAAAAATGTGGTGGGGATAAGACAAAGTTTATTCTAGCCTTTCAGAAGGAATTTTGTATGGAAATAGGTTATCAAATTGAGGAAAAAATCAATTCAAAATGTGGCAAAGTAAATTACAAAATATTCTGAGGTATAGATGAAATTTTCTATTTGGCATTTAGAACTAGAGATATATTGGAATTGATTAATGATATTTTTGACATGTGGAAGAACATTGACATAAAAAAGCAGAAGGTCAAAAATTCTAGACCATTGATATGTACCAACAGTAAGTCAGGTCCTAAAATGAAGCTCCTTCCAGAAGATATGACTATCACACCTTGAAGACCAATGCAAGGAGCGAAGGATGAAAAACTTGTCAAAACAATATTATCTCATGTGAACTTAGGTAAATTATCATTGGACGAAATTGTTACAGTGTACAAATCCCTCTTGCAGGCAAAAGCAATCTCCCTAGATCCTTAACGGAAACTAGAAACAAACTGACAATTGACCTAACTCTTTCCCTACGTTGCACTTGTTTAAATTATAAGTATTAAAGCCAATGGATGACCCTCTTGCCTATTTCACAAAATTCTCGATGAAGATCCCTTCTTGTGACTTGATTCAGTTCCTCAATGCTTGATAAGATTTCCAACCATAAACAAGAAAAGGATAAAAAAAATATGCGATATAATAATCCAAACAAACTTAACCTAATGATCAAGGAGATTAGGAATTGAATTTTCCTTAATAAACACTTCAAACAATTATAAACCATTCACCATTCCAATAAGAAAATTCAATAGGGAAAATCGTTCATTTGTATTAATTCAAGGTAAATAAGAACCTTACAACCTTCACCTAGATGTCGTGAGGTTCCTCCCAAATGCCTAAAAACTCCTCCTTAGATGATACGCTTTCCAATCTCAAACTAGCAGCATAAGTTTATCTTCTTTCAGTTATGACCTCCTCAATCCCTCTACCCTGTAGTCATTTTATAGGCTAAGAAGAAGAAGTTTGAGATCCAAAAGAGGAGGGTGATATCCTCTAATTGAGGGATTAGGCTTCCTTGAGGAAAGGGATTAATATGCATCATCTGAGGGTTATAGCTTGAATAGTCATCACCTAGAAAATTTCAATTGGGAAGTATTCAACCAACTATGTTTCTAGAATGTACTTTTTATTTTTACCTTCTTTGATTCACCTGTGCAGTCTATAGTGGCAGATAGAGTGTAGTTTAGTGTTTTTCTCGGAGTTAATTCTAGCGAATGCATGGGAATATCTAGGAAAATCTGCTTAGGTGATACTTAACAAGGTGAATCAATTAATTCTCCAAAATTTCCCATCTCCTTCAAGATATTTTTGGTTGTTGGGCTTCTAAGGGAGTTCAATCAAACATGTTCACAAATGGTAAGAAGACCCATAAATTGATCAAGTGTCATAGTGAAAAATTGATGTTTAACAGATTTCCCCCTAAAGTGAGAAGTCTATGAAATAAGTTTTAAAAGATTGAAGCGCTTTATCATACCAAGGATCAAATTAGAGATAATGGTTGAAAAACTGCAGGGAACATTCAAGGATTACAATGCAAATGTATATAAATAATCATCACTAAGGTATGCATTCCCATACTCAAAGTAAAGATAAATCAATGAATAAGTACGGAAAAACCAAAAATCATATAGACAGTAGACACAGTATGGGTGCAACCATCTGTTATGAATTTTTCTACATGATCATGAATATAAATCTCCTCGCAACCTGGATTGATGAAACTAGATCCAGGTTCTTGATCTTCATCTCCTGATCTATAGTACGAATCTAACCACGCGAGTGAAAGTTTCAAAGTTGAACATGGCAGAAACCACTTGATTACCTGTCAATAATGTGAACCATTAACACGTGTGAGAGAAGCCACCAATAATGACAATATTTCTCAAGTTACTTCCAGTACAACCTATGAAGTGTGAATAAGTGATCTGAAGTTGAACACTCATAGAACAATTTGATCAAAGGCCAATGATGAGAACTTGTCGTCGAAGGCGAGAAACCTGCCATTAAGGAATGCATTCTTCAAGGTACCGAAGGTTTCTAGATTAGCTTCCTAAATACTAAGTTGAAGTTGATAGGAAGTGACCCATCATAGTAAAGCCTACGACACGAAATACAATGTCAAGTTTTTGAAAATAGTTTGCAAGGATTGAATCACGGATGGCCGACGTGATTGAAGGCTCAAATTTGCAAAGGAACATGATCTGAGGTTGAACTTTCCTTGAACACATAACGACACGAAAATTGACTTGGCAACATTTGACTTAACAATAACATTGAAAACCATGAATACTTTCAATGAGGTTTGATTAACTGTAAGACAAATGGATTTCCAAATCCAGAAAAGAAATGAGACAAAGTGTCGTGTTCAAGAGCGACATGCTGCCTTTATAATAAAATGTAAAATGGACACCTTTTCCCAATTTTCCCCACCATTACTGGCAATTACCTCTTTATTTTTTTACAAGCTTGAGGAGGATAACATATGCTTGTACTGTAAGATCATCCTTCGGATGAGTCCATCGAAGTACTTTTTAACCAACCCTAAGAAGGAATGGTTTGGTCTCGTTATGCTTAACGAGTCCTATATTATTTATTTTTTATGAGTCTAGTAAAGGAGTAACTTGATGTCATTTTATTTTAAGATTTTAAAAAGGACAGAAAAAGGAAACTCATTCAGTTCTTTTACTATAAAATTTTAACGAGCCCAGAGAAAGTAAATCTCAATGTTTTTTAGATTTAGCGAGTTAGAAGAAAAACATAAGTAAACTCCATCAGGTTATTTTTCGTAAGTTTAGTCCCTTAGGTATGAAAAAGGATAAAATAATACAAGAGAGAACTCTATTGACCATGTTTGATGAACACATACCTTTTTCGTAAATAGTCCTGGCTCAGTCCATAAAAGGGGTAAACTTATACTGAGTGGATAATTGTTCATTTACTTTTACGAGTTTAAACAAACAAGTACTCGACAATATTTTCATTTTTTAAGAGTTTGAAAAGGGCTTAAAAGAGGACTATATGATTTTCGTTCTTTGGTAATTTTTCAAGAGCATGAAAAGTGACAAAAGTATGTTAATAGTCAAAATGATTTATTCTCGCTCTGTAACCTGTTTTGCACATTTAAACTCAATAGATTATTATAACTGCTCAAAAATATAAAAATTTCCCTCATGAAAGGTCTTAATCATAAAAATAAAGTTTATTTTTAGCTCAAAAACCCTATAAAAGAGGAAAAAGTAAATTATTTCTCACCATTTGCATTTTTACCATTTAAGAGCAGAAAAAAGGAGCTTTTTACCACTAGAATTTTGGGATTTATTCCGAGCTAATCAGTGGACAAAACCACAAATCGATTCCTCAAGGTAGAATATCTCTTCCTAATTAACCTTTTCATCCATTTAAATTTCAGTTTTAATATTTCAATCAAATTTTTGGTGTAAAATTTAATCAAAAATTCCGCCCTTGGCCCTGCGCTGATGTTCTTCTATTGGGCCCGAGCAAGCCAATAAATTTTTACACGTAGAAAATCGTAGTCTGTGTGGACATCCTCTGGAAAATCCACGTAGTTGTGCCCTATTTTTTAAAAAGCAGCAATGCAGGCGTCGAGGGTTTTAAAAATAAAAGAATTGAACCACAAAAATTATGAGATTGATTTTAAAAAAGATTATAAACTCTTTTATTTCAAGTTTATTGATTATTGAAAATGAAATGGAGGGAAAGAGAACACAAAGCCAATGATTTGGAAACTTTGGTAGCTACGATGCAGGCTCTGAGAACTTGTGGCCTTCTGAAATACTGCCTCATACCTGGGATGAAAGGTTAGGTAGATTTGATGACATGGCTGGTAAGGACTTGGAATGTTCAGGAAAAATGTTTTGTGATTGGAGATCATCGCGTTATGATTGACGTCGATGACATCTATTTCTTGACTTGGTAGTGGGTTTTCTCATCGAGGAGCTAATATTTCAATATTTGGATAGAGGATAAGAGAATATACTATATATGGGTATCTACAACATTTTTGTGGGGGTGCACCACCCAAATATGGCATGATTTATATTCAGACCATTCAACTCTTGCCCCTGAGGACCATTGCTTTCATTGTTAGCAAGATGTGTGGCAGATTTGGGTTTCATTTGGCCACATGGGAAAATATGCAGACTGTCGTGGAATGTTGGGAATACACAGTGTTCAATTGGTGCAATCCATTGGTTATAAACATGAAGGGACAACTGACTAGATGAAATAATGGGAAACTAAAGAACTTCGGTTATGGTGCCATTCTTATTGCTTTCACATTAGAAAGGATGTCACTTCTCCAACCACAACGAATCTTAGTAGATTAGGGAGGTCCCAAGGATCCACATATGTTGATATGGGTTGCACTTATGGCATGTCATGGAGGCAATGGACCGGTGGTGAGGTATACTCCTTAGTTTTTTGGCTCATTGGGCCAACAGATCATTTCGATCAAGGACTTCCCATATGCAGGGATGGATTATAGAGGTGACCCTAATATCCTACTTCCAACCGGAGTTCAGTGGGGTAACCTGGGTGAGAATTTCTCATTTTGACATGATTTAAATTTTTAAATTTTATGTATTTTTTGTCTTTAAAGTATAATTATCTGAAATGCCTGTGTAGTTGTGGGCCTAAACTGACCAATAGGGATGAGGAATTTTTGATAAATTGGGCGAAGAGCCTATAGTAGCTCTGTCAGTTAGCCCAGATGCAGTAGAGAATTTGGCGGAGCTAGAATACAACCTAGAGAGGTTGACTTTGGATATCCCAGAGACTAGGATGGATGACATCCCTATCCAATATCAGAGACATGTGGTTGGAGTTCCAGGGCCACTTAGGTGATTACTGCATCGAGTTGCTTATGCTATAGTTTTCTATCATGAGGATCATCATGCTTAGTTGTTCTAGTTTCTAGGACCACATTTTGATTTTTGGTGCTAGCATATTCAGAAAATAAAGGCCACGAGGCCTTATGTCCTCAGACGACATATTTTTGTAGAAACACTTTTATACAAACTCTATAATGAAAAATACTACTTTTAATTTTAGTTTATCTTGATCAATATGTGGATGAATATTGTTTTAATTTACAAAAATGTTGCAAATGTCTATTTAACACATGGTTAGGTAATGCATATGTTAATGTATTTAAATTTTGTGGAATGTGTTGATATTTGATATAATCAAATTTCCTTTCCAAGATACGGACCTGTATAAACATTCTTAGCATTGAAGGACTTCTTACTGTATAGACACTGTTTAACTGTGATACTACAAGCTGCAAATCTAACCTAATGATCAAATGCTGAATACCAAATGTGATGGCATTAGATAATAACTCCATGACTACGCTATATTTTGCTATATTGTTCATTGTTTGACCGATGCATATTCCATGAATAGATACTAGCTCATCACTGGATGAATAGATTACCGAGGTTGCAAAAGATAAATTCTGAGTACTACAACTAGTGCCATCAGCAAGAAAATGTAAGTTTGAGGGAATGACGACATCTATAAATCAAGTGCAAAACAAGATAAGCAAGAGAAGTAGTAGGAAGTGCAAAAAATATTAACTATCACACACACCTAAAAAACGGTAAATAATGTACAAATCTCCATTAAAATTTTCTGCATAATATTTCTTTAGGTAAATACCATTTATTGGATTTCCTAAAGGAATACCATCATAATCAACTAGCTCATAGGCTCCTTTATCTAATACACATTTTATGATGTAAGGGTCATGCCACATGGGCTCAAATTTTCTTTCACCTAACTTGTCATGAGCTTGATCATAAACCAAGACTAGGTCACCTTCTGTATATGAACAAGGATTCACGTTTTGATAGAATTGAGCTTTGACTCATTTTTTATGAGCCTCTCTAGCCAGTGCAGCATCACAACAAGTTTCATCTAAACGTGCTAAGTGTATACAAAATTCTTCATCTGTAGAGGTAGTGGGTAGTAATTCGATGGCTAGTTTCAGAGATGGAATTTCACATTCAATGGGAAATACTACTTCCAAACCATAAACAAGTTGGAAAGGAGTAAAACCTGTCGATGTTTTTGCAGTAGTATGGTAAGCCCATAGTCCTGAGAAAAGCATAGTATGCTAGTTTCCTTTATGAATACCAACTATCCATTTAATCATATTTGTTAAAACCTTATTGACAACTTTGACTTGACCATTAGCTTGTGGATAATGAGTAGAACTATCATGGCGTAGGTAGAGTTGTGCTTATAGTTCAGTCATCATAAAGTTACAAAAATGGCTACCATGGTCCGTAACAATAGCTTGTGGGACACCAAACGGAGCAATCAAATGATTGAAAATGACTACAAGGATAATATACCCATGTCCCCCGATTGAGTGAGGGTTATAGGTGATTTGGCAAAATGACTGACAATTATGATAGGGTGAAGAGGAGCTGGAGGTGTTCACATTTTGCGATCGTAGACTTGGCAATTATGACATTTTCAAACTGTAATAATGCAATCTTTAAATATTGAAGGAAAAAAATAAGTGACATGTAATATCTTTTGGGCAGTATCATATCCAGACATATGACCACCACATGATCCAGAATGGCAATCATTTAATGCTTTTTCAACCTCTTGGAGAGTCAAACAACATCAAAAGATAGAATCGGTATTGCGATGGTAAAGAGTGTCACCAAAAATATTATATTGTTGGGATTGGTATCAAATTCGATGGTAATAAGTTCTAGATAACTCAGGCATAAAATTTTTGGTTTGAATATATATAATGATATCTCGATATCATGGATTTGATGTACTAATAAGAAAGAGAGATTCATCAACAAAGGAATCTTTTGCTATAGTTTCTATATTAGTATGGGGAAGGTCACACAATAATTTGGCGAAAACCAAAGATTTCTTTGATTTAGATATTTTGAATTCTAAATCAAATTCTTGCAATATAACTATCCATTTGGAGTATTTCCCCCCTAGCAACTTCTTGGTAAGAATGTACATCATAGGGTTGCAATCCGAAATGACAATTGTTTTTCGCAAAAGTATATAGTGACAGAATCGTTGAACAACTTGAACAACTGCCAAAGATAGCTTCTCCACATGTGCATATTTAATCTCAGTTTTAGTGATATTTCTACTTAAATAATAAATCACATGTTCACTGCTAGAGTCATCTTCTTGGACTAACACCATGCCAATAGTGGCATCGGACACAACTAGGTATAGAAGGTAATCTTGATGATAATTAGGTGGATACAGTAACGACACATTATTCAATGTGTGTTTTAATTCATTAAAATATTTTTCAGCAAGCTCATCCCAGAAAAATGGAATTCCCTTTTTAAGAGTCGAGTAAAACCATGGGTTAGTTCAACATAATTATGGATGAATCTACACAAAAAGTTTTCTTTCCCTTGCAAGCTTTGGAGTTGTCGAAGACTAGAAGGAGTAGATAAATTCAGAATTGCCTCTACCTTAAGGGGGTCAACACAAATGCCTTCTCTCGAAATGATGAAACAAAGAAGTCGACCTAATTGCACACAAAGAACACATTTGTGTGGATTCAAACGAATATTGTAATGCCTGAACCTAATGAAAATTGCTTTCAAGTGCAATGGGTGATCTTTCCTTTTCATTGAATGAGTTGGAAGGTCATATAAATAAGGCTAAACACTATGCTTGATATCATGGAATGCATAAGACATTGCTTGCTGAAAATTTGCACCAACATTTTTTAGGCCAAATGGGAGTTTGCGATAAGAAAAATTTCCCCATGGGAAAATAAACGTGGTTTTATACTGATTGACAGGGAGTATGTTTATCTAATTGTAGCTAGAAAATCCATCCATAAAAGAGAAAATTTCATTCCTAGCACAGTCATCAACAATCTGGTAGATATACAGAGTTGGATAATTCTCTTTGGGACAAGCTTTATTAATATCTCTGTAATCGACGCATAATCAAACGGTTCCTTGTTTCTTATTAATAGGTACAATGTTTGATACTCAATTAGTTAAAGGAATGGGGTAAATGAATCTTGCTTTCAATAGATTTTCAACCTTAGTTTTGATAGCGACAAATTTTCATGGATGTATGGGATGTAATTGTTGTCTCACATGCTTGGCATCTGAATAAGTTTTTATCTCATGTATAACTATACTAGGGATGATTCCTGGAATTTCCTCATAACGGCAAGAAAAAATGTCACGGAATTCCTGAAATAGGGCTTTATAAGTCTGAATTTCTTCTAAAGAACATGAAGAGCCTATATGAATATTTTCAGTTATCCCTGGTTTCACCGAGATGTTTATGGGTATCATTGCCGATATGTTTCCAAAATTATTTTCAGAATCAGAAGAAAGGATAGATATTGGACATTGAGGATCACTAATAATCTCAGATGAAAACATAGATAAGAAATTATTCTCAATTTTGTCAAAAGATGGTAAGAAATATGAACAATGATGAGAATCGTCCCATGAAATTTCATCCAAAGTCATAACTTCCATAATCGCTTCATCAATTAACAATTCTTTGTCAAAAGGATCAGGCATAGAAATTGGTTCCAAGCGTGACAAATGATAATATTCATTGATAATTATATTCATTCGATTGTTTTCATATGTTGATAAGTTAGAAAAAGACTGAATTACCTCATAAGATAAATCAAAAGGACTAAGAGAAATGTCATTGTCATATAAGAGTAAATCTGACTCTAAAGTTACTTTCCACATATCTTCTGGTTCAAAAGTACTTCATGTAATCATATTAATCTGAGCAGCATTATGAGGGAAATTGGGTGGAGGGAACGCAAAATTTCCCATCAAAGATGAGTCTTTGAGAAGACCAACACCAACTTCTTCATATAGAGTAGTTGATTTTCCAACAAAAGGCACACTGCCAGTGGTATAATAGGACAATTGGTCTACCTTCATAATTATTCCTTTGTGAAGAAAAATGATCATCCTAAAATATGACGAGACTACTGCCGACATGGTGTAAGTCCAACTCTAGCCAAGTAAAAGGTTGTAGTCAAGTTGGGAATCAGCAACCTCAACTTCAACTATAACTATTTTACCCTCTAATTCTATTGGTAAATCATTTAAAACACCAAAAGGATGAAAACCTATTCCATCAAAGGATTCAAAGTTGTGGGAGATTGATTGATTGTTGGAGAGCCTAAATCTTTCCAACAAGAAATGGACATAATACATGTTGACACTCCTTCTTCAATCATTGTTCAAAAAACTCGTCAAGTTTTGACATGGACTAGCATCTAAAAAGCTAGTTGATGTGGGAGACGTGGGACATGATTCTCGAGATAAAAAACAATTAAATTGGAGTCCTAAGGATCTACTGCTCCAATAGATGATAATAATAATTTCCTTTGTGTTGGACAAGTCTGCAACACTTCAAGAGCCGACATTGTTGAAGGTGACATAGCCAAATATTCGACAATGTTGTAATTCTGAGCAACCCTAGCATGAGGGTTAAAGGATGACTTTCGAAGAACACCCTTAGGAGGCAGTCGAATTATCATATCAGGGTTTCGTTTTTCAATGTGTAATGGTTCAAAAGAAGGAGGGGTAGATGTGGAAGTTTGAATTGGTGAATTGGAATCATCTCCACCTTCAATAGGACTCTTTGATCCATAGTATTTATATCTCGTTGCTACCATAATTTTCAAAGACATCATCATGATATCTACCGATGTGGAAAAGGAAGATTGGTTATGAGAAACCATTTTGTTGTCTTGAAGAGGGAAAGGATCCTTCTAAATAGCGGGAGTGGGTGAACTTTTGATAAATTTAGAAAGTTCGGTGCGATGAGGGAACTCCTTAGTGTAATGATCTTCATCACAAATTAAACAAGGATATTGAGGTTTCTTCTTTTCATCAGATAGTTCGTTCTTTCTTGATTTATCCTTAGAAGGAGTTTCTTGTTTAGATTTTCTTTTTCCTTTTTTCTTAACTCCAAATTGCTTACTTTTTCCAGTAGATGATTCCATGACGTTTATTTCAGAAGTAATTTTAGGAGAAGGATCTTCTTCAAGTGAATCAGGTAAGGCCAAAATCTGAGTTTTCTTATATTCTTTCTTTTGTTTCTTATATTTTTGGCTAACATAACCAATCATACCATCTGTGGCATGTGAGCCAGTAAGCGCTGGATTAGTTTGACCAGGATGAGGTAAATCTGGGATCTTTTCATAAAAAGTACCAGATTGAGTATAAACAAGATCTAGGTATTGAGAACGAGCAATAACTTTGTCCTTAGTTACTACGCCACCTTTGGAAAAATATTCAGTAATCGCCGGCAAAAGTGATTTTATGAAACATTAAGCTAGAATATAGTTTGGGATATAAACTTTAACCAAACGACATCTTCATGTCCATTCGTGAATGTGATCTGAGATATGGGATGTCGTTGACTATTTTAAATAGGTTAAAAGTTCAGTTTCATTATCATATTGAATGGGTAATTGAAAGTGTTTCAAAAAGGTAGTAATAAGGGCGTTGAACGTATTGAAGGAAGCTCATGGAAATTCCTCAATGCTTGATAAGATCTGCAATCATAAACATGAAAAGGATCAAAAGAATATGAAATATAATAATACAAGAAAACTTAACCTAATGATTAAGGAGATTAGGAATTGAATTTTCCTTAATAAACACTTTAAACAATTATAAACCATTCACCATTCCAATACGACAATTCAATGGGGAAACATGTTCATTTGTATTAATTCAAGATAAACAAGAGCCTTACAACCTTTGCCTTGATGTCTCGAGGTTCCTAAAAAACACCTTCAATATCCTCCTTAGATGATAATCTTTCCAATCTCAAACTAGCAACATAAGTTTATCTTCTTTCATTTATGACCCCCTCAATCCCTCTATCCTCTAGTCATTTTATAGACTAAGAGGAAGAATTTTCAGATCCAAAAGAGGAGGGTGAGATCCTCTAATTGAGGGATTAGGCTTCCTTAACGAAAGGTATTAAGATGCATGATCTGAGGATTATAGATCGAATAGTCATCACCTAGAAACTTTCTATTGGTAAATATTTAACCAACTATGTTTCTAGAATTTACTTTTTATTTTTACTTTCTTTGATTCACCCGTGTGGTCTATAGTGGCAGACAGAGCGTAGTTCTATGCTATTCTCAGAGTTAATTCTAGCGAATGCGTCGGAATATCTAGGAAAATCATCACAGGTGATACTTAACAAGGTGAAGCAGCTATTTTCTCCAAATTTCCCATCTCCTTCAAGATATTTTTGATTTTTGGACTTCTAAGGGTGTTCAATCAAACATGTTCACAGATGGTAAAAATACCCATAAATTGATAAAGTGTCATGGTGATGAATTGATGTGTAACATAAATGTGTGAGGAATTTCAAAAGTAAGTTTGTTGAATTATTTTTACTTATTTATGGAGTATAAGTTTCTTTTAAATATAACATATTGTTGTTGGTAGTATTTGTTATACATATCATTATATTAACATTTTTTACTTTATTTATTGAGTCACAAGGTTTATATGAGAATACAAGAACAAATGGTTAAACTGTTGAATGAATATAGTTGGGATGATGTTGTACACAATTACTCAGATTCAAGTTCTACAATAACACTAAAAGATTTTTATCTTGCATTTAAAAAGGTGTGTTGATTTATGCATTCATTTTATTCATATGTATACTATTTTTATTTTATAACTTATACACATATTTGTTTATTTTATTAAAGATTAGGAAGGATGCAAATGGAGTGCTAGATAGTTTCAGAAGATTTAATGAGAAACTTAATATGGAAAGGCTGAGAAAGAAACATCTTAGTAATGTTTAAATTGATCATAATTTTACCCATTTCATTTGGAATGGGCTATAGGCTATCCAATATCAAATAATACAAGGTGACTATGAAGACATTGCAAAACTCATACCTAAAAGGGATTATTCCCTAGTTATTGCATATATTCTTCATGGTTTCAATATCCCAAACATTGAATGTGATAGTGATCCTTATACTTATCAAGCTTTTAGTAAGGGGTTGAGGGATTTCTAGAAGTCACAACATCACCATTTTGGAGATTTGTGACATTTCATTAAGACACACAATTTTCAATGTTATTAACAAGCTTCAAGGGAAAAACAAACTAAAGGATCCAACTTAAATGGTAAGAGGTTGAAATTGTATGTTTGATTAATTTTAAAAAAATCATTTATGTACAAGTTAATTGAACTTTTACTATTTTATGTTGCAGAAAAAAGTCAAGTCTTATTGGTTGCGAAGATCAATCAATTATAAGTGATTGTGAGTTCATCCACAACCAAGTACTCATTCATAATATTGTTGTAAAAAAACTATCATATGAAGATAAATAAGAAAAATTATCATAATCAACGAGTACTTGGTTAAATCACCCTCCACCAGGGGAATTATGTCATAGCAAGGCTCACTCAGCCAATGGAAAATTAGAAATAAGATTTCCAAAAACTATAAAAGTATTTTTGAATTTACAGAAAGTTAGGAATATTCAACATTTTCCCAAAACTTTGGTTAAAATTGCAAAAGCTCAAAAACATAATCAAGAGTCAATGCACTTTGACCGCGAAGAAAATTTTATACTTCCTCGTGAGGCAGGGACTAATAAATCAAATATATGTATATAT
The DNA here is from genome assembly GCA_031772625.1 of Pinus tabuliformis. Classification (NCBI taxonomy): domain Eukaryota; kingdom Viridiplantae; phylum Streptophyta; class Pinopsida; order Pinales; family Pinaceae; genus Pinus; species Pinus tabuliformis. The sequence goes on along the minus strand of CM062820.1, from coordinate 1,025,231,734 downwards.
TATAATTCCTTAACACCCCTATTTAACTTAGTGATTTTCTATGTTAAAAACTTTGCATTATTCATTATCCATGAAATAAAAGGTGCTCTTGATTCGTATAATCTCATTCATATATATATATATATATATATATATATATATATATATATATATATATATATATATATATATATATATATATACATATATATATATATATATATATATATATATATATATATATATTTATTTATTGAATTCTTTAAAAATCACTACTTTGGTTTAATTTGAATATATGGAGTAGATATCTAGTGGGGTTCTTTGATGGGGTGGTTAGTAATAATATGTGTGGCAATGGGGCTTCATTGTCATAAAGGTTGGTCGCTTCTATCATTTCTATTGGAATAGTGGGATGGGTTCCAATACTCGAGTGGAGACCATTTCTATTTGGGGTTTCTTATATTATGCTAATTGATTATCTATAGGGTCATTGGATGTCTTCAACGATTCAAATGTAGTTATTTATTGGGATAAAAAGCGTTCTTGTTTTGATCCTCTTATGCTCATAAAATGGATGAAAAGGATAATGTTGTTGATTGGACTTTTTCGTAAGGTGACATTTTCCCATATATAGAGAGAAGAGAATGGAGTTGCAGATGATCTTTCAAAAGTGGCACATAGATATCAACCCGAGGAGATTATATATTCTACCTACTTTAACAACAAATTACAAACGATGGGGAAAATCACCTACACATAAGTTTTTCTCTCGATACGAATCTTCTGTTTGGCATATTTCTATATATGTGTCATAACATTTTGAGACGTAGTGAACATAATATGTTTTTCATGTTATATTCTCTTCAAAGACCATTTTCAATGAGGTATATATGATATTTTTTATACACATAGAATACTCACTATAAATGGTGGTTTTTTGAAAATTTTGATATATGTAAACAACTTAGGATGGTTTTTTCTTTTCTAAAATAAGATTTAATTCATTAATTTCCTATATTAAAAACTTGGCATTATGCAATATCCCGAAACAAAGGTACTTTATATTAGTATAAATTATACCCAATTCCTTAACTATTGTTGCTTAGATTTAATTGGAGTGATTTCTTACATAAAAATAATATTAATAACAAAAAAAACATAAGCATTATTTGATATGCATGAAACAAAGGTATTATTCTCAAAGAGGAAGGCAAGTTGGAATAATTTGTGTTGAATTTGAAGAAACAAGAAATATAAGCTAGTTTAATATGCATAGTTGTTTCTTAGTATATCTTATGCACAAATTAACTCATAACATAAGTTATTGTTACTAAGATAAAAATGAATTCTAAGATATTTAAAAAATGATTTAGGTTATAAAAAAAAATGTTTTTGTTGTTTAAACTTATTGGTTCCATAAAGATATTAGATGCGGGAAGAATGAAATTGTTTGTAGTTTGTTGATTACTTGTAGTTTAAGGGAGACAATTAGAAAGTTAATAGAATTTATCAATTTTTTTATTTTTTTTAATTATAATTTCATGTAATTGATAAAAACTTTGAAAATATATTACAATATATTATTACACTAAAAAATAATAATGATATAAAAACAATTTAAATTTCATAATAACTTCACAAATACTATGAACTTCTGAAAAATTAACATTTGGAAAATTTGTAAACATTGGGCAACTCCGCAAAAGATTAACTTTTATGAAACTTGTGCTAACCTTGAAATCATGTGAACTACTTTTCTCCTTTGTTTCACAAGTCTTATCGTTCCTGTTGTAAGTTTTTGAAAGGCCATTTACTTACATTTTTGTCTCCTCTTGAACAATTACTATTTAACTAGCAATTTCACGAGATGTTTCAAAGGAAACACTGTAATTTGATAGCATATGGAGAAAGAGCATAGATGAAGACATATGTGATATGTTACAATTTGAGTGAGAGAAATATTAATATTATTCAATAAGGTCTTGAAATATGATGTTAAACAACAAATATTTGCTGCAATGTAAGTGCTATGATACTTGAACATGTCAGAATAGGGATTTGTTGAGTTGGATTATCTGTTAACATCCATGGATATTGCAATGGTTAGCTCACTAAAATAGATCTTAAAATTCATACTACTACAATCAAGCTATGCTCGACTTAGTGAGTGTTAGCAGAATGACAAAGCATGACATAGATCCCATGAAATGAATATGGAACGACAATAGAAAAGCCACAAAATGCAGCACCATGCAAGCAACATTTACCTTGGAGAAGCCAAATGTGGGTAAAATCTCTAGCAACATGAAGGATTGTATATTACAAGTTATTCTTAATCAATAGTAAAGGAAAAAATAGAACAAGGAAATGGTTGAAGATATTTGGGCATATAGAGCCATGAATGAGAATAACCCTCCATCACATTGTTAAATATTTCAACTACATATCTTCAAAATACATAAGCACAACCCCACACAAGAAACACAATTTGCATTGTCCTTTCAGAGAAGTCAGTTGTCCAAATTTAAAATCAACTTCCAAACATTCCAAATAAGATGGACATAGCAACTAATGATCTTGTCCTAGTATACTCCTATCAGGCTAAGGGTTAGTCAATCTTCTCTTTGATGGCTCAATTGTCCAAATATATTTTATAGGTGTTTACTTCTGATGATATACTCAAAATCACGAAATCAAACAGATACATTTTCATGAGTTGTTTCGATGATAAATACAAATAATAAATAATGTTACCAAATTTTTGTGCCTCACAACGCATGGAAAACATTAAAAATGTAGGTTGTAATATATCCTTTGTACAAAAATGGACATTCCCAACTATCTCCCCAGTCTATTGGTAGTTTTATTAGCGTGAGGGTCCATATGCTCATGGAATCATGTCTCACTGTGGCAATCTAATAAGTGTTTATTCTCAAGCTAAAATGACTTCTATTTGCATGTGGCAGAGCCTTGTACAATTATGACAGTGACAAGGGTTCACACTGAACTTTCTTACATTTAAGTCATAATTTCAGATAGAGACATTAAGTATGAGTAGTGTAACTACCTTAAGTGTCATTATTATTATGAGCAATATGCATTAGATACTAAAACCAATAGAACTACCATTTCCTACACATATTGGCAAAACTCTTCTTAGACCATAATTGCACAATTACATGGGATATTGCTTACAACTATACTTAACAACCTTTTAAATTCATCTGGAAAATCCTCTTTTGAACAACAGTCATGCAAGTCATTGGGATGAACATTAGTGGCATAACATATGAACAATATTTTTTTATTTGAGATAATATATACTCCAAATACAAGAAAAATTTCACTGTGCAATCTATACCAGAAATCTATCTTCACCGAGTCTGAAGAAACAAAATATATTTTTAGACATCAAATCTGTGATACCATGCCCTTATAAAGGCTTGTTCTAGAAACAAAATATAGTGAGCTAACATATCCAATGAAGCAGTCTAGTTAATTATAGGAGACAATCAATCATTATAATGTATGTTCATACCCTTTCACAGCAAAAGAAGGTGTTCCATATCAATGGGTGATCCAGGTTGATATTGGCCACCTGACTATTCCACCTGGACCTTGAGTTGGTTTCATCAGTTTCCTTGATTATAATAACATTTTCTATTTTTAGTAGTGCTTCGGGTCCTAAACTTCTGAAGCTGTTTTGACCCCCTAAATGACATTTTTTTGAGGTCCTCCACAAGCTGATAGCCATGGGAAAGGGCCTTTTGAAAATTTTGTAGTAGTTGGAGAGATATTTCTAACGAGGTACTATATGCGGCAAACATAGATCATATGACCAAGTTACGACCTCGAGAAGTTGGCTTCCCAAGTAACCCCAATGAGGCCCATAAACTCTTTGAGTTCCATCTCTTAGGGTTAGGTTTTTTGTTTATTAGGGTTTCCCCTTTGTTGTCCAATAATAAAAAATTCCCTTGGGCCTCATTATAACGCATTCCATAGGCAAGCCACTGCCACACCTCTTCTCAGAGATAAGCTACCATCACCCAAGCTAGTTTATTTCCATTCTGTATGTAAGCATATTTATGTTCTTTTATGTTAATGAAATGAAATTTTATTTCTACTACATTACTATGTTTATGTTTATATTTATGTTCTGTTGCATTCCTGTATAAGCCCGGATCAATGGGAACCCTACCAAGCAAGAAACACATTTTCTCATAAAATAAATGCTCATATGTAAGATCATTAGACACATGCGACCAATTCTTTTGAATCCATACATGATTTTAATATTATCCTCTTCCTAATAGTGATATAAGGGTTGTCAACATAAAAAACATAAAAGTGAAATAATATGTGCCAATACCCAAATGTCTTGGTGAAACGACCCTTTGTTTGTTTATAACACCCACACATGGATTATACACTATGTTAGTGCATGTGGTAGAGCCTTGTACAATTGTGATGGTGATAAGGGTTCCCACAAAACTTTCTTACATTTAAGTCATAATTTCAAATGGAGACATTAAGTACGAGTAGTGTAACTACCTTAAGTAAGTATCATACTTCTTATGAGCAGTATGCATGAGATAATAAAACCAATATAACCACCATTTTCTACACAAATTTCCAACGACCTTGGCCATTCCTAAGCTGCTTGACAACTCAAAATTAAAATCAAAACAAGCGCCACAATTTGTTCCAAAATTTATTCCAATGTTCTATCATATAGATAATCCATGGTGCAATTCTCTATCATACAAATATTCCATGGTACAGTGCTTTACGACTTAAAATCAAAATATAACCCATAATATATTCCAAGGTTGTCTCATAGAAATAATCCATGGTACAAATTGATAGAAGATACTAATATGTCCCACTAACATTGAACCATTTATAACATGCCCATATACAAATACTTACCTGAGTCTTGGTCATTCTTAAGTTGTTTGACAACTCAAAATTAATACCAAAATACAACCCATAAAATATTATTCCAATGCTCTGTCAAACAAATAATGTATGTACTAATTAGTGGTTAAGACATAATACGCTACAAATACATCTTAATCACAAGTAATCATACCATATTTATATAAGGTGCAATATAATTGTTTTATTTTTTGGTGTCTTTTTTCTTGGAATTTGATAGTAGAATTCCTCATTAAATTGAAATTTTCCATTCTTTAAATTACAATTTCAATGCATAAATGAATTCAACATCTTGAAAAACCCCTGAGACACACATATCATAGTTTGTATAGAGTATAAAATGTAAACAAACAATTCCAACGAATCATGTTGAATTTCGAACAAAATTAACCAAAAAATATGCCGAACATATCCAAACTTAAAACAATTAAACTATAGGTTTATATAATCATTAATAACCAAACAAAAATAATTCATGTAAAAATGAATGGTTAAATAGAACAAGATACAAGTACACCTCAATCACAATCAAAACCATAATGTATTGTTTAAATAATGCAAGCAATAAAATAATAGTCAGATCAAATCTCATATAACTAACAAACATCATCCACATAGAAACATAAGTAATTTCAGCTCAAATATCATATAACCAACAAGCATCATCTACATAGAAACATAATTAATTTTTGAGAAATTCGTTCCAAATTTCAATGGAACTGGTATTGTTTTAAGAAGGTTATATATGAACCATAATCACAAATTTTCCACATGTCATAAATCACTATGCAGAAGTCTTGTCAAGGGATTTACAATCGTACAACCATCAATTCACAGATGCGATTTACAAAGAACTTCTTGTATAAGAATATGTATGATGTAATCTTCAATCAAAACACTTTTTGAGTCTCTTTTTTTAGGACACTACAAGTTTTCTACTTTTCAATTAATCTAATGTCATTGCAGAATCATAACATCAACCAATCCCTGGATGCATACAAAGTATCAACCTAAGCTTCTTAGTTTCGCTCGGAGACATGCGTTTGGCATGTTAGCATTAGATTATGCAAGTCCCAATCTGACTAAAAATAATCTCGATATTGATATGCAATATAATGAAGTTATCTTCCAGAATAAACTTCTTTAAAATTGATCAAGACCTAATCTGAAATCTGAAATGTACACTAAAAGAGATTGTAGACAGACATAGTCATACAAGCATGCATGCATATTATTGACACCTAATATTTGTGATTAGGTAAATCCATGTAAATAGGCAAATAAAGGGGATTGGAAGATGAAGAGACACTGGGAGATGAAACCCAATAGTCTCCTTCTCCATGTATATATTCATGTTTCATGTGAATGCAAAAACACAATTCGCTCTGAGGAGTTACCTCCTAGACTGACATGGTATCAGAGGAAACTCCTAAAATTAGTTGTTGTGTTGTAACTCTTGTCACTATCGACCATTATTCTCTGTCTTATGCCCCTATCCTTTGACCAAAAATATGTCTTGATTCATTGTTTTCCATTTCTACTCCCATTGCAGAGATCTCTTGAGAGCAAGTCGGCTCCTTTTAGGCCCCCTTGCGCAGAGACCATACCACGCTCACCCACGAAGAATCGTGTCACTCTATTCGTCTCCTAGTCTTCATCTCTTAATCTAGTTCCACTCTCTTCAAATCCCAACACAACCAATCCCAAGTCCACACAAGTGGTTCCAAGACCCGTAGACTTCTCTCCATGAACACATTATAGAGAGGGTTCTAGTTCATTTCCATGCATTAGAATGAAGTCGCTCTATTGTGTCATGCACTTGAGAGCTCCATCGTTGGCATTGCTTGAGATATTGGAAATGAAAACCCATATATATATATATATATATATATATATATATATATATATATATATATATATATATATATATAAATTCCTGAAGCATCCGTTGAAAAGGAAATTGACCCCACGAAAGAAGCAACGATAGTCACAGATTCAGTGAACCCTGGAGATAGCTTCCATACCATTCAAAGCTTAAATTGATGGAATACGTTGTGGGTAGAGTGTTTGACTATGGTGGTATCATTGCATTCCCCAACATCTAACTCTTCATGATAGATTAATATGTTATGCTGAGTAGATTGGTGTGGGAAATTTTTTTTCTTCCAAATAAATTCTATCAGAGTATGTTCCAGAGAAGTGTTATTTTCTTAATACTCCTTTTTTTAAGATTGGTCGATATATTAATGACAGAGGTGTAAAATTTCTATAGTGTGAGTGTGCATTGGATGGTGGATATATATATATATATATATATATATATATATATATATATATATATATATATATATATATATATATATATATACACATGATCTTTGAAGAACATATGCTCCCTTATGTGTTGGTTTTTAAAAAGGGGCCATATTGTGTTGATGATGTTTTGAAGACTTCGCCATTGAATTTATTACAATTACATCAATTTCTTTTTTATGCAACCACTGAAATTTTCAAGGCCAAATCAATTTTTTATGATGGATTCACTAATTCATATTGCGGGAGTGGTTCTCAATAGCAAGGAGAACTATCAAGAGTGGTATCGGAAGATAAAACACACCCTCATTTTCAATGAGTTGTGGAAAGGGGTTTGTGTAGGATAAGGTGATAGTGCACCTAAAATGCCCACTACAGATAAGGAGCTTGCCATTTCAAAAAACAAGAATAGTAAGGCCTATGCCTTGATTGTAGCATCTATAAATGAAGGGGTGAGTCGACATATTTCACCATTTTCAAATTTTTTTGAAACGTTAAAGAAGTTGAAGGAATTTTATGACTCGTACTCTGAACTTGAATTTGTTCATCTGATGATTAAGTTGTCTAGTCTTGAATTGAAAAATGATTACCCTCTTGCCTTAGGATCATAAGTAAGATCAATTATGCATGATATAAAGGTTGTTGGTGTTGAGATAGATATCTCTCTCATAGCTTATGTCAAGGCACTATATCCCACTTATTCACATTATCTTGAATCTTTGCAAGCAAGTGGAAAACTTAAGGAGATCACCTTTGACTCCCTTGAGAAGAAATTTGTTGAAAGAGAGAAGCATTTTGGGAAGAAGAAAACTCCTCAGTCTAATGAACAAGTTGTATGCCTTACAAAAAAGGAGAAGACTCATGCACAATATTATTCTAGAGGAAGAGTTGGTCACAGAAGAAGAAGAAGAACGGATTTTAGAGGTGAGGGGTAGACAATTTCAAGGAGAAAAGTCTGATCTTCATCACATACGATGCATTAGAGATGGACGTGATGCATCCACATGTAATCTGCCTTGGGACAGAATTGATCAGGAAAGAAATTAAGGGAAAGGCAAAGCACTTGAATCCACTCATTAGGTTGTGGCACATTGTAACAATGGAGTAACTTAAGACATGTTTCATGCTTCACTTGCTTCATGGAAAGATGATTGGTTGCTTGATTCAAGAGAAACTTTCCACATGACCTTTAGGAGATATTTTTTTGAATAATTCACAAACAATGTTGATGGAGCAATATATTTTGTAGACAAGTCAAAACTCAAGCCATCAGGGATTGACACTATCAGGCTCAAATTTCCTAGTCTTCCATACTTTCTTCTACATGATGTTCTATATCTCCTAGAGCTGAGGAGAAACTTGTTGTCTTTGATCCAAATCTTCCATCAAGGAAACTCCATTCATATATTTGATGGAAATGTTGAGGTCATAAAATCATTAGATCACTCACTTGTCATGATGGGGATAGAAGAAGAAAGACTTCTAAAGCTGCAAGGTACCTTTTCTCATGCACAAAACCTTTCATACAATTCCCACTATGATGAAGGTACATTTCCATAAAATCTTTTATGGCATGCTAGATTTGGACACGTGAACTATTAAATCCTTCATTTGTTGAAGAAAAATGGTGTTGCTAGTTTGCTTATAATTCCTAGGACACTTAAGCAATGTGATGATTGTATTTTAGGAAAGCACACCAAACAATATTTGCATGATTCTTATTCCAGAGGACATAGAAAACTTGAACTCATTCATTTTGATTTATTTGGTCCAATTCTTGTTCCTTCTACAAATGGTAATAAATATATGATGACATTTATTGATGACTACACCAGAATGTGTTGGGTTTATTTATTGAATAAAAAGTCTGATGCTTTTGAAACATTTAAGAACTTTCATGTATGAATTGAAAATGATGCACAATCTCATATTGTCTCAATTCGCATTGATAATGGAAAAGAATACACTTCAAATGAATTTGAAAACTATCTTCGTCAACATGGGATCAAACATCAAACAACCATGCCTTATAGTCCCCAACTGAATGGAGTAGCTAAAAGAATGAACATAATAATCTTAAATATGGTACGTTCCATGATGTTTTTCAAGAATGTTAAACTGATGTTTTAGGTTGATGCAAGTCTATGTGTTGTGTATATAAAGAATAGGTGCCCATGTAATGTTATAAAAAATAAGACTCCCTATGAAATGTGGTATTGCCACATTCCTTTGGTGAGGCATCTCAGGGTTTTTGGTTCCACCTGTTATGAATTGATACCTAAGGAACAAAGAAACAAACTCGATGCAAGGAGTCGCAAGTGTATCTTCTTGGGGTACTCAAATACCTCCAAAGCATACGTCTCTATGATGAAGTGAACAATAAGTTTATAATATGTATAGGTGTGATATTTCTTGAATCTTCCAATACTAACAAAGTTGTTGAGCGACATATTGACCACTTGGATAGATTTAAACATGAAAATATTTTCAAGAATTTGATGATGAGATTCCACATCTTGAAGCGAGGATTCTTATACTAGATCAATCTATGGAATCTTCTTCTGAAGAACTCTCTCTCCTACATGAAGATTTAACCACTGATGACACTTCGAGTGATGTGATTAATAGAATTGAGAGACTAAATCTTGATTCAAGCCCAACTCAGTCAACTGAGAAGCCTGGGCTATCTCAGAAAGGTACTCCAAAATTCCTCACAAACACACTCAAAAGTGTTCATCCTGATGAGGTTGGAAAGATGGGAACAAGAACCTCAACCAGACAAAATGGAGGTGATGTAGACAATTCTGATTCACCGGTTGATGTGGATCTTTCTTATGATTGTGAACTGAATTTGTCTAAATATTTTGAACCAACTTACTTCAAATAAGTTTCTTCTCATGATGAATGGAAAGAAGAAATGTAGAAATCATATGATTCCTTGGTAAAGAATGACACTTGGAAGCTAGTTGATCCTCCATTGGGAACAAAACCTATAGGTTTCAAGTGGGTCTACAAGAACAAGTATAAATTTGATGGCTCACTTGACAAGCACAAAGCCAGGATTGTGGCAAAAGGTTTTGCATAAAAGCAAGGGGTCGACTATGAGGAGACTTTTTCCTTCACAACAAAATGGGCCACCATCTGGACACTCTTTTCCTTGGTAGCACAAGAGGGTTGGAAAGTCCATCAAATGGATGTAAAAATTGATTTCTTAAATGGAGATTTGAAAGAAAATGTTTTTATGTCCCAACTAAAAGGATTTGTTGTGAAGGACCAGGAACATAAAATATGCAAGCTTGTAAAATCCTTGTATGGTCTTAAGCAAGCTCCGTGAGCCTGGTATGAGAAGTTAACTGATCATCTTCTGAAACTCAACTTCAAACCTTATGATCTTGATGATGCAACTTTGTTTTTCAAGGAAGTTGGAAAAAAATTTGTATATATTTTTGTGTATGTAGATGCTCTTTTCATGACATGGAACAATTACAGCTACATTGCATCCATAAATAAGGAATTGAGGAAAGGTTTTGAAATGAGAAACTTGAGCTATATTCACTATTATCTTGGTATTGAAGTAAATCAACATCTAAAGTTTATATTCATCTCTCAAAAGAAGTGCATTGGAGGTCTATTGAACATGTTTGGCATGGTTGATTTCAATCCTTTGGTTACTCCAATAGAACAGAACTTAAAGCTCACATCCAGTGAAGGAAAAGAATTTGTGGATGCAATAAAGTATAGAAAACGTGTAGGAAGTCTCAACTACCTGACTACTAGTAGACCATACATTTAATTTTTTGTTGGAATCCTCTCCAGGTTTATGCAAAAGGCTTGTGAGGGACATTGTTCTGTTGCGAAAGGAGTTGTAAAATACTTGAAGGGAACTAAAAAATTTGGACTTAAGTATACACATGTGGGTGACTTTAGCTTGATTGGATACTCTAATTCAGACTACGATGGAGATAAGGAAATTGAGGCATCTACTTTAGGTTATGTTATGAGTCTTGGATTAGGCGTTGTCTCCTTGAGGTCACACAGAAAATCAATTCTGGGAGATTCCATAACTGAGGCAGCATATGTTGCATCCGCTGAAGCAAAACAAAAAAATTTGTGGCTTAGGAAAATTTTGGAATATTTGTAGGAGAAACAAGTGCATTCAAATCCTCTCATGATTGACAACACTTATGCAATAAAGTTGGCCAAGAACCCAAAGTTCCATGATCGAACGAAGCACAACAATACAAAATACCATTTGATTCGACATCATATTGAGGCCAAGACAATCCACCTACACCATTATTCCAAAAATGAGCAGATCACAAACATATTCACCAAAGCACTTGGAAGGGAAAAGTTTGAAATATTTATAATGATGCTTGGACTCACCAACATCCCTTTAGATTAAAGGGGTGAATGTTGAAACCTAATCTTTGGGATTATGTAAATCCATGTAAATAATGTAAATAGGAAAATAAAAGGAATTGGAAGACGAAGAGACATTGGAAGATGAAACCTAATAGTCTCCCTCTCCATGTATATATTCATGTTTCATGTTAATGCAAAACTACAATTCACTTTGAGGATTTACCTCCTGGCCCGACACTTAAAAATGTATTCATTCCAGTCACACGAGACTAGAAAATGAACTGATGACTAGTCTACAGTAACATAATAAAATTGAACTCAAAATAAATTGTCAGCAAGAGTACGCCCATGACTTACCAATAAAATCAACAGTGATCAATTAGGGAAAATGTTTATGTTAGTTGTTTTCGGTCTTCATCTAGAAGGAAAAACAACTCAAAGATGCAAAGAAGTAAACTTTGCCCCACCTCCCACTATTAATATGCAGTCATAAACATTATTCCATTACTCAGATGTGTCCATAATTATTATGTTCACACTATAGTCCCAAACAAATGTACAAACAAATTGTTTAAAATGCAATATCAAAGATGTACCAAAACTGTAGAGGATCCAAATATATTTATGAATCTTCAATCATAATTCTCTTGCATGATAATGGGATCATCTTGTTCCATTCCATTATGTTGTTAAATAGTTTGTGGACTTTTATTTCATCCATATGCACATTGTAAAGCTTACCCCCTTGACAAAGCAATAAAAGTATCTGATCTTGAACCAAATTGTTAAATGTTATGGACTAGTTTTACAAAAATAACAGTCATAAATGAACCTTGCAATTTTACTAATGGCATTAGGATAATTGATAAACTGTGGAAATTTGTGTGCAGTATTAGAGTAAGATAGAGCTTATGTGCACTTAATACTCAATCTGCTCACTTTTCAATTCAAATCTGTTCAACCATCAGTATAAGAAATCTATTATATAATTTGTATAAAAAACACACACAGTAACCCAAGACATCCCTTGCACTTGTATTTTCAAATTTCACTTAGCTACATTAAAACTAAAAAAATAATAAATATAAGTACTGAGTACGCACATAAGTGAACCATTCCTGAGAACACTGATTGAAGTAGAGACTTGATCATACTGCATTCATTTGGATGATGCAACCTTGGTGAACCCCTCACTTTTTAGGTGAAACAAAGGTGTACACAATATGAGTTAGTGTGCAACTGAGAATTTTAGTAAAAGGTATACAATCTGATCAATTTTCGACCTCCAAAGCCATGGTGATAAAGTGAGTACCTAATAAGCATGGAGTCATGTTTTAGCCATGAGATTTGTTAGCTTAAAACCCATAAACGATACATTTCAACCAAGGGTCACCTCCTAACATAAATAAAAAAAGTTGATTTCAATAGCCATCGCATTAGGGAAAATGTTTTTGTCAGTTATTTTCGGTCTTCATATTGAAGGAAAAACAACTCAAAGATGCAGTAAAGTAAACTCTGCCCCATCTCCCACTGTTAATATGTAGCCATAAAAATTATTCCATTGCTCAGATGTGTCCATAATTAATTATATTCACACTATGGTACAAAACAAATGTACAAATAAATTGTTTAAAATGAAATATCAAAGATGTACCAAAACTGTAGAGGATCTAAATATATTTATGAATCTTCAATCAGAATTCTCTTGCATGATAATGGGATCATCATGCTCTATTACATTATGTTGTTAAACAATTTGTGGACTTTTATCATCAGAGAAATTTTGAGATAAAAAATGGGCCTCCAAGCAAAAATGTACAACTAAAATCAAATTTATAAGAACTAATAAGATTCAAGATGATGATGTCAACCATTGGGGATTATTCACCATTTTTTGAGTAAAAAAGTAAAAATATTAAAAAAAAACTACATTTTCAACTCGTATTTTCAAATTATCTCCATATATTTTTGCTCAAATTTTGAGCAAGAGCACTCATTGGATGAAAAATTTAATTCCTCATCCAAGGAGTACCCATGTTACATACTTTTGATGGACCCTGCTACACAAAAAATGATAAATACATGAAAATCATGATTGCGAAAATGTTTTTTCATGTATTTCTCAATTTTCCTCATTCTCTAGAAGAAAGTGTTTTCATATTGGGCCATTAAGTAAAGGAGAACTAGGTATAAATTCAATTGAATGTTTGACTTGGTAGTGAAGAGGCACCCTTGTAAGTGAATAGAAAATATCTCTACATTCCTCTGTAATCTTATCCATTTTCTTCTATTGTGTAGATAGGCCTTGTATTGAGAGAATGGTGCTTGCAATGACCAAGTTGTTTACCTACTGATTGAACCATGAAGCTGGAAAATTTTCAACTCTAAGAGATTACCTTTTGGAATTAATTTACTAAGATCAAGGAAAATGTAATACTTGGAACGACCTCTAGTACATTGTAGAGTTGGCCTCTCAAAGTAAAAGTGACACAACAAGGCCTAGACTTATAAATATCATGACATTTCCACATATAGGGTTTTTCTAAGAGAACATCAAAAAATTCAAAGGGATTATCTTTGAAGGGATTGATGCCATAAGACAAGAAACATTATTAATTGTTGGATGTGTATCATCCTTGTCTCAATAGTTGACAACATATGGTTGGGGGTGTGGTATTTTCAACAACGTCAATCTCTTTATGACCTCGATCAAGATTGGGTTATTTAGGATATCACTATCAACAATTAAATGCAATGGATTTTGCATCACCCACATCCATGAATGGAAGGAGCTCCCCCTACATAGGTCATTTGACTCTTTTGGTTGGATCTTTGCAGTTATAATGGTAGCACTATATTTTGCATCAATGATCTACATTTCCTTATCCTACTCTAAATTAGAGTTTGAGATAGGATCCAATTCTTTATCTTTTAGCTTAGTCAATAATATTTTTTCCAAGAAACATTTGTTATTGTTGTACCAAGGTATTTTTTGGAACCTGTTAGCCTCCTATTGCAATAGGTGTTCATATTTCATGATTGACAGTTGAAAGTGCCAAATATGTCATCTTTTCATGCTACAAGGTTCCATATTTCCATAAAGAGGCCAAAGAAGAGGCCATGAAAGTGTGTCAATCTAAATGCCACTGCTGTATTCCAATTTTGATGAAGTTATTTCATTTTTGAAGAATTTTTCAATTAAAGGAAAGCCAAACAGCTTAATCTTGGCTTCCCTAGGTTTCAATTGCTTGTTTTAGAATATAGAGAATGAATATCTGTCCAAACTGTTTAATCTTGGAAGATCAGTAGCTAGGTAGAGAAATAAAGGAGCCCAACTGCTTAATCCGGGCCCTTGGAAGATATAAGGGTACATTTAGACAGGAGGGTAGTCAAAGGAAAAGAAGATAATCAGGGTCTGCAAGTCCAAGTGCACCCATGCAAAAAGAAGAAAAAATGCTAGGTAAGTAGGCTGGGTAAGTAGTTTCGTGGTTGCAGAATCAAGCTATGTGACCCATTTCATGTTTTTAAGTGTTGTATCTATTCAGATCACAATTATGAGGCACTTTTTCATTTGGAAGAGCTCAAGCGAGGCATGTCTAACTCCCCCTTCTTTTCATTCCCCAAATCACTCACTAACATCCACTTGAGGACCTTGGGATCTGCCCAACCAGTCCTGTTACCACTTCATTTTTGTAGAATACTAAGTCAAGCTTTGACTTTCTTTAGTGAAAAGAAGCCACATTTCTTGTGTAAAAATCATTTCTCCACAGTCCATTCACTTCATGTGCCTAAGTTTCAGTTCACAAACTTAGCCACTTACACTTCACCTCACAAACTCATATTAACTTCTAAACATTATTATGTAAATCCCTATCTATTTCCCCTTCCCCTTACTAAAAGCACTAAATAGCTCCCCTATGTACATATTTCCATCCCCTGGCACTATAGCCCTATAATATCTGTTTGGGGAAATGCTGAGTTCATTTGAGGCTTAGCATTAGCCTTCCGCATCCTAACCCTGGGATTAACTTAACATTTGGTTAAAGTTAATAACCTCTTTCCTCACCCCTCTACCCATAAACCTTAAATATTTTACCCTGCGCGCTCACATTTTTCGGTTTGGTTTAAATATTGTGATTAAAGTTTACCCCCAGTACACAAACCATGTATAAAACCCACAAACCCAAAGTCTAAACCCCCGCAGAATTGTATAAATATTCGAATATTCCAGCGGGCCCCGCGCACAAACCTGCCGCCAGCTCCGCGCTCTGTTAGCCCTCGGATCCTCCCTCCCAGATCCGACGGCTCTCGGCAATTTCGAAGCCGCCCCGTCACTCGATAGTTAGCGTCCGATAGCCTGGCGGTTTTACCGTCATACAGAGGGACACGTGTCCGCCCTTGATTGCATCGGAGCCCCTCTACATTTACCACCCTCGTACAGAGGGCAGTCCGACGAAACCACAAACCACCTTCTGTCTCTCCTCCCCTGATGACAGCACCAGGTCAGCACAATGTCACCTCTGCGTCGACCCCCCCCCACTGCTACGTGTCAATGCCACCACATCACCCTGTCATACTGCCACGTCACCCTACCACGTCACCGCCATACCGAGACCCACTGCTGACGGCATGCTAACGTCATCACCGAAAAAAGGCGTGAAGGGAGAAATCGCAGCGAAGGATTCCCAGAATGAAAAACTGAGGCAGTTTTTGATGCGCGATTAGTGCATCGCTAAGAAAAAATGGTCAAAATGGAAAGCTGCCTATGGCTAGGCTACCAGCAGGCCCTAAAATGCGCAATTTGATAGGATTTCTTCATGAAGGTTCAGAAAAGGGGCGATTTGACAAATTCAAGAGTATCAGAGGAAAGACGAAGCCCAGATTAAATTAAAAGAGTATCAGTGAAGCGGAAAAGAGTATCAGATCGGCAATACCAAAGCAGGTGAACATCAAAGAACCCCAAAGCAAAGTCAAAGAAAATGGTGAAGCCATCTAAGGTTCTCAGATCACAATTAATGCACATCAAAGTCACTCGAGAGCAGGGGATCAAAGCCCAATGCACAGTTATGGCTAGATGAACAACACAGAGCCAAAAGGACACCATATTAACTCATTTTGATTTCGTTGCCTCCAGTGCAGCTCAAAGATATTTTCCTGCATTAATTTCAGGACAAAATTAGGTTAAAGAAGTTATTTCCCTCAGATCTGTTTTAGGTCTGTTAGCGCTTGGAATTCACCTAGGCTGAGATAGACAAACTCTCAAGGCTACATCAAACCATTTCACCTCGTAGCTAGCCCTACGAGGTATGAGAAGGCTCTCTCGGGTCAGATTCGATAGATCTTTCAATATGATTAGGCTGACCAATTAATAATAAATATTTTAGGCTAGTAAATTGATAAGGGGGTTGATTTAATGATTTTTTGGGGTTTTTGGTGGCAATTGGTGGAAGTGCAATTCAAGGTGTGGGGATTGAGCACAGTTTTCACAGGGGGATCTAAGGGGCAAGGTAGGAATGAGTGCTGATGCCTTAATTTGAGATGGATGATCAGAGATGATAGAGGAGAAGCTAAAGAGGGCAAACACACAACTCGAATCCTCTCTAGACAGTAGAAAACATTAAAATTTAACAAACTAAAAAGCTGAGCATGTTAAAACATGAGTTCAAACTTTACCATTTCATCTGTCCAATTTAGAAGCATAAGAGAGATGTGAAACACATAAAAAAACTTACAAGAACATGTAGATAACACACCATCAACAATCAGATCCACAAGAATCCTCAAAGATGTCTGTAAAACCCTGGCTTTCCTTGCCTTCAATTGCAGAAATAGATGCACAATATACAATAAAGCTTCCTTACACAAGAGTCCAACCATGAAAATGAGAAGGAGAGAGCATAATATAGACCATCTAACTTCTTTCCCCACCTCTAGGGGTCGAGCTCAGCTTCCTAGGAGCAGTTTGAACTAATTCTAAACTAAGAACTAGAAAATAGGCAGCCCAACAACTTGCCTCTATTACTTAGCTAACTCATCCATGCATTAATTTTTCACTTTTTACATCATGGAAGCTTCTAGAAGGGTAAAGAAAGATAAAATCTACCAAAGTGCCATGAAAATATTACATTTATCCTTCATCTACAAGTAAAAATAGTCAACCATAGTCAAAACAGTGTTTTTTGACCAAAAATGTGAATTCTGGCAAATCTGGAAGTTCTGGTCGCGCCCCTGGAAGTTCTGGTCGCGCCCCTTTACAGCTGTTTTTGAGTGGGTTTCACTGATCCAAATCAGGTGAAAAATGGCTCATTGGAAAGCTTGGCCTGTCTACTTTCCATCCCAAGTGGAATTTTGGAATTTGGTGTTGATTTGACCCCTCAAAAACCATTTCTCCCAAGGTCACTTTCTGCAACTCAAAAAGTGGGCAGAAAGTCATTTTTTAGGTGTATTTTGAGCTTTTGGAGGCTCAAAACTCAAAATCAGGCTTCTCCCAAGTATTGGTAATTTTTCTTTTTGCATGCCCTTTCCAAAAATTCCAAGTTTTCAAAATTCCGAGCAATCCTTCAAACTGGTCTCACCCGGGGTGAGACCAGTTCTTGGGAAAAACCTGTAATTGCACAAAAAATTCACAAATGACAAAATTTTCTCCAAATTTCTTGAAATTTGGGCTGGGAGTCCCCAATCAAGTACCATGCTCATTCAAAGAGGCTTTGGCCAAAGTTTTGAGTGGATCGGGCGTTTTCCTTCGTTTTTGTGCTTTGGCCAACCGTCCTTGGAGCACCTTCGTTCTCGCCGGTATTTTTGAAATTTCTCTCAAACCATGACACCTGTGTAAAAAGTAAAAGAGGTTTTTCTTCCTTGGCATGTTGTGGACAAAAACCTCTCTCAGTTTTATAAAATTCATCTTTGATTGCTCAGAAACAGCTTTTGAGTGAAACTTGTCCCGATGTGTGAAACAAGGGATTTTGTCGAAATGGAGCGAAATGAAGGGGATAGAGGGCTTCTAAATTCTTGGGGAAATTTTTGGGAGTGGGGAGGGATGTTAGGAAGCAGGGGAAAGTGGAATCTCAGAGATTGAGCGAGGGGAAGGGGTTCAAAAGGGCAAAACACAGGCCCAACCTAGAAAATTGCCAGGTTGTAGCTAGAAACTAGGGTTTGTGCAAAAATGAGGAATTTGGGGGATCTGAGTGTTGGGAAGTGTTTGATAAGGTACATTAAGGATAGGGGAAGGTGTATGAACATCAGGAAACAAGTTTTGCCGATGATTTGGCCGCCCAAGAGAAATTAGCTTTCAAAACCCTAGGAGAGGGAAATGAGCTTTCCTAGGCACAACTGAAGCATGAACATGGTGTAAAATGACCCATTAGACACTGACATGACGATGAAAAACCTCTGAATGATGATAGGCTCAGCTGAATGATGACATGGACTGACATTTGGGCAAACCCTAGACCTAATGGCTAGTGACCAAATTTTGCTTGAAGACTCACTGAAATGACAAAATTTGACCTTGACACTTCAAAATCACTATGTAAGAGCATATTTGATCACTGTAGGAAGGCTGGAAAGACTGACACTAACAAGGTCTACTGTAATAGATATTTTAGATATTTTCCCTATATAAACACCCCTAATTCATTGTTTAAAGGGTTGGTTGGTTGATATTCCTCATGCTGGACTTGCGCTGTATTTTTTAGAAGGTCTGTAATCAAAGACTGTTGGAATGCTTTGGATGAACAACTGATTGTTGTGTTATTAATGGTTAAAGAGTGACTGTGGAATTCCTGTGCTACTACATGGCTCAATAAGTTTTTCTACCTCTATTTACAGTTTTATCATGTTTATGCACCATTGTGTTACCACCTAAATAGAAAGAAAAAAAAAATAGCTTAAAGTTTTGCTTAACTGCACCTTATGCTTAGTTCTTGTTATTTCTATATGTTTTCCTAAAAAATGGTTATGAATATGCATACTTAAATGATCATATTTACCCTGTTTCTTTCATATATCACTGTTTTTTAGGAATTCTTTACTGCTCCTAGACAAACATTCATCCACCTTCCCTCTATGTTAGCTAATGAAAGATTCTTAGTTGCCTTTCATTTCTGACCTTCATTCCATCTTTACTCCAGCCTGATATTGTTCCATGTGTAGCTATCCTGCTCTATATTCCTCTTGTGACCAAGAAAACGCAACAACAAGCCCTAATCCATGACTCCATGCCCAATGGTTTGAACTTCTCACAGTATGCATCCCAACGCTGCTTGAAAACATCTCCTTCCCACCAAAATAAAAAAAAACCCTTGTACACCATAAATAGCCTAAAATCAACCCAAAACAAAGTTAAATCATAAAGAGAGAGCCCTCTCTGACTGCAGGTAGGCTAGGACCTGCAGCCCAAAGATTGGTTTGTGGTTACCTCGGCCGTATCCCTTAAGGAGCTAAGGGACAACCTGATGTTAACACAATGGCGACTCCGCTGGGGACAATCTTCAGATAATGGCGACTCCACTGGGGATAATCTTCAGATAATTTCACAAATCAAGTCCAAAAGCTCCACTGGTGAAGAATTTGACCTTCAAAAGTTTCTTTCTAACCCATTTTTCTTAGAAAAATCCCCAAAAAGCGAGTTAGAAGCTGGCTCCCAAAAGAAATTCACGTTATACAAGGTCAAATCTAGACCTAAATCCCCCAGCTGCTTTTGAAAATGCCAATATAATCCCAAGGAACCTCAGGAAGCTAGAGCGAAGAGAAGATTTTGCTGATTCTAGTCCTGAAACAGTCCAGCCAAGTTGTGTTCCAACCCCTGTCAAAGTTTTATTTCGTTCAAACCCATACTTCCCCTTGTACATCATCCACCTCTCCAAGCACCTTTTCCACACCTCCATTCACTGCACATACTCCCGTTACCACTGTTCCAGTCGTTCCATTTATCCCTGTTGTCCCATTTATACCTGTTAATATGGCTAATAGATATGCACCGTTGCAGTTGCCAACAAATCCAGGGGCTATGCCTCAGGATTATCAAACTAAAATCACATATTTTGCTGGTACTGGTTCTTGCACAACCCTGCAACATACCAAGAAGATGCAAGACTATTTTGAGAACTACGAGATAGATGATGACAGTGTAAGAATGAATATTTTTGTCCAAAGTTTAACAGGAGATGTAAGGCCCTGGTTTAGAAGCCTTGCTGCAAATTCCATAGCTAACCCAGAGGCCCTTTACCAAACATTTCTTAACAGATGGGAGAAAAAGAAAGATCCCTTGCACATATTATTTGAATATGACACCATCAAAAGAGGCCCTCAAGAGGCTGTCTTAGACTATTGTGAAAGATTTAACAATGTTTATAATGCAATACCACAGAACCTCAGGCCTCCACCTGATCTTGCTTTGTATAAATTCCCTAATGGTTTTGATACTGACATGGCTTATCAGTTAAGGGAAAGATCCCCTCAAAGCCTAGCAGACATGAAAAATGTTGCTGTTAGCGTAGAGGCGAATCTAATTGCTAAAAGAAACGGAGCTAGAGCTGAGAGAAGAACCACATTTAAGGAAGAACCCTCAGCCTTAGACCAAAAGCTAGATGCTATTATCAGTGGTATGCATAGGCTGGGAGATAGAGTGGAAAGCATCGAAATAAAGTCTACATGGGAAGGACAACATCCCAATACCATAAGGAACCCAAATTTCAGGAAAACTCAGAACACAAACGCTGGTAGGTCTAGCCCAGACCAGGATATAATGCCTCCTTTCCAAGAAAACTATACAGAAGTATCCACATCTAGTAAGCAGACAGAAGACACTCATATGAACTTGATGGATTTGAAGGGTGAGCAACAAATTTTTCTAACCTAACAGGACCAAGATGAGCATGACTTTAATCAATTTCATACTCAGTCTGGTGAGTCTTTTAACTTTAAACAAGGTTATGATTCAACTGCGTATGAGGTCCACAAACAGTATAAACTGAGAACTAGAACAATTGATGTGCCCTAGGCCATCAAACAGAAGGAATCAAAGCGGCCTAAGAAGATCAAATAAAAGGATGTCGTCATAGAAACTGCTGATAAAACAATCCCAAATCCAAAAGAAGTGACCATAGAGGATATCACAGATGTTCAGCCCTCTGAGAATCAGCCTTTTGTATCTTTTCCCTCAAAGGAAAACATAAACAACACTCCTGAAAGCCTTTCCAAATCAGAAATAGCTCAAGAAATCAATGAAGAACAAGAGCGAATCGTTGATGCTCCCATGGAAAAAGGGAAGCCTGCCTATCACAAAAGTAAAACCCAATCAGAGAAAACATTTGATTTAGAGGCATAAATAGGTAAACTTAAGATATCCATCCCTCTGTCTGAACTTGCTAAGCATGATGTATATAAACAGCGAATCAAAAAATCGCTGCAAATCCCCGAGAACAAGGATGATGTCAATGTTTTAGATGATACACCTGAGCTTCTTTTAGGTCTAGAAGTTAATGGAAAACCAGCATATGGAACTGTTCTGCCCTTTTATGTAAGCCTGCACATACATGATAAAGTATTGCACAATGCTATGTTCAATTCAGGAGCATCTCACAATCTTATGACCAAAGCAGTTATGGAGAAGCTAAACCTTGAAGTCACAAGACCCTACAAAGATCTATTCTCCTTTGACTCGAGTCAGGTCATGTGTTTAGGCTTAATCAAGGACTTATGTGTCTCCTTGGTCCAATACCCAAACAAGACAATCCTCATGGATGTGGTGGTTGCTGACATTCCACCAAAGTATGGAATGCTATTATCAAGACCTTGGGGAGCAAAACTCCAAGGATCTCTCCAATTAGACCTCTCTTATGCCACTATATCTGTCTTTGGACAACCAAAGAGACTATATAGAGAAACACTCATGAAATATATGGTAAGTAGTGAGGATAAGCCACAAAACTTCCCAATCTATGCAATCCATTCTGATATGGATTCCTTCATATTGATCAATGATGATAGCCGCCCACCCACTGATGAGAAGCCTTTTCTTTTGGAACAAGAAACATGCATTAATGAAGAATCGGTTGCCCATACTTATGAAACTGTCAAAACGACCAATGCAACCAGCATACTAGAAGAACCTCCCCAAACAGAAATTTCAAATCTACCCAAACCTAAAATGGCTGAAACTCTTAATACTAACCACAAGCAAGAAATCACATGGTATTTAGAGTTTGATGGCTCTGTTAACAAGTTAGGAGCAGGGGCAGGTGTATGGATTCACAATACACATAACAGCCATGCAGAGGGTCATGCTTACAGACTAAGCTTCAAATGCACCAACAACATGGCAGAATATAAGGCTCTCCTTTCAGGCCTCAAACTGCTCAAAACTCTAGGAGCTGCAAAAGTTTCCATTCTAGGTGACTCCGACCTCATCATCCAACAAATAAAAGGCAAATTTGTCACAAATTACAATAGGCTGAGAGCCTATAGGTCTGCTGCCACAGAAATACTCAATTCCTTCACTGAAACCAAGCTTGCCAAAATTTCTAGAAGCCATAACATACATGCTCATAGTCTAGCTACTTTTGCCAGTACTTGCAAGCTACCCTTTGAGCCCAATCACCACTTTACTACTGAGATAAATCATAGGCCTGCTATCCCTAACAATATCAAAGATTAGCAAGTGTTTGAGGACGATGCTCAAATCAAAAATTTTCTTACCTTACAGCATGAGTTTTCAGGCCTAAACATTGACATGGATGCCATGGATGATTCCTTACAGTGAACAAATGAAAATCAACAGGCTGTAATAGCCAAACAAATGCTATACCCAACTGTTTTTGACAAAGCAAACATACAAGAGCTGAAATAGATGCATTCGAGGAAATAGCCAAAGCAGAGGCCGAGATCATTGATTTAAAAAACAACTTTCTTCCCGCTGGCCTCACTCCATTAGAAGACATGTTTGATGCTAATGATGTCCCCAAAAAGCCTAAGATGCAGCCCTTAAACGCTGCCATAGAAGAATACAACATTGGGACAACAGAGAAGCCCAAAATGATTAAATTGTCCAAAAATCTGCCACCTGATCAAAAATGAAAGTATGTGGACCTGCTCAAAGAGTTCCAAGATGTATTTGCATGGAGTTATGAGGACTTGAAGTCCTATGACACCTCAGTTATTCAACATACCATCCCTATAAAACCAAATCAAAAGCCCTTCAAGCAGAAACTAAGGAGAATCAATCCTGTGCTTCTCCCTTTGATTGAAAAGGAAGTGAAAAGAATGTTTGAAGCATGTATCATAGCACCCATTAGACTTTCAGAATAGGTATCAAATCTTGTTCCCACAAGAAAGAAAATAGGTGGGATTAGACTTTGTGTAGATTTGAGAAACTTAAACCAAGTCTCCCTTAAATACCATTACCCCTTACCAAAAATGGACCACATCCTACAAAGAGTAGTGGGGTCATCTAGAATCTCTTTGCTAGATGGCTTTTCAGGTTTCAATCAAATACTTGTTCACCCGGATGACCAAGAAAAGACAACCTTTACAACACCGTGGGGAACATTTAAATATGTGAAGTTGCCTTTCGGACTTAAAAATGCTGGTGCTACCTTTCAAAGGGCAATGGACATTGCCTTCGCCAAAGAAATCCATGATTTCCTGGTTGTCTATCTTGATGAACTTACTCCTTTCTCCAAATCTGATCAAGAGCACCTAAAACATTTGAGACAAGTTTTCCTAACATGTAGGAAATATGGCATTTCCTTGAACCCCAAGAAGTCTTTATTTGGCCTTGAAAAAGGCAAATGGCTAGGCCATATCATTTCAAAAGATGGCATTAGGATTGATCCGGAAAGAATTCAAGCCATCCTTCAAATCCCATATCCAAGAAACATAAAAGAGTTGCAATCATTCCTTGGAAAGATCAATTTCCTAAGGAGATTTATCCCAAATCTAGCCGAGCTGATAAGACTGTTAAGCAACATGTTAAAAAAGGATGCCAAGGTAAAATGGTCTCTTCAAACCAAGCAAAACTTTGAGAGTATCAAAATTTCCTTAACCCAAGCCCCAGTCCTCACAAGTCCTCAATTTGATAAGGATTTTATCATATTTTCATTTGCATTTGAACACACCATAGTTGTTGTCCTTTTGCAAAAGGATGATCAAGGAAATGAAAAGCCAATTGCATTTTTCAGCCAGGTTAAGAGATGCCCCTTTGAAGTACCAAATCATGGAGAAGCAGGCCTATGCCCTTGTTAAAGCAATCAAAGACTTCAGAGTTTACATTTTATATTCACATGTGATTGCTTATGTGCCAAATGCTGTTGTAAAAGACATATTAACTCAAGAGGGATTAGAAGGCAAAAGAGGCAAGTGGATTGCTAACATCCTTGAGTATGACATAGAAATAAAACCAACCAAGCTCATAAAGGGACAAGGTTTAGCCAAACTGATGTCCGAAACAAATTTTCAAGCCTTAGACATTAACCAACTGGACAATGAACAGGAGTTGGCGACTCCACAGATCAGTGAAACCTTCTTGCAATCTTCATGGTATGCTGATATTTGTTATGTTTTGTTAAACCTGTTTGCTCCCCCAGGATTGTCCAGGACCAAAAAAAGATTCTTAAAAATGAAGGCTTCAAAGTTTTGTGTCGTAGATGGTGCATTATTTTGGAAAAATCATGAAGGCGTATTGCTTAATTGTTTAACCATGAATGAAACTAACAATGTCATGAAAAAATTCCATGCAGGGGACTGTGGAGGACATCTATATTGGAAGTCCACTGCTGGTAAAATTTTAAGGGCTGGTTTCTATTGGCCCTCTCTATTTGCAGATGTAAAGAAGTTTGCTATCTCATGTCACAAATGCCAAATCTTTGAGGGCAAAAGAAAGTTGTTACCTTTGCCTCTTAAGCCCATCTCAACTGAGAAGCCTTTTCAACAATGGGGTCTTGACTTCATTGGAGAAATCCATCCCTCTTCCTCAGGCCAGCACAAATGGATTCTAACAGCCACAGACTATTTCACCAAGTGGATTGAGGCCATCCCATGTAGGCAAGCTAATGACACCACCATTATCCAATTCCTCGAATGCAACATCCTTTCTAGATTTGGCTGCTCTGAGAAGATCATCACAGACAACGCTACTGCCTTCAAATCCAAAAATATGATCAATTTTTGCCATAAATTTCATATCACCTTAGGCCACTCCACAGCCTATTACCCTCAAGGTAATGGCTTGGCCGAATCATCCAACAAAATCCTGATTAACATCATTAAGAAAGTGTTGGAGGAAAACAAGAAGAACTGGCACAAAAAGCTGGTAAATGCCCTATGGGCAGATAGACTCTCAACCAAGAGATCCATTGGGATGAGCCCTTATGAGCTAGTATATGGTATGGAGGCCAGATTTCCCTCATCCTTGGGCATCCCTGTTATCAAGCTGTTACAGGAAATTCAAGCTGAGCCAAATGATATACAAAGGAGGATAAATCAAACAATTCATTTGCAGCAAACAAGAGAGCAGGTCTATGACAGAGCTCAAATTTTGCAAGAGAAGCTCAAAAGGATGTTTGATAAAAGAACAAAGGCTGAAGATTTCTGTGTTGGCAACAAAGTTCTAAGGTGGGACTCATGAAGGGAAGACAAGGGAAAGCATGCAAAATTCGATTTCCTTTGGAAAGGGCCATTTGTTATCTCTATTGTTCAGGGCAATAACACATATTTCCTCAAATCTACAGATGGCAGCACAGCTGAAGAAGGCCCTGTTAATGGCCGAATGTTAAAGCATTATCATGATCCCTTTTGTTGAATATAACGCAGCTCTGTATATATCCCTTTGTATATTGATATTTGTATATTATCAGCACTTTTATTTTTTGTACAGCAGGCAGAATATTAGAACAGCGCAGCAAAGTTCTTTAAAGGCAGGTTCTCAGGCAGAGGTGCATGTAATGATAGAGCACGCAGAAGAAAGCAGGCGGTGCTGCTATTGTATAAAAATTCAGTTTATGAGAATGTTGTGTTCAGGTTTCAAAGTTTCAATCATTTGACAGCCAGCACAAGGGAAGTTTCAGTCTACAGCAACAATAGAAGATCAAGGCAGTCTAACCTGCTGTTCTTGGCTTTTCACAAGGAAAAGCCATCCCCAAGTGGAGCCATTGTTAGCCTCCTATTGCCATAGGTGTTCATATTTCATGATTGACAGTTGAAAGTGCCAAATATGTCATCTTTTCATGCTACAAGGTTCCATATTTCAAGAAAGAGGCCAAAGAAGAGGCCATGAAAGTGTGCCAGTCTAAATGCCACTGCTGTATTCCAATTTTGATGAAGTTATTTCATTTTTGAAGAATTTTTCAGTTAAAGGAAAGCCAAACAGCTTAATCTTGGCTTCCTTAGGTTTCAATTGCTTGTTTTAGAATATAGAGAATGAATATCTATCCAAACTGTTTAATCTTGGAAGATCAGTAGCTAGGTAGAGAAATAAAGGAGCCCAACTGCTTAATATGGGCCCTTGGAAGATATAAGGGTATGTTTAGATAGGAGGGTAGTCAAAGGAAAAGAAGATAATCAAGGTCTGCAAGTCCAAGTGCACCCATGCAAAAAGAAGAAAAAATGCTAGGTAAGTAGGCTAGGTAAGTAGTTTTGTGGTTGCAGAATCAAGCTATGTGATCCATTTCATGTTTTTAAGTGTTGTATCTATTCAGATCACAATTATGAGGCACTTTTTCATTTAGAATAGCCCAAGCGAGGCATGTCTAACTCTCCCTTCTTCTCATTCCCCAAATCACTCACTAACATCCCCTTGAGGACCTTGGGATCTGCCCAACCAGTCTTGTTACCACTTCATTTTTGTAGAATACTAAGTCAAGCTTTGACTTTCTTCAGTGAAAAGAAGCCACATTTCTTGTGTAAAAATCATTTCTCCACAATCCATTCACTTCCTATACCTAAGTTTCAGTTCACAAACTTAGCCCCTTACACTTCACCTCACAAACTCATATTAACTTCTAAACATTATTATGTAAATCCCTATCTATTTCCCCTTCCTCTTACTAAAAGCACTAAATAGCTCCCCTATGTACATATTTCCATCCCCTGGCACTATAGCCCTATAATATCTGTTTGGGGAAATGCTGATTTCATTTGGGGCTTAGCATTAGCCTTCTGCGTCCTAACCCTGGGATTAACTTAACATTTGGTTAAAGTTAATAACCTCTTTCCTCGCCCCTCTACCCATAAACCTTAAATATTTTACCCTGCGTGCTCACATTTTCGGGTTTGGTTTAAATATTGTGATTAAAGTTTACCCCCGGCGCACAAACCATATATAAAACCCACAAACCCAAAGTCTAAACCCCCGCAGCATTGTATAAATATTTGAATATTCCAGTGGGCCCTACACACAAACCTGCCGCCAGCTCCGCGCTCCGTCAGCCCTCCGATCCGCCCTCCCAGATCCGACGGCTCTCGGCGATTTCGGAGCCGCCCCGTCACTCGACAGTTAGCTTCCGATAGCCTGGCGGTTTTGCTGTCGTACAGAGGGACGCGTGTCCGCCCTTGATTGCATCGGAGCCCCTCTGAAATTTACCACCCTCGTACAGAGGGCAGTCCGACGAAACCACAAACCACCTTCTGTCTCTCCTCCCCTGACGACAGCACCAGGTCAGCGCAACGTCACCTCTGCGTCGACCCCCCCCACTGCTACGTGTCACTACCACTACATCACCCTGCCGTACTGCCACGTCACCCTACCACGTCACCACCGTATCGGGACCCACTACTGATGTCATGCTTACGTCAGGCTAACCTCATCACCGAAAAAAGGCACGAAGGGCGAAATCGCAGCGAAGGATGCCCAAAATGAAAAACTGAGGCATTTTTTGATGCGTGATTAGCATCGCTAAGAAAAAATGGTCAAAATGGAAAGATGCCTATGGCTAGGCTACCAGCAGGCCTGAAAATGCGCAGTTTGATAGGATTTATTCATGAAGGTTCAGAAAAGGGGCGATTTGACAAATTCAAGAGTATCAGAGGAAAGACAAAGCCCAGGTTAAATTAAAAGAGTATCAGTGAAGCGGCAAAGAGTATTAGATCGACAATACCAAAGCAGGTGAACATCAAAGACCCCCAAAGCAAAGTCAAAGAAAACAGTGAAGCCATCTAAGGCTCTCAGATCACAGTTAATGCACATCAAAGTCACTCGAGAGCAGGGTATCAAAACCCAATGCACATTTATGGCTAGATGAACAACACAGAGCCAAAAGGACACCATATGAACTCATTTTGATTCTGCTGCCTCCAGCGCAACTCAAAGATATTTTCCTGCATTAATTTCAGGACAAAATTAGGTTAAAGAAGTTATTTCCCTCAGACCTGTTTTAGGTCTGCTGTAATAGATATTTTAGATATTTTCCCTATATAAACCACCCTAATTCATTGTTTAAAGGGTTGGTTGGTTGATATTCCTCATGCTGGACTTGCGTTGTATTTTTGAGAAGCTCTGTAATCAAAGACTCCTGGAATTCTTTGGATGAACAACTGACTGTTGTGTTATTAATGGTTAAAGAGTGACTGTGGAATTCCTGTGCTACTACATGGCTCAATAAATTTTTCTACCTCTGTTTATAGTTTTATCATGTTTATGCACCATTGTGTTACCACCTAAATAGCAAGAAAAAAGAATAGCTTAAAGTTTTTCTTAACTGCACCTTATGCTCAGTTCTTGTTATTTCTATATGTTTTCCTCAGAAATGGTTATGAATATGCATACTTAAATGATCATATTTACCCTGTTTCTTTCATATATCACTGTTTTTTAGGAATTCTTTACTGCTCCTAGACAAACTTTCATCCACCTTCCCTCTATGTTAGCTAATGAAAGATTCTTAGTTGCCTTTCATTTCTGACCTTCATTCCATCTTTACTCCAGCCTGATATTGTTCCATGTGTAGCTATCCTGCTCTATATTCCTCTTGTGACCAAGAAAACGCAACAGCAAGCCCTAATCCATGACTCCATGCCCAATGGTTTGAACTTCTCATAGTATGCATCCCAACTCTGCTTGAAAACATATCCTTCCCACCAAAAAAAAGAAAAAACCCTTGTACACCATAACTAGCTTAAAATCAACCCAAAACAAAGTTAAATCATAAAGAGAGAGCCCTCTCTGACTGCGGGTAGGCTAGGACCTGCAGCCCAAAGATTGGTTTGTGGTTACCTCGGCCGTATCCCTTAAGGATCTAAGGGACAACCTGAGTGTTAACAGAGCCTACACTATTATAACCATATTTTCCACTCTCTTATTGTGAGAGAGACCCTAGTTCAACTTACCTTAGGTGTTAGCTAGAATGGATCCCTTTTCACCCTTGTTTTTACTCATATGGGTCTTACAAGGAAGTTATTATATTTTATAGGGATGAAATTACATAGAGTAACTCTCATAATTATTTTGTCACAATTTCATAATTATTAAATAATAATTATTTCATAATTACGAACTTTTGTTGAACTTGGTCCCTGGTGAGCCACTTACCCTAGTGAAGGAGTTGGCCTACTTTAACAACTCGATATAGTTGGATCCTTTGCTATCGGGTGTTCTTGATCTATGTGTCCATGATCTGATGAGTTGTGGCTTGTTCAATACAATCTGGATTTAACTCTATAGGTGTGAGTTGTTCTGCAATGTCTAATGTATCTAGCAATGGTGGGAAGTATGGTCAAAGGAGGTCCACATTGAACAATGGGTGCTGGCCAAGGAATGGGGGAATGCTGAGCTCAAATGCATTGTCTCCCATAGCCATGGTAATGGTGTAAGGACCATATCAGATTGGTCTAAGTTTCCAATAGGCTCCGGTAAGGCGTTCCTTCTGCAAATGTAACCAGACTTTGTTACCCACTTGAAACTTATGTGGCACCCAATGTTGACCATATTGCTACTTGTACTTGGCATTTTATTTCTCTAGAATGTCGTGGACCTACTGGTAGATATGTGGGATGTTCTCAATGAAGATTTTTGCCTTATCAGCTTTGGACTAGACATGAGACGAAGATGCATGAGTAGCTGCAAATGGTATGATAACATCTATGGTACATAGTGGCTGGATTCCCAAGCCCACCTGAAAATGGTTGTGGCCAGTCGAGCTGTGGAGATCCCGGTTATAGTTGTTCTGGACATAGGGGAGGATATCATCCCATGTGTGTGGATGCTTTGAGTTGTACATGCACAGAATGTGTATGATGGTCCTGTTGACGACCTCTGTCTTGCCATCAGTTTGGGGATAGAAAAATATGGACTTAGTGAGCTTGGTGTTGAGCATCGACTAGAGACTGGACCAAAATATACTGAGGAACCTACTATTGCAATCTAAGATGATAGACTGTGGGATCCCAAAGTGTACCCACACTCATTCAAATAAGATTTTAACAATGGTTTCTGCTATGATATTCTTCTTGCAAGCCACCATAATGGCCATCTTCAAGAAACTGTCAACGACCAAAAAAACAAAGTTGTCTCCATGCTTAGTAGAAGGAAGGCCCAACATGTAATGCATGGAGATGGATTCCCAAGGTTGACTAAGGGTATGAAATGGAGTATAGAGGCCTTGCTTCTTGATGGTCAATTTGGGAATGGCATAGGCAGTTCAAGATTTGATATACTTCCCCACATCCTCTCGAAGATTCAGCCAATAGAAATACTTCTGAAGTACTGCCACCATTTTATCGACCCTGGAAATCCCATTGGCCTGACTATAGTGCGCTTCCCAAATCATCTTGGCATGCTCGCTTGAAGGAACACAAAGGTGTCCCAATTGGAATAATAGAGCATCCTAGAGGTGAAAATCTGGAACTTGCTGACCCTCCAAGAGTGTCTGGTATGTGTGGCTGAATTTTGGGTTGCTTTTGTAGATAAATGGCCAATCATAAGTCTCGTGCCCACAAGATTTGAGCACGGTGGTTAACGCCATGATCGGTGGTTGATTGAGGCAGTGTGCAACATTATTGGTGCTGCCCTTCTTATACTTGATATTCAAATGGAATTGTTGCAGGTATGTGGACCACTTTTGATGGCAATCAATCTGCAAATTACTTTGCATCTGTATGAACTGCAGGGGTCGGTGGTCTATGTGGATGACTGTTTCCTTCCCCAAAATGTAATGCTTCCATTGTCGTCAGACCTACACAATGGAATACATATCTTTGTCATAAGTGGGATACTTCCAGACTGTGTCTGAAAGTGTCTCACTGTTATATGCCATTGGATGCCTCTGTTGAGTAAGGACTACCCCAATAACATAGTCAAAGGCATCTATCTCGATCTCAAATGGCTGTTGCAAGTCTGGTAATGTGAGCACTAGTGTAGATCAGAGGTGATGCTTTAACTCTGTGAATGCCTTCTGTTGAGATTCAGACCAAAATAATTTTTATTTCACTCCTCCCTTGGTGACTTGACTCAAGGGCCAAGTGATATGAGAGAATCCCAACACGAACCTGTAGTAGAAATTAGCAAGACCTAGAAAGTTGTGGAGATCTATCAGAGTGGTTAGGGCTAGCCAATCCTAAATGACTTGGATCTTGGCTAGATCCACATGTACCCCCCATTCATCAATAATGTATCCTAGATACTAAACCTGGGTCATGCCAAAAGTGCATTTTTCCAAATTGGCACACAACTTGTGTTGCTGCAGTGTTTGGAGAACCTCTCGGATGTGGTAGAGGTGCTCTTCCCAACTCTGACTAAAGATCAGGATGTCATCCAAGTATACCACTATAAATGAGTTGTTGAATGGCCACAAGATTTCATCCATCATCCTCATGAAGGTTGTAAGAGCATTCGTTAACCAGAAAAGCATAACCAACCATTTGAAAAGGCCCTCCTTAGCTTTGAAGGCAATCTTCCACACATCAAAGGGTTCGATTGGTACCTGGTGATATCCAGACTTCAAGTAGATCTTGTTGAAATATTTTCCCCTTTGAGTTGGTCTAGAAGGTCATCAATCCGTGGGATCGGGTACCTATTCCAGATAATGATCTTTTTCAGCGCCCGATAGTTAATACATATTATCCAAGTCCCATCCTTCTTCTGTACCAACACGATCAGGCTCCCACAGGGCAATGAACTTGGCCGGAGGTGACCTTTTTGCAACAGCTCCTGAATCTACCTCTTGATTTCGTCGTTCTCCAAAATGGAGCGCCGATAGATTGGTCCATTTGAAAACGACGCACCTAGGGTCAGATCGATGGAGTGCTTGATATGACAATGCAGACGCACCCCTGCGGGGGAGGTGAAGATGTCCTCATACTCCTCCATGACCTTGTCCATCTTTTTTTGTTGTACGGAGGGTCCCTATCTGGAGGTCGTGGCCACTATCTTCTTCTTTCCCTAAGGGTGTATCATTAGGGAAACAAATTTCCCAATTTTGGAAATGAGCTTACTACATTGTTTTTCATTAACCAAAGAGATGGCGGTAGGTGGTGCTACCTCTAGTATCCTATACAACTTATTTCCTAAAGTAACAATAACAACATGAGGCCTTGACTCATACACAACATGTCTCTTCCACAAGTATGGTTTGCCTAATAATACATCACAAACATCAAGGGGAGCAACGTCACATAATACATCATCCGTGAAGGGCTTGATGTTGTATGGAAGGCGACATTGTTGGCTCAGGCGAAGATCTCGTCCTTGGTGAAGCCACCGATGGTGTACGGTTGTGGGTGTGATGTGGTCGGTAAGCCCAACCGCTTCATGAACTCTACCAAAACGAGGTTATTTTGGCTCCCATTTTCGACAATGAACTATAGTGGGGAACCCTTTACCCACATTTTGGAGTGGAAGAGGTGCTCCTCCTCCTATAGATCTTCAGGTTCCTTCTGGATCTTCATGGTGGAGACAATGGTGTTGGGCTCCACATCAATAATATGCTTCCCTTTGTCATTCCCCTTGTCAGGTTCTGACTCAGAGTTAGAACATGCATCTGATTCCAAAGCCTTCAGCTTGACAATGAGTGACTGCTTGGCTTGACACTCACTTGTGTTGTGAGTGGAGCTCTTATGGAACTCACACCATTTTCCCGTGTCCTTCTTCAACTTCGCGGTGTTGTTCTTTTCTTGCGGCTTTGGTGGGTTGTCCTGGGCCGCCATGCCTTGGCTTTGTCCTTTGTTCTATGGTTTGGGGGCACCTTTCCCTTGCTTCGGGTTCACAAATCCAAATTCTCGCTTCTTCTATTTAAACTTATGTTCGATCTTGATGATGTATCGGTATGTCGTGCTGAGCGAGGAGATGTCTAGAAACTCCATCTCGTCCTGGATGTACCTGTGTAGGCAATCGCGGTACTTGAGTACCAAATGTTTCTTAGAATCCTTGATACCCAACTTCATGCGAAGGGTATGAAAAACATTGGTAAAATCTGGCACATCTTGGTCCCTTCCTTGTCATAGCGTTGTCGACTTTTTGTATTTATCCTCATAGCTCCCGAAAGGTTAGTACTACTCCTTGATGGCATCTCGAAACGAATTCCAAGTGGGTAAGGTTGAAAATAGTGAGTTCGTACTTTCATCCTTCTGTGCACAGTAGGTTTCCCACCAATCCTTGATGGGGGGGGCAACTTTGAGAATAGAAAAAGTAATCTTTTCTCGGTTGGAAAAATCATGAACAGAGAAATATCCTTCTAGAAGATTTAGCCATTTATCTATGGTGCTTGCATCTATTTGGCCCTCAAATATGGGAATGTCAAAGTTTAATTGTACCTTAAAAGGAGTGGAGCCTCTAGAGTGGCTGGTGGATGTGGATGCACCGTCGGTGGGCAACCATTGAAGGATTTGGGCAAAGTTATCCATCATCGCGTTCCTTTGTTTCTCGAGGGTCTCCTCGAGCAATATTTTGATAGGATATCCTACCCCCTCGTCTTTCTTTTCTCTCCCCATGGGCGGTTGTCGGGGTTTGCAAGGATGATCTTGCAAAGGTTCAACCAAATCAAGCCCTAACTCCTTATATCCCGACCTCATTGGGGACATGTGAAGAAAAATAGAGAAAGAGATGACCGCTCTGATACCACTAATCCAAATTTAAATAAGAACACAAAAAATTACAAATATAACCATAAATACTGTTATAGACAATTTTGTGCCTTACATCCACAGGTATGAATTGTCAATAATCCAAGGGATCCAAAGTTCCCTAAACATGATGTTCCTACCCCTAGAGAAACAAGGTCAGCAAACCAACAGCTCTCAGATCAGTTCTCCACCTGGAAACACTCAAAAACAAGCAATCCTGAAATCAAAGCAGGTGCTCCACTAGGCTTCTGCGCTGAAACACAACTCCTCCATGGTGTACCTGCGTTGCAAAGCAGGTAGAACAAAGGCCACCTGCGTTGAGCGAGATTGGACAAGTGGCACACTGAGTCATTGCTCCAAAAATGACACTTGGATCAGGAATTTCGCCTTGTGATGAGTCAGAGGCTCTGTTTCTCCAAGTGGAAGCAAGGTTCTCCAAGTGGACTCAAGAACTGAAGATCAACTGAAGAGAGAGAGGACACAAGGTAGCTACACATCAATTGCAAGCTGACTCATCCTTTCTCAATTCATCTATATATTGAGCTCTCTCCTATGAGCTCAGAAGGCTGGAATTTTGTGCAAAGTAATTATATGCTGTTGGTTTCACTATAGAGCTATTGGGTGATTGCTTGAAGGAGGTGAAGAGGAGAAATTCTTTCTGCTGGGAGGTGTTGCTGGATTGGAGCCTTCAATGGTTGTAACACTCTCAGAACCTTTACTTCTTCATTAATAAAAGCTATTGAGGTTCTTCTATATGCTCTTGTTTCAATGATATATTGTGATAATTGTATATTTGATTTACACTAATCCTTGAATCAGTTATGATTGCATGTTGCTTGTAGTTTCCTTCTTTGCTATTTTGCAGGATCTCATTGTAGTTGGGCTAGCAATAAAGCAAGGAGCTGGGAGCAAGCAACCATAGAGAAGAGTTTGGATTCGACATTAAGCGCAAGGCAACGGTTAGTGCATTCTTTCATTCTCTTTTGCTTTCATAAAGAAGTAAACCTTCAGTAGTTTCCTTTACAGTTGTTGCTGAGGTACTATCACCCTTAGAGTGGGATAGGGTCATCCGAATCAGATACTTTTCCCTACAACAAACTGGCGACTCCGCTGGGGATCGTATCTGTTTGATTGTGTTTGTAGTATTTTTCTATTCATTTCCTGAACAAAAGAGTACCAAATCGAAAAGCTTTTGACTATATCAAAAAGCGAAGTAGAGGGCAGCTACTCTAGCTCATTTCTGAGCATGTTCATGATTTGAAGAGCTGATCTACAAGGATCCTTGTAAGCTCTTAGTGATAGCTTTTCACCTTCCTTATCATCCCTTTGAGTGTGCTTGACTAATTGCTTCTGATTTGAGCAAAAACTGTGCATTTTTGAGAAAATTGTGACCCGGAAACTGAGAAAACTCAACTTTCGTTTTCCAAAGCAGGTAGTACACAGGCTACCTGCTTTGCAACGCAAGTCCCGAAGGGGCTACCTGCGCTGAGAGCCAGACTGGCTGTGCAGCACCTGCGTTGGCCCAATTTTGCCTAGTGCTGTTGGGGTTTCCTCCCTTTCTCTTGCCTGTTTTCACCATAGATTTGGCTGCCAGTTACCAGTCTTGTGCCTGTTCTGAAACCAACATTACTTGCCATCATTCCGCCTCTGTTATATAACGAAATTGTACTTGTTCTTTTGTATTTCTTGCGTCATTTACAATTTCCCATAACGAAAAGTAAACTAGTCTTGCTTTGGCCTCTTAGATCTGAACCTGTGTTAGGCATTTTGCTGATCTAAAGAGTTAGCTTGTTTGCTGTCCACAACTGATTAGTCATTTTACTTTCGTCATTATGGTTTGATTTCATGTATTTCCAATGATTAAACAAGTAAATCTTAAGGTGTCTTTTGATTTTGGACAAGCTTGTTTACTCTCGCTTTAAATTGAAATCAAAGTTATATAACAACTTTCTTTTTGTAACCAATCAACATTAAGAAAGGGAAAAGAAAATACATGCATTGTGCATTTTGCATTTGAAAAAGTTTGCATGATGATTTAGGAAAAATTGCATTAGTGTGTGCTCTATGATCTGTGTGAAAAGATTTGCCTTTCTTCTCCTCAGTAGTTAAGATTTTCAAAGTTGAAAGATTGAAAAGATTGCTTCTCATCTTAGACTGCATTCAGGAATTTGTTACATACATCTCGTGGTGATCCTTAAAGGCAAACTGCTCAGCAAGATCAACATTAAAATAAATTCAATTTACATAACAACGCTTTGTAACATAACGCAAACATATAGAGGTCTAGGTAGAGACGTGTTCCGGCGTCGTTAAACATAGTGACTGTCGATCTCTACGAAGGTGGGTGATTCCTCCTGAGATTCGGTGGCACTAATACGGACTTGTGCTCCCACGTACCGTCGCGTATATATTGGGAGACCCCTATAGGAACAAAGCCTTTATCCATAGGAAGCCATGTCGTCCGCCCTACTGATCGCGATGCAGTGAACACAGCATTCACGAAGATCGACCACCCGTGCCATAAAACGTATTCTGTGGTTTCGCGAAAAGTTTGGCACACCCTCTGCCTAGAACTCCAGAGAAGTTTCTTTTGGCCTTTTTCAAACTCTATAACTGAAAAAGTCCATCCGAGCATTTGTCACTTCGGGCTCGTTAAAACATCGAAGGAGACTAGAGTCATCTTTAGCTTTTTCTTGACTCTTAAAACATGAAAAAGCAAAGTTGTGTCTAAAAGCGTCGTTAATAAAATTTATTTTAATCGGAACATAATCACCTGTTATTCCCACGTTGATCTTTCAGTTGAAAAGTATGGAGCCCACCAACCAAGGAAGTAACCTTGGCGGAAGTCCCAATCCCTTCTCCTCTTGGGGAGATGTTGGTGCGCCTCATATGGCCACATTGTCACTTCCAGGATTGACAATTGGCCTACCTGTATGGCTCTTTTCAACTAATGTAGTTTAGATCGCCACTAATCCTGAGCAGTCGAATCAACAGTCAGACCAGTCTAGAACTACCCACCAGCCTTCCACTTCTTACAATTCTTCCTCTGATCCTTCATCTTCACAAGGTAGAGCCGGCAAAGGTCAGCCTCCCATGGAGAAGAAGGAAAAGAAGAAGAGAGAAAAGAAGCAGAAGGGGCCTATGGCGAAGGTGACTGGGGGCAAGCAAAAGACAACTGACAAAAATCCACACACTGCACCGACCGGGCCTAAATCGCCATGTGTCATTTGCAAAGGGACCCATTTCCATCGTGATTGTCCTTGTATTCCCCGGATACTAAGGGACTGGTCCCCAAGGTTGCACAATCCAGTAGCATCAACCTCTGGTAGTCATGTTGATTGCAGTCCGTCAACTAGCGAGAGTGAAGGACGAAGAGGGAGACCAAGATCACCCTGTATGCTGTGTGAAGGCAACCACGCCATCCACCGTTGTCCATTATTAGATGAGGCAAAGAGAGTTTTGGAAGATCGTCCGGTTTCACCGTTACGACTTCCTCCTGGATACCAAAAACTCATGCCTAATCCCTCGATAGTTGAAAATCCAGCTGACCTGCTCAAATGGTCAGCTAAAGTGTCGGTCATTGAGAATGAACCTACTGAATCCAGACCAGACGAAAGTCTAAAGGTCGAAACGGCAGTTGACCCGTTTCTTCCTTCAGAGGTTTCATCCTCAAATGACACCATCGTTAAAGATTCATCTTCAAACGACACCCTCACTGAAGAGGATAAGGATGACACCGTCCATATTCTTTTCATCAACACAGACTCTGATGAGCATCAGGGCAATGCGCCCATTCCTTTATCGCAGGAAGGAACATCGTCAGGGTCGTATCCGGCCGTATATTCGGTCCCACCGCCAAGAAACCTAGTTGTATCCTTTGATTGGAATCAACTAGGCAGACCCCGGTTACCAGCCAGTATCCCATTCAGAATCATCGTCCAAATCTACAGAATGGTGATGGCTGGAACTATCATTGATGAAGGGGCATCTGTGAGTATCCTTTCCTCTATTGCTTGGAAAGCACTGGGCTCCCCGGCGCTTTTACCTGAGATGAGAAATCTATCAGGTTTTGATAAAGGAACCAGTCACCCGTTAGGGATTCTCCCCAATGTTCCAGTTACATTGAAAGGGAAGACAGTTCATATGAACATCATGGTCGTCCAGGGACCCTTAGTTTATAACTTACTCCTTGGACGAGACTATATATATTGCATGGAGGCGATAGTGTCCTCACTCTTTAGAGTCATGTGTTTTCCACACGAATGAAGAATGGTCAAGCTCGTAGACCAACTTTCATTTCCAGGATCACGCATCGCAAATAGTCAAATACCATCCCTTAACGGTCTATTCACTCAAGGAATGCCTCCACCCCTGGTTCTACTTCCCGATGAATGAGAGTGATTTGGAAAGAAAGAACTGGGACCCAGGGGGCATGCACCCTGGCCTGCCTTGGGCAGAGGAAACCTTGGGTATAAAGTTAATTTCCGCAGAAGAATGGACTAGTCCGTACCCCGTCAAAAGAGGGTTGTTCTAGGATAAAGTTCTTTTGTTAAAGTTATGTGAGTGATACAAAGTTCGCTCCCTTTGTCTAAAAAAGTAGGCTCTCCTAAGGGAGGAGATCCATTTGTGACGGCAAGTAGCCACCATCTTTGAAGTCAAGCCTCACCCATTAAAACATATGTTTTGAAGGATAAGTAGGGGCAGTCTCCAAAGAAAGAGATGAAATTGCTGCAACAAGTAGTCACCATCCTTAGCAACCTAATGATAGACATCGCCGAAAAGAGAGTTTAGTTTGCGGCAGCAAACAAAACCATTTTTCGGATAATAAGTAAGAGGGAAGAACCTTGAAATTATACTTTATACCTGGGGGCATGCGAACCTTTTGGAGTGCAAGCATGGGACGACTATTTATTTTTTAAATTTTTAGGTCCTCCCTTTAAACCTGTAGGTCTAACCCGTTAAACTCGTAGGATTAGCCGTTTCCAGCTTGCATAAAGAAAGGATGTGGGGCAAAAGTTAAAACTTGCCAAATTGGAGTAGCTAATGAGGTATAGCTCCTTAAATAAGAATACCTCACCTGAGGCATTCCTTGTATTAAGACTGGTATAATTGAGCAAGGTTTGAACGCGTTCAAGCTCGTTAAAAAATGAACTACCCCTTAAAGTTTAGGGGGCATATGCCTCATCTGCATTATTATGCTGGGGCATCCATAATCGAGCAGTTTTTGTACAGAGTTCATGCTCGTTAAAAAATAAACATAAATTGTGAGAAATCTTTCCCTACAGTTCAAGCTCATCCAGAAAAAATGAACCGGTAAATAACCTTGAGAAATGTAACCTTTGACTGCCATACTAAAGCCCTTGGTCGTGTTTATATGCCATCACCTCCATCCGTTCATTTGGCCAATCATTCATCTCCATATGTTTGTTTACCCATTTTGAGGAATAGCTGCGAAGAGTGATTTCACTTAGCCATCCTTGTGACACTGCCGTGATTGGAAAATTCCAACCTGTACTTGGAATCTGCTGCTATCCCTGTTCATCACTCGTTCCTCAAAAGATGAGTCTTCTTTGAGCTCTTTTCACTGACTCGTAAAATATGAAAAGTTTGCCGAGTTTTGGCCTTCCAGCTCGTTAAAGCGACCGGAAAGCTATCCCTCCTCTAGTTTTTAATCTTTTTGGACCTGAGGGATTATTGCACAAAAAGATCAAGCGCTTGTTTTGTTCGGCTCGTTAAAGCAATCGAAAATTCATCCCTTCTGTATTGTTTTAAACTTTTTCGGACTTAAGGGATTAGACGACGAAAAAGGAATTTTGGAGTCGACTTTATGTACCTTTTCAGACTCTCTAAAAATGAAAAGGACCGAGTTATCCTTGTCGTTAGACTCATTAAATTTATTAAATAGCGACAAACTTGTCTTTGGACGAGAACGAGTTTCCCTATCGCTAGGCTCGTTAAAACATAGCGATGGGCTTGCCCGAAGGGCAGGTTATAGAACAAGCATATGTTATCCTCCTCAAGCTTGACAAAAATAAAGAGGTACTGGTCAGCAATGACTGGGGAAAAATTGGGAGAACCTCACAGCTTTAATGGTAGCAAGTCGCTCTTGAACATGACACTTTGTCCTCCGTATCACATCGGGTTGGGTTGTTTCATTCACCGGTCTCATAACCATGGTCCTCGCCACACCATCCACATTTGGGGTAATGATACCAATCCATCACATCAGTGTCGTTATATGTTCAAGAGATGTTGTTCTGCAAAGAGTCAACCGTGTCCCATCCACTGCCATACATTGTCCTTCATCCATTTCATGACCGCCACCCTGAATCATACATCACAGTTTGTTTTCACCTCATCACAATCACTAGCTCCGTTCCGTGTCACTGATGTGGGATTCATTAAGGCCCTCCTTTGGCGGATCGCTCCTTGTCGACATCAGCTCACTATCCAAGGAGTTGATCTAGGAACACCCCCTTCAGTACTTTGAAGCTTGCATGCCTCAATGGCAAGTTTCTCACTTCCGGCGACAGGTATACATCAATGACCTTCGACCAGAAAATTTTGCATGGTGGTCGACGCCAAGTCCTTTATTCCCACCATGTGAATTGTACTGCCGTACCTTGAGGGTCATCATCCTTATCGGTGATTCCTCTCGCGCTTGTTAACGGTTTACATCATTGACCGGTAATCAAGCGATGTCTTTTCATGTTCGACTTCAAGAAATTCTCACATGGATCGACTTGTACATCGAGTGAAGATCGGAAGAGATTGAAGACCCCGGATCTAGTTTCATCCATCTGGGCTGCGATATATATTCAGGATATAAAGACATTTGATATGTACATCATTACAGCAGATGATCATCCTTCTCAAAGGATGATAATTTCAGCAGAGAATTATCAGTCTACCATCAGACAATCGTATGTTCT
The DNA here is from genome assembly GCA_031772625.1 of Pinus tabuliformis. Taxonomy (NCBI): domain Eukaryota; kingdom Viridiplantae; phylum Streptophyta; class Pinopsida; order Pinales; family Pinaceae; genus Pinus; species Pinus tabuliformis. The sequence goes on along the minus strand of CM062820.1, from coordinate 1,025,190,161 downwards.
ATGTACCAAAATGTAATTATAAAGCTGAGCATGGGAATGCCCGCCTCAGTTATATCATGAAAAAGTATGAAAGAATAATGTATTGTATTGTATCTTATTACAGGACACTTCTCAGCAGATTGAATGAGCTTCAAATCCTCCTAATAAAGCATTTCACCCGATAAACGACCTCATACTTTAGGGGGCATCTGTTATAGACAATTTTGTGCCTTACAGCAACAGGTATGAATTGTCAATAATCCAAGGGATCCAAAGTTCCCTAAACATGATGTTCCTACCCCTAGAGAAACAAGGTCAGCAAACCAACAGCTCTCATATCAGTTCTCCACCTGGAAACACTCAAAAACAAGCAATCCTGAAATCAAAGCAGGTGCTCCACTAGGCTTCTGCGCTGAAACACAACTCCTCCATGGTGTACCTACGTTGCAAAGTAGGTAGAACAAAGGCCACCTGCGTTGAGTGAGATTGGACAAGTGGCACACTGAGTCATTGCTCCAAAAATGACACTTGGATCAGGAATTTCGCCTTGTGATGAGTCAGAGGCTCTGTTTCTCCAAGTGGGAGCAAGGTTCTCCAAGTGGACTCAAGAACTGAAGATCAACTGAAGAGAGAGAGGACACAAGGCAGCTACACATTAGTTGCAAGCTGACTCATCCTTTCTCAATTCATCTATATATTGAGCTCTCTCCTATGAGCTCAGAAGGCTGGAATTTTGTGCAAAGTAATTATATGCTGTTGGTTTCACTATAGAGCTATTGGGTGATTGCTTGAAGGAGGTGAAGAGGAGAAATTCTTTCTGTTGGGAGGTGTTGCTGGATTGGAGCCTTCAATGGTTGTAACACTCTCAGAACCTTTACTTCTTCATTAATAAAAGCTATTGAGGTTCTTCTATATGCTCTTGTTTCAATGATATATTGTGATAATTGTATATTTGATTTACACTAATCCTTGAATCAGTTATGATTGCATGTTGCTTGTAGTTTCCTTCTTTGCTATTTTGCAGGATCTCATTGTAGTTGGGCCAGAAATAGAGCAAGGAGCTGGGAGCAAGCAGCCATAGAGAAGAGTTTGGATTCGACATTAAGCGCAAGGCAACGGTTAGTGCATTCTTTCATTCTCTTTTGATTTCATAAAGAAGTAAACCTTCGGTAGTTTCCTTTACAGTTGTTGCTGAGGTACTATCACCCTTAGAGTGGGATAGGGTCATCCGAATCGGATACTTTTCCCTACAACAAATACAAATATGTAGTAGAAATAACACTTCATTTCATTAAATCGAAATATGCTTACAAATAGAAGACTAGCTCGAGCGATGGTAGCTTATCTTTGAGAAGAGATGTGGTGGCTACATGCCTTTGAACTATGTTACAATTAGGTTCAAAGGCCTATTTATTATTCAGAAATAATGGAAATACCTAAACATCCAAAAACCTAACCCTAGGAGATGAAACGCCAAACTATGGGCCCCGTTTGGGTAAATTGGCACATCAACTTTTCGGGGTTGTAACTTTGGCATATGATCTTTGTTTGATGCACACAATACCGCATTAGAAAGATATATCCAAGGAATACAACTTTTTAATAACCAACATTAATCGATGACCCATGTTGGTCCCAATTTTCCCAAAAAATGTCGTTTAGGGCCTCAAGATGGCTCCGAAAGTTTAGGACCCAAAAAACTTCCAAAAATAGTAAATTGTGCTACAAACAAGGAAACTAAAAAATTGAAAGAAACAATGGTGGGGGTCCAAGTGGAATAGGCGAGTGGCCACCAATATCCAACTGGAACAAGAACGTTCTTAGTGAGTTGGGAAAAGCTCATAATTGAGTATAAAACTTGTGCATGAATTTTAATTTCATGGTTCACATGCAATCAAGTCTATAAACGTATTTTTTCCACCTAATTCACATGCCATCAAACCTAGCTTATCATGGCCCTAGGTTTCCACATGCGTCCTCCTGGATTTAGGAAATGCTTATATAGTGACTCACCCTCTCAAGGGAGAGAGGAAAATAATAGAGAGAATAACTCAGTAATGCTAGCGAATTTCCACTAGATCATTCTTCTTTTGCATGTGAGTTGAGCCCAATCTTTATGTAATCCAAGGGGAGATGAGTTCCAAGGATTAGAGGAGAGGTTTATCGTGAATTGAGGTATAATGTCCTTTTGTACTATTCTTGTTTATGAATGGAAATTGTGAATTCCCTTCCATATTTCATGTTCTTATATGTATGAATGTGATATAGTTATTATTATAGATTTAGGTGCATACTATCTTTCCTTCCATAGAGGAAAACATCGTCTTGTTTGGTGGTGTATGTGTTTCATAGTATTAGATTGGGGAGCTTTGAGCGAGATCTTTATATTGGAGCAGGATTTCCAACAAATCTACAAGGCCTACAAACTACACCAACCTACGTGGATACACATGTTTGTTATTCCAATCCTCTTCTATGAGATGAATTATTTTTATTACATCATATCTAGGGAGTTTACTTAGATCCGATACACATTATCTGACAAATATTAAGGCAAGATTGATGGGGAAACAAATCCTTATCCTTAGAGTGAATTTTAAGCTCATATAATTGGTGACTCCATTAGGAAAACAATTCATAGATATACTTGATGACATGTTAACCAGGATATTATAAGTCATGCACAAGTTTCATGCTCAATTATGAGAATTTCCGAACTCACTAAAAACTTTCTTATCAATTATGAAAATTATTATTTCATAATTATGGAATTGTGAAATTTTTTTATGAGAAATTACTCAATTATGTAATTTCATCCCTATAACATTTAATAACTTCATTGTAATACCTGTATAAGTAAAAATAAGGGTGAAAGGGGATTCATTCTATCCAACAATGGAGGTAAGTTGAACTAGGGTTTTTTCTCACTGTAGGGGAGTGGAAATACGGTTATAATAGAAACCACATTCTAATATTCTTTTTCAACTTCTAGTTACCCTTATTTGCTCATGGCTTGGATTGGTTTTATTGAGGTTTTGTATTATTTGTATATCCTTTGTTCCATGTAGTAGGGACACCTTTATCTTACTTTAGTTACGACGAATTTGCAGACCATGGAAAATTTTAGGGGCTAATGTTCGCCCAGTGGGCTAATTTTCCATGATTTTTCCACAAAAAAGATTCGCCAATTTCCAATTTTATAAAAGACGATTCGCCCAAATTTTAGAATATAAAATTATTTTACCTTAAAAATCGCCAACATTGTATAGAGGCTATATATAAAATCATTATAAATTTGAATAATTTTACAAATATATCAATAAACATTTTATAGTTTGCATATTAGGGATTAGTGAGATTCGCCAATGTTTTTAAACTTCAAGAAATTTTTCCATCCTTAAAATTTTCCTTGTTGCAGACCCATATTCTCACATATTTCTCGACTTAATTTTTTGTTTGATTTTGACAACAAGATGTTGAAAAGTTCCCAGTGAGGATATTTCCAATAACCCAATCTCTATTTGAATGTAACCATGTAGTCCGTTGTGGTAATTCAAAAGTATGTGCCACTTGGAGTCTTGGATACCCAAATTTGAGCAGAAGGTGTGGAAGATATCAATGTACTCTAGCACTATTTCGTGTCACTCACGATGTAGAGTTGTCCATTTGGTGTATTGGTCGTCATAACTCCCAATAAAGTGTAATTTTTTCTTTAGGGCATCAACAAAATCCTCGCAAATGGATTCTTCCCAAAATGTTGTAGAATCACCTTTGCCATGTCTCTCCCAATAACCTAATCATTAATATTTGACATGGAGAAGGGCCTTAAGGTGTGTAAAGGCGATATTTTTGATGCCCAAAAATTTGTGAATATAAAAATATCCCTCTAACAAATTCAACCATTTCTCCAAAATGTTTGTATTTTTCTTTCCTTCAAAAAATGTAATGTAAAATTTAACTTATGCCTCAAAGGGTGTTGCATATTCAAAACAATTTCTTGATGAAGGTGTCTCAACTGCCACTGGTAGGAGTTGAAGGTTCTAGGTAAAATTAGCCATCATCTCATTCCTCTGTCCTATAATAGTTTTCTGAAGAAACAACTTGATAATATATCCTACCTCATCATCTTCCATGAGAGGTTACTTTGGTCCATGAGATTGGTCTTCCCCAAGAAAAACTAGTTTGAGACCCAGCTCTTTATTCTTTGAAATAATCAAGGACATGCATCAAGAAAAAGCAAAGATTAGATTGCTTTGACACCACTAATCTAGATTTTATAGAGAATATAATGAAAGGAAATATTATGGATGGAAACACAATAGAAAATTATTGTAGAGAGCATAGTAATATGTAGAATCAAATTCTATTAATAAATCAAACAATGAAAGACTATGTAATCTAATGCAATACAAACTAACTAGAATGATGGTAGCTTATCTCCAAAGGGAAAGGTGTCAGCTACACTCATTCATAAGATTCATATTACAAAGGGCCAAAATGGAAATTTTAACATAGAGTACTAAAGCATAAGAGGAAATAAGCCCAAATCGTAACCCTAGGATATGAAGTAACAAAAAGGAATGTGGGCCTCAAGGAGTATAGTTGATACATTAACTTCTTGTTTCTGGAACTTATGCATACAAACTATGTTTGGGGTGAAAATAGCCCATTAGAAATATTGTGATGAGAAGAACAATTTTAGGAAAGGATTGAGTATTCCATGTCAAGCATATTTCATCATAAGGAAAAATTATGTTGTTTAAGTCCTAAAAATGCGTTGGAATTCCAAGACCTAAAAAACTAAAGAAAACTTACTAATATGGGGAATAATTTGTTATGATTTAGTGGAAGATGTGAGTGGCCACCAATATCCATCTGTATCATTGTTTGTCAATGAATGGTGAATAATTTATGCCTCCTTTTATAATCTATTCAACTTACAAATACTTAACTCTCTTGGCCTCCACACACTTAGTGCAAAGCACTCACAACAAGATGAACCTCTTAAGTAAATTTTACACACACATATCTACAAGAGGATATCAAATTCTCAAAACATATGTATGCAATAATACAAGGAAGATAAAATAATGTTGTTTTCTTCTTATTAATTTGGAATAAAATGACATGGATACAATGTTTATGAAATGTTGATGTAGAACAATTTTTCAAGCACTATACTTATTTCTTACAACCCATGTTGTCTAAGTATTATCTTAGGATTAAATTAAACACATAAAACTATATTATGAATATTTTTCATATGTAGATAAACACTTTGAGCTCCTCTTAGCACTATTCTTCTCTCTTTTTTGGACTTGAGTTGTGCTAAATACCTACTTCATTAATTTAACATTTTTTTTGGATGGGTGGGAAAACCATTAAGCATTTATCCTCATTATGAGGATGGTACATAGTGTAAACCATATATTATTAGGGGCACAAGTTTAGGTCAATAGAAGAGATCAAATCCATTACAACTAATCATTCTAAATTCAACATGTCACTTAAGGAAATTGATCTATAACTCTCCAACTATCATAATTAACCAAGACATTTTACTTTTGTGATGTTAGTAGAATTGCATTCAAAAGAGTGTGAAAAATGACATGTGCATACTGAAAAGAATATGAAGCATAATAACAACCATCAAATCACATGACAAAAACACATTGATAACGGATTTCACCCAGTGTGGGTTACGTCACTAGGCCCTGGTGTCAAGAGTGGGGAGGACGCTTCATTGAATGCTGCAAAATGATGATGATGTACATGGTATATTCTTTATCATTACAAGGATGAATACCCTCAACTAGAGTGGCATGTCTCTCCATGAGACGTTCTCAAGAACTCTCACTCATATGGGAAAATTCTCTCAACAAAAGTGTCATGTCTCTCCACTAGACGTCCTATAGGAACTCTCACTCAAATGGGCCTTCCTTCAGCATGAAAAGCTAATAAAATCTCACATGATGTGTAAAAAAAGTATCCCTCAACGTAATGATAATCATGGATCTCAACAACAAAAATATCATCTCAATAAATCAAATGAAAGCATGACATAATTGCATCATATACCTCCACTTTCAGGGATGGACGAAAAAAGAAAAGCTCAACTATTGAAATGGACATCATTGTTGGATTTGTGATGTGAAATCGTGTCAAACGACTATAAACTTTGCCTCTTTATGAAACCGTCGAATTCTGGACCCTCAGGCATCTTAAAGATTCCCCCAAAGATTCCTTCCTAAAGATGGTTGAATGTCCGCTTCTCGGATGAAAATTTTGAGCACACCACTATGCCCTCTGTGAAACTCTGTGAAAAATGACTATAAAGTTGGCATCATTCTGCCTCGGTCAAAAATTAGCCTCCAAGGGAATATTTTAGATTCCACAAGATTCTCTAAAGATTCCTTGCTCCCGGACACCTAAATTTCTATTGCTCAGATGGAAATTTTGATCGCACGATTGGACTCCTAGCGAGAAAACATGCAAAAATGACTATCAACTTGTCAAATTCTGACACTAGCACCTCTGGCAGTCCAAGGGAATCTTTTTGGCATCTTAGCATATTCCATGCTCATGGTTCTGTTGCTCTGTCGCTTAGGGTTTCGCACACTTTGTTCTCTGACAGCCTGCAAATGACCCCAACAGAGTCATTGGAATCATTGGTTGGCATTTTCGAATTAGGGCGTTGGACCCCCTGCTGGTCACGGGTTCCAAACCCATCGCATTTGGTTTTTTGGTGGCAAGTGGTTGGCAGGTTATATTATAATGTTTTTATTTGAAAATGGGGCTTCTTGTTGGGGGTTCACCCACATGGTTTGGGCGGGTTCAACTCTACCAACAACCTTTCAATCACATGGTGTATGGCCCATGGCCGTGGGCAAGGTCTGGATCACCCACAACCCTGACCCATCGTACTTTGAGTTGTAATATATATATATATATATATATATATATATATATATATATATATATATATATATATTATCATTGGGGTTCGACGGGTGTGATGACCCTTCGACCCATTTTGGTTTTGATTTTTTAATATTTATTACAACGTTGATCGGTGGGATGGGCGGGTTCGACGGGCCCGACCCACCCCTTATTTTTTTAATATTTTTTGTTTTTTAAAACAAAAAAGTCATTTTGAACTTTGCCTAAAATAAGGGTCACCGGAAAAATTAATTGTTCAACAAGTTCTCCCGTTTTGGTGGCTGGATTCTATGCACAGGGTCGCTGCAGTTCCCTCTTAAGCCTGTCACTTTGGTTAACTTTGACCAGCCATAAAATCCCATGCCTTTATGATGGTTCCTCTCTTATCTTCATGGGTTGTTGATTTGTAGAGGAGACAAGAACATGCATATACCACTCTAACATCCCTCTAAAAGAGCTCTCTAATGTGAACGTTGTTGATCTCTAAGGGATTTGATGGTCTTCACCAACCCTTTCTTTCTAGCATTGCATATCTGGTTGCTCACTCTATCTCCACATCCACTCCACTTATAGTTGTCGTGGGTGCTCCTTTTAGGGTGTATGTTCAATGTTAGTGCATCCATGGTGAATTCAAAACTCCATGATCCAATCATGATCCACTCCATTATTCTTTTTAAAGCGTGTGGGGGTTTCACTAGGGAAGCAACACCATACAACGTGCGTTCATATTGGGGATATATATTGAGGAAAAATGACATAATATATTGGGAATAAAGGATTTTTATATTCGCAGGTATAAAAAATGGAGCTCAAAGTTAATGAAAAAATAAAGGGGTGTAAAAATTGTTAATGAAAAAATGGATATCTAAAATATCTAGTGAAAGTAGGAGTTTTTTAAATTAAGAAGGTGTATTGGATGTGTATTAATAAGGATTCAACAATGTGATTTTTAGAAATATTTTCCAATAAATAGTTAAATTAATAGTATTGTTTAGTATGCCATAAATAAAAATACTATGTAATTTTATATATTGATTATACTATATAAAAAAACCATACCCAATTACTTCAATAGCTTTCATTAAATTCAATAATTTTTTACATTAAAAATTTGGCATAAAAATTTTATCATTGAAAAAAAGCCCAATAAAAATAATTTACCTTATATTTAAAAAAAAAAAAATATAACCAATAACAACTTTATTATTAATTTATAAAAAAATATCTTTGCAAACCTCTCTCACTTGCAAAATACTTGAAATGACATCGCACTTATCTTTTAACTCTATGAAAACCACAAACCAAGACATTTCAACAACCTAAAATCAGATCTTTCAACTCTATGGAAACCACAAAGCAAGACATTTCAACAACCTAAAATCAGATCAAAGGTGGCCTTCAAATAACAATAAAAACTCCGTTCCCTTTTTTTGTTAACCCTTGCTGCAACTTAATTTTGCAGAATACTGACAGCAAGACATTTCAACAACCTAAAATCAGATCAAAGGTGGCCTTCAAATAACAATAAAAACTCCGTTCCCTTTTTTTGTTAACCCCTTGCTGCAACTTAATTTTGCAGAATACTGACAGCAAGACATTTCAACAACCTAAAATCAGATCAAAGGTGGCCTTCAAATAACAATAAAAACTCCGTTCCCTTTTTTTGTTAACCCCTTGCTGCAACTTAATTTTGCAGAATACTGACAGAGGCGAAGCCTTAACAATAAGAATGGAAAGGAACACTAAAACCTCTTTAATTACCACAATCCAAAAGAACCGAAGAACACACTACACAAAAAATTCCATTAATTAAAAATGGGATTTCAAATAACGAGTACGAGAGTTTCTATTTACCAAATTAAGTATTTAATGTGGCCCTAGGATATAGGATATATGTTGTTGGATTTTATTAATGTGATTTCAAGATGCCAATAGAAAACTTGTATAGTTTCGATTTATTTATGAAATTTAACTATTAGTTACTGTGTATGATAATTTAAGTATATTTGTATAAAAATTAAATTGAAATAAAATAAAATTTAAGTACATTGGTATAAAAAATAAATTAGAATAAAATATAAATAAATATATTTACTATTATTTATGTGTTTAAAATTTATGAAGTGTGTGTACTAAGTAATTTAAGCATAATTTATAGCTTTAGTGTTTTGGAACATTTTTTTACATCTTATTGTTATCTATTTTTCATATAAAGAATTGCTTACATTATATTGGAAAGTAAGTGATGGTAAATGTGTTATTTAATTTTTTCAAAGCTTAAGAATAAAAAATTATTATACAAATATCTAAAAATAATGCATTAATATTGTAACTATATCTGCAAATTATGGCATAAAATATGTGAGATAGTTAACCTATGACATTATTGTGGTAATATTTTATGCAAAGATTGGAATAAGACGTTTAAAATTTTATTAGTTGAATTAAATAAATTTTTCCATAAACAAATACAATGGGATAAACTCCTTAATAATAAACTAAAAATTGATTAAACCATAAATTTTTATTTAATATATATTAAAAATCTTTAGACACTTTAAAAACCCAATATAAGATTAATTTAATTATTATATAATTATTTTAAAAATAAAATCAGCTTATCGCTAAGTATTTATTATTTATTACAAAATTTAGTTTAAACTCATGAAAATGAAATGAATTTAACAAATAAATTAAATTATAATTAAAAATTCTATAATTTATTTAATGTCAATAATAAATCATTAATAATAAATTTAAATGGTTATCAATTCAAATAACAAATAATCAAGTAAATAAAGTAATTCCATTTTGAATATTTATGTTTTTTAAAGAAATATATCCAACTTTATTTTTCAGAAATATATTTAGCAAAAACAATTACCTTTTAAAATAATATTGATCTATACTTTATATAGAAAATATAAAACCTTCTAAACAACATTCTTAACAAAAACAACATTTGTAGAATTGAGGCTTCTGTGATCCATAGCAAGTATATGATAGGGGTTTCCATGTAAATCACATTATCAATCATTTATGGACGCGTTTCGAACCAACAAGTGTGGTTCATCGTCAGGACAAGTTGAAGAACCAGATCATGGCTGCATGTTAAATAGAGGGAGAAGATCATCCAACGACTATATTTGACTAGGAAACAACTATACTTGACTAGACTAGACCAAGGGACAAGGACAACGGCTATATTTGACTTGACTCAACCAAGGGATAGGGATAGGGAGAATTAGTTTCTATAATTTATAAGTTAGTTATGTTATATTTTTTTTTGCTAATGCAAGAGTCGGACCTTCCAATTCATTAATCATTAAATAAAGTACATAGAATACATCAAAACTCTCATTGTCATTGACTATGGAGATACCCCATCAAAACTATTCCCCACACCCTATCACCAGACTTTACATTTCTCAAAATAAAAATACATGAGTTTGGACTCGGACCCGAAAAGAACACATGGTGGTTTGCATATAAAGGCAACATATCCACCCGATTTCTTAAACTTTGGTTCAGTTGCCCGCACGGTGAGCTTTTTGTCCCTCGAGATACACTTTTCTCACCAAACCTAGCCTTCCTCTTTAATCTCGACCAATGAACCTTTCCGTTTGATCTAACGGCTGTAGACCATATCGCAATGATAAGCTGCTCACCATTTACCGCAAGGGTCCGCAAACCTGCACGAGCGATCTGATCCGTTGATTTGCATTGTGAGATTCGACGGTGGAGATAGATATTGCACCTGCCTACATTCATGGATGTTAGCGTGCGATGAGGGCGGTATTCCTCCCGACCCCACCGCCACGTGGAGCACAATGAGTGGGATCGCTCCCAAAAGGGAAATACCGCTTCCCGCTTGTGAGGGCCGCGATCACCTGAAAACCACTCAGGTCACGGTAAAAAGAGAAAAATTGAAAGATCTCTGGTTTCGCGATCTCCAAATGTCATCTGCTCCCGACTGTTCACATCGTCAACCCTCCTTGACCCAATGCGTAAAGCATTCACCGCCATCCTTCCTACAACCCCTGAAGCCCTTTCGTCCTCGTAAATACAACTGGATACTTTAGTGAACCAATTAATCTGGGAATCACCAGTCGACCTCTCCAAACCGCTTTCGAAAAACCCCATTGTGAGCATATCTCTGGACAAACAACTGCTAGTTAACTATACTTGCCTCCATGGCTCTCTTACGGAGCATTGTATTATCTTCATTTTCTTGGTTTTGACACTCCATTTTTAATCTGTTTCGAGGGAACTCTTGCCAGTTCATCACTATCCTATTATCTATGTAGATCACTCCTTGATTGGCTAGAAAATCTGCTATTTATTGGCCTTTCTTCGCACATGTGCAAAACTGATTGTTCTCAGGCTCTGTAGATGACTATGAATCCATTGGAAGACTTCAATTAGCCTCTAGTTTTTAGAGTCTTTTTTCGGTTTTGTTCCCTAGCTTATTCTCTTTACTGAGTTAATGACCAACTCGGAGTCAGCTTCAATGATCGTATTTTGGTGATTTTCCTGAACCAGGAACTCAAGACATTGTTCCATGGCCATTAACTCTGCCATGTTGTTGGTGGCCTTTCCTAAGTGGCCATGGAAGATAAACAAAATATCTCCCCTGTCATCCCTTAACACCCCTCCATGGCCTGCCGTGCCCAGATTACCTTTACAAGCCCCATCAATGTTGAATTTTAGAAAGCCCTTAGGGGGAGGATGCCAGAAGTCTAGCTCAGGATCCACAATTGAAACTTTCCTGACGAAGCCCTGAGGAACGAGTCCCTGCAACTCTAGCCTACAGAGAATCCTCTAGTCTGTAGCAGAAGGGGGATTCGAGGGAAGATTTTGAATTGTAGTACTAACCGTTTCCTTAATCTATTTTAGGATCAAATCATAAATACACTGGGAATATTTCTTAACATTCTTGAAGATTCTATTATTCATTTCTTTCCAAACATTCCATATAATGAAGCTTGGTGTAAGTGCCCATGCTGAACCAAGAACTTAATTATCCGAAAAGTTCCTTCTCCATTTGGTGAGGGTATTGAAAACACTTCCAATATCTCTGTTAGATTGTTGGAAGATAGCGGCAAAAGAATCCCATAATCTGGAGGTGAAAATGCAGTTGTTGAGAAGGTGCTCCATGGTCTCCTCTTGAGCCTCACAGAGTTGGCATCTAGAGGGCCCTAGGAAACCCCTCTTCCTAATATTATCCCAGGTCAGGATTTTCCTTTGCAGAACCAACCACAGAAAAAGTTTAATTTTCATCCAACCCTGATGCTTCCATAGGTTTTTCCAAATCCTATCAGGAGCATGGGAATCAAGTTCAAGGAGTATGAGTTTAGCTTCTTTGAGATTAAAGTTCCCCTCATTGTTGTTGCCTCATCTCAGCTGGTCATGCCCCCTTGAAACTAGAATTTTCCTTTGCTCTAACATTTTCATCAGTCTTTCGGCCTTAGTTTTTAGAGGACTGTCATTTCGGAGATCAAGTTTCCTCCAGTTTCTCCATTTCCCTGAACTATTAGTTTGATCCCAAAAATCCTTTACCTTGGTGAGCTCCTTGGTGTCTGTTTCTGCTTTGAGGTCCTCCAAATCCTCCCGTAACAGCATAGGTTCTTTTTGCCATCTATCCTCCCATAATAAGGCTAGGTCTCCCTCTCTAATTTCCCAGAAGCTATTATCTTGAATTAAGCCTATGTTATCCCAGGCTTTGTTCCAAATATGAGATCCTCTTATATTCCCATCCATCCTTATGTGGTCATTATCTAGCCAAGAACTTGCGCATTTTTCTTTCCAAGTGATGACCCATTGTGCTTCTAGTTCCTTTATCCATCGCCACCATAATTTTTCCCCCTAGAACCTTACAAAGAATCTCAGAATCATCTAATCCAAGACCCCCGTGGTTTTGGGTTTGCAAATTTTTTCCCAGGCAACTAAGACCCATTTCTTCTTTTCTTCCCCCTTGCCCCAAAGAAGTTCTCTTTGTATGTTTCTCATTTGATGCAGGATTCCTTTAGGGGCAGGGATAGCTAATAGCATAAAGATTGGGATTGATTGAAGAACAACCTTTGTGAGGACTAACCTACCAGCCAAGTTTAATGATCTCATTGTCCATTTCCTGGTCTTGTCATGTAGCTTACTAATCATCGGCTCCCAAATACTCTTGTGTAACTGTTTTGCAGTTAATGGAAACCCCCAGGTATTTCGAGGGGAGAGAGTCTCTTTGAAATCCCAGAATTCTAGATATGTTCCTCTAAATAGCAATGTTAGTATTCAAGAAAAAAATCTTAGATTTGGAAAGATTGGCTTCCATACCAGAGGCCATGGCAAAGTCACTAAGAATTTGTTTGTAAGCAAGGGCTTCTTTGAGTGTGGGTATTCCCTGCAGCATGGTATCATACACAAATTGTTGATGAGTTAAGGCCCGTCCATTATTGGAGAGTTGTATACCCCTGATGTTACCAACTACTTTTGCATGCTTGATAGCCCTGCCCAGTCCTTCCATCATGAGGATGAAGAGAAAGGGAGAGAGAGGGTCACCCTGCCTAAGGCCTCTGGAAGGGGTGAAAGTCTCCGAAGGAGAGCCATTGACTAGAATTGAAAAACTAGAAGAAGTAATCAAAGTCATGATCCATCTTACCCAATTGTGGTCAAACCTGAAAGCAATAAGAACTTTCCTGATATAGTTCCAATTCAGCTTATCATAAGCTTTGGCTATGTCCAGTTGCATGATCATTCCAGCTTTTCTCTTGCTAGTAAGAGAGTGCACCACTTCATGAGCTTGGATGATGTTATTAAGAATTTTCCTTCCTTCCACATATCCAGATTGTTCCCCTGAAACTAGTGAAGGCAAGAGGGGTTTGAGTCTGTTTGCAACCACCTTTGATATTATCTTGTAAACCACATTGCATAAAGCTATAGATCTGAATCTATCAGGGATTTAAGCCAGCTCATGTTTAGGGATCAGGGCTATAAAAGAGGAATTCAAAGCTTTCAAAATGGTTCTGTGCCTCTTGGAATCTTCCACTACCTGCAGAATGTCCTGTTTGACAATATTCCAGCAAGCTTTGAAGAAGTCGACATTGAAACCATCCGGGCCTGGCACCTTACCATTCTGCATTTCTTTGAGAACCCCACTAACCTCCTCTTTGGTCACAGACATGTACAAGTTAACATTATCCTCTCTCGAAACCATCCTGGGTATATGCTTAGTGAAGTCCCACATGTAGTGATCTCTTTCATAATAGGTTTCTTGTGCTATGTTGCGAAAGTGCTGGACTAGAACTGCCTCTATTTCTTCATGAGATTTGAGATTATTTTCTTTGTTATCCTTAATCAAAGAAATTCTATTATGTGCTTTGTTTGCCATGGTGGATTTGTGAAAAAATCCAGTATTATGTTATATTCTTCCATTGTTGCTGATATAACAATGTAAACTTTGAAACGGGAACTATAAATTCAAAACGAGAACTCTGCCAAAAAAACCCCTAAAAAACATGAAAAATAGTGCTAAAAACGAAAAATGTGTATACTAGAACGATGGTTTTTTTTTTTAGGATCAATTTTGAACATGTTTTAAAAATGGCAGTGAGAACGAATTTTTTGTGCAAAAATTGTGCAAATATCAGCCTGAAAATGAAATGTGCTAATAATGGAACAATGGATTTTTTTCAGGGTTAATTTTCAACATTTTAAAAAAATGTCAGTAAAACCGAATTTTTATGTGCAAAAATTGTGCAAAAAACACCCTCAAAACAAAAAGTGTTGATGCTCGAATAATACTTCTTCTTTTTTTTTGGTGGGGTAAATTTTCAACATTTTTAAATAATGGTGTAAAAGACTTTGTTATGACTCCGAAAAACATTAAAATTTTAAAAAAAATAATGAAAAAATAAAATTAAAAATAAAAACAAAAATAAAAATAATGAAAAACACAAAAAAAGTTAAAAAAAAATTACTAAAACCTAAATAAAAGTATATATTAAAAACAAAACATAAAAAAAAAAAAAAAAATCAATCATAAAAATGTGAAAAACAAAAAACAAAAGAAAAACAAAATTAACCTATAAAATATAAGAATTAAAAAATAAAAAAAAAATTTAAAGAAATAAATAATAAGAAAAACATATTTTGAAAAAAAAAACATTTTTTTTAATATGGTAAAAAAAAAAATTAGAAAAAAAAAAATTGAGTAAAAATAGGAAATTTTAAAAATGCATTAAGAAAAGCTAAAAAAATAAATAAATTAAAAACAAACTGGATTAAAAAAAATAGAAAAATAACAAAAAAAAAAAAAAAAAATTTAAAAAACTACAAAAATTAAGATTAAAAACATTTTCAAAAAATCCTAAGAAACAAAAATATGCTGAAATTAAAAATAAAATAAAAACCCGAAAAACAATTAAAATTTTTAAAAAATACATATTTTCAAATTAAATATCATTTTCAAAAAACATTCAAATTGAAAAAAGCTAAATATATTTTTGATATTTTTTATAATATCATTTAAAATATATATATATATATATATATATATATATATATATAAAATTGAAAAAAAACATTTAAAATTTATATATATATATATATATATATATATACAATAAACATATTTAACAAAAAAAAAAAAAAAAAACAATTTAATCGGCCACCGCCCCCAAGGGCGACTGGGCAATGGCAATTCGATTCTCGGAATCGAATAGCCACTTCCCGGCCACCTCCACGGGCGGTCAGGTGGTGGTTATCCTATTCAAAGAATAAGATAGCCACCCCGTGGCCGCCGATGGGGGTGGTTATCTGATTCTCGGAATCGAATAGCCATAACTCGACCACCCATGAGGGTGGCTATCCAATTCTCGGAATCGAATTGCCATTGCCCGGATGCCATGGGGGTGGCTATCCAATTCTCGGAATCGAATAGCCATCGCCCGGTTTCCCATGGGGGTGGCTATCCGATTCTCGAAATCAGATAGCCATCGCCTAGCCACCCGTAGGGGTGGCCGGGCAGTCGAGCGGTCATTATCCAATTCCGATTATGGGAACATGCGTTCAATATTTGTAATATGTGATTTTCGCATTAATTTTTAAGTTAGTCATTATTTTTTGAAAAAGAAAAAGTGATAATTATTATTTTTTGACATGAAATTCATAAAAAAACTATTATTTAACCATTTTTAGTTAAAATTTTTGTATAAAAATTGTGATTTTGACATGTCAATTCTAGAAACAAATTATCAAAACGTGTAATTTTTTAGTTATATTTATGTTAAAAACAATTATTTTTATGTCCATTGTTAAAAAATATTGTTTTTTAGAAACAATTATTTCATGTGGATTTAAAAAATAATTAAGGATGTATAAATATGTAGAATATCGAAAATTCAAAATATAGACCTTCTAATTTAAAAATGCAAAACAATAAAAACCTCACTACAAAAAAAATTAAAATTAAAATAAAAACAAGAAAATATGAAGAAAACGACCACTTAAAAAATTATTAAATTTACAAAATAATTATTTACATTTCATACATTAGAAAATTTAAAGTCAAAAAATAGGTCTTTTAAGAAAAGGGTCTGATGCAGAATTACCACTTTTTAAAATCAGCATGAAAATCACTACCATTCTAAAATGCAATGTACATAAAAAAAATTAAAGTGCAAAAAACTATGCTCTAAAAAAAACATGTGTTTTGCATCACCCCTTTTCAAAATTAGGTACTTTTTTGCTATCTCTACGAAACGGGTACCAGTATCAGTTCCCGTTTCAAAGTTTACATTGTTATATTTGGTGGCTTGATCACTTCTGACTTTGTCATGGCCCTCTTTGATAAGGTTTTGGTTAAGTTCTTGCATTCTGCCTTCAATAATTTTTTTCTCTTCAAAGATATTACCAAATTCATTCTTGTTCCAAACTTTAAGCCAGAGCTTGATGTGTTTTAATCTTTTCTGTAGGAGGAACATTCTGGTTCCCTAAATGTTTAAATCTTCTGCCCACCACTTGGTTACGTTGTTGATGAAATCTGGGTGGGAAAGCCAGATATTCTCAAATCTAAAAGGTCTGTTCCTGGGGTTACCAATGCCCTGAACCTCCAGTTGTACCGGCCAGTGATCTAAGCCACCAAAGGGGAGCACTCTTGCTACCATTTCCTTGTCATTGAGCATAAGATCCTCTGAGATTATGAACCTATCTAATTTGGAAGCTACTTGAGACTCTCCTCCTCTTTTATTGTTCTAGGTGAAGATTTCGTTATTCATTTCGATATCTACCAGCTTCATCTTACCAATAAAGGTTTGAAAAGCCAAAGAGTCTTTGCTTAGAACTTTAGTTCCCCCATTTTTCCGTAAGTGATCTAATCATATTGAAATCACCCCTAAGATCCAGGGTATTCCTACATATTTATCTCTGAGAGTCTCCAGAGAGTTTAGAAGTCTGAGTTTGTCATCCATTCTTTGAGGGCCATAGACATTTGTTACCAAGTAGGTTTCCTTATCTCCTACTGGTTGAATTACTACAGATAAATAATCCCTAGATGCCTTCGCATCTATTAAGTCGATTTTTTTGTGGATTCCAAAGAGTGAGAATACCTCCTGCTGTATTCTCTGCTTTGACTTTCAAAAACTCAAATCCATTGAGCCATTTACTATGGATATCTCTTATCTTATGAATGGAACACTTAGTTTCCTGAATGAAAATCACATCTGAATATGCTTGTTTCATTCTATTACTCAGTAACCTTTGTTTCCTTTTACTACCTAGACCCCTGATATTCCAAAAAGTGAACTTCATAATTAAAGGTTAGTAAAGGAGTAACTGGAAAGGTCTTTCATCTTACCTGAGTCTATCCTTAGCTTTCTGCATTCCATCAACAACTCATTCTGCTTTTTTCTACCCCTCTTCTTTCCTGGGATTCTGGGTGCTAGTCTTGTTGTATTTTTCATCGTTTTCACTCCTTCGTTGCCTTGTCTATCTTTGTGTTTTGGTCTGTCCACCCCTTTAGTCTGGGTTTTCCATAAAAACAACTGTTGAACCCTATTGAACTCCTCTGTAGGTAACGAGTCTAACCCTTCTTTGGTTCCTTGATTCAAGAAACCTTCTAAATCTAGGTTCTCTTTCTCAAGAATTTCCTGGAGTTCATGATCCTCCATTTCCATCTCACTTTGGGTCATTTCAAGATCCATCTCCTGTTCTGCATAACTTGTCATAAATTCTTTTTGTTTGTTGTTTTCTTGTATTTGTTCACTGTCTTCTGTTTTCTCCTCCTCCACTGGGCTTCCTTTCTTTGCCTTATCTATTTCTATTGGACCTTTGTCTGCTTCAAGGACTTGGAACATGTTCTCGTTAGCTTGCTACCTTGCAACTTTTCATGTTCTTAGTCCTCTTTTGCCTCCTTTTCCTTTGTGTTCCACCTTGAAGAAGCTTTCTAAATCCTTCATTATATCAGCTTTGTTTTTTCTCTGTATCTTACTGAGAGGGTAGTTTCTGAACAGATGTCCATGCTCGTGACATTTGCGACATCTATATGGAATGTGTTCATAATCTACCATTTGTATCCATTTTCATCAAAAACTTCCAGAATAACCTCATCCGGCAAAGCTCCAGAGAGATCCATCTCCACACATATTCTAGCGAAGGAAGTATACTTTCCCCTTCTAGTGGCCTCAGAAACTTTGACAAAATGCCCTAACTTATTTCCTATGGCTGATAGAGATTTCGTTTGCCAGTAATCAAGAGGTAGAGAATAGAGTCTTACCCATACTGGGACTGAGGTAAATGTTTTGCGCTCTGGAACAAAATTCATAATCCAAGGTCGCATATAGAGGCCTGCTGTAGCATAAAAGTATGGCCCTCCTTCAAACACTCTGTCCTTATCTTCAATATTTGCAAATACTACAGTGAAAAATCCCTTGGACCCAAGATGTAGGTCAATGCTGCCTTTTGGTTTCCAGTGGTATTTAATCCACGTTTGTAAGGCTTTTTCAGTGGGCCACAACCCCATGAATTTACAAATGATTGCATATGTTTGCATGTGATCCCTGTGCACCTGCAGCGCTGGATCATTTAAAATGACTCTGGGAGTTACCGCCGCCTTGGGTTTGCATGGTCCCATGTGTGCTTTGTCTTTAGTGCCTTGTTCCTTGATTTCTTCCTCATTTTCTGTTGCATCATTGTGCTTCCTTGACTTAGTTCCCTCCTGCTCTTCTTCACTATTTCTATCCCTTCTTTCTGAAGGCTCTCTGTCATTTTCCATTGGTTTTTTCCGCTGCTAACCACAACTTGCTTGTAGGAAGGAGTAGAGCTCCCTCCTTTGTATCCTTTCATGGAGGACTGCCTCTGTAATAGTTCAAAACCCTGGTTTGTCTTCTTGCTTCGTTCCCACCTCGTCCGTTCCTTCCACTTCCGTTAGTTATGTTATTTTTAATACTAGCAATGAATTGTATTTAACTATTAATTGTATGTAGATAAAAAGTTTTAATAGAATATAAATAATAAAGGTTTATTATTAAAACTAATATAGCTTTTAATCATTTCAACTACTAACCCTTAGGAGAAAGAATATATTATTACTAGTTAAGTTAATATTTATAAATAATTTTATTTTATTTAAAGGATCAAATATTAATATTACAATATTAAAAGTATATGGAATAAATCAAATAATAATTTGTTAGAAGAATAACTAACTTATTTAGTTAAATAACCCAATTATTTAATTATAACCCTTAATATTATTAATGAATAAGTAGAAAAGGTATATTAAAAGAATAACTAATTTGGCTCTTAATCATTTCTACTACAACCCCGAGGAGAAAGGATATAATATTTATAATTAAATCATTTTGTTTAAAAGCATAAATATTTAATATTATAATATTAATAGTATTTGGTCTAAATGGTTTATTAGAAGATTAACTAATATAGTTAGTTAAATAATCCAATCTGTCTAATTATAACCCTTAGGAGAGATATTGTTAATAGTTATTAATAATTATTGAAAAATAGCTATTAATATTATAATAGTTATAATATTAACTAGATAATAATAATAAATAATAGCTATAATGTTAACTAAATAATAATAATAATAATAATAGCTATTACAAATAAATAATAATTATTAAGTTAATTAAAAAGGAATTATAATATGTAATAAAATCGAACAATTATGCTCTTATTTCTAATGCAGAAGGGAACTAGAAAAACTAAATAAGATTACTAAAAAATCATTGAGAAATCGAAGAGCAGAGAAGGAATAGAAGACGAAGAGGGAGAAAAAAATAGAGACGAACTTACTAAAAGACAACACAAGGGGTAGGGACTGGGGGCGGAGGCTAAGAAGAAAGGGCAGGGATCTAATTTCAATGGCCTCCCTAAATTTCCGATGATGAAAAGGGGCAATCTTGGCAATAACACATGCCTCCTCAATATATATGTGATGCTTAGTCTTTTCTAAGTGTTTAGCCAAGGCAAAAGAATGGTTCCTCCATGTTTTATGTCAGCTGAGTGCTCGTGAATCCTTTGATTAATGGAGTGTCCTGTCTCACCAATGTAGGGGCTCCCACAAGAACAAGGAATAACGTAGATGCCTTTCATGTCCTTGGTGTCAATAGGGTCTTTTACTGACCTAAGGGAGTTACGTATGGTGTTAAGGGGTCTAAAGGTAGAGGGAACATCATGTCTCTTAAGGATCCTCACAATCTTATCAATGGTCCCCTGGATGAAAGGGAGATGAACCACTGATACCCTATCCTTAGGGTCTTTCTTAACTCTGGGACCTTTGTTGGCTTTTAGGAAAGCTTTCAGGCCTTGGTGCCTACTATAACCATTATTAACAAACACGTTAAGAAGATGGTCTTTCTCTTTATCAAGGTTCTTTTCATCGGAAATCCTTAGCGCATGAGTTGCAAGCGTGTTGAGGACACCCATCTTTTGAGCAGGGAAATGATGGGAGTTGGCATGAAGATACTGCTCTGTATGGGTTTTCTTCCTAAACACTTGGTGGGAGAAAGAACCGTCTTCATTCTTAGAAATGAGAACATCAAGGAAAGGAAAACATCCATCAACTTCTTGTTCCATAGTGAACTTAATGAATGGGGATTGATTGTTGAGATGCTGGAAAAACAGATCCAACTCTTCTTGGTTGTGAGACCAGATGACACTCGTGTCGTCAACAAATCTCTTCCATAGCTTGGGTAAGAGACGGGAAGAGGCTAGAGCTCTAGATTCAAAGTCTTCCATAAAAAGATTAGCAACAACCGGGGACAGGGGGGAGCCCATAGCAACCCCACAGGTCTGTTCATAGAATTCTCCTTCGAAGCTGAAGAAAGTCGAGGTGAGACAAATTTCGACCAAATGAGCGGTATCCGGATCGGTTAGGCGGTTGATGACCTCAATGGCCTCCTTTATAAGAATGCAAGTATAAAGGAAGACCACATCAAAACTCACAAGAATGTCCTCAGGGTCGAACTTTATGCTTTTAAGCTCATTGACAAAGGATGAAGAGTATTTGACGAACGACTATGTGAGGGCAACAAGGGATCTAAGCTTTAAGGCCAAGTACTTAGCTAGGAGGTAGGTCGGACCACCTATGGTGTTGACAATGGGTCTAAGGGGATCCCCTTCTTTGTAAATCTTTGGAAGACCATAGATTCGCGGAGTAATGGGGCTACTCTCAATAAGATTATGGAAAAAAGAACCCACAAAATTACTAGATTTAAACATAAGAGTGACAGTTTTGGAGATCTTTTTCAGGGGATTTTTGCTAAGTTTTTATAGCTGCTACTGTTACAAAGATGGTCCAACATCTTCTAGCGATAATCCTGCTTGTCTAGGATGATAACATCCCCACCTTTGTCAGCTTTGAGAACCACGATGTCCTTGTTGTGGTTCAAGGATTTGAGGGCCTCCAACTTAGCTTTAATAATACTGCATCTAGGGGGCTTAACCTTCCTGAGGACTACAACGTTGTCTTGCCTTATAATGTCCTTAATATTATCCAACAAGTTCCTAATCCTAAACTCTACGTCACACATAATGTCTTCAACCAGAATTTTTCTAGGAGCAAGGGCAAAATTCAAACCTCTTTCAAGGAGACTAAAGACGGAAGGGGAAAAAGAAAAAGAGAAAAGATTGACCACCCTATTATTCCTAGAAAGAAGGGGAAGCTTATTATTATTATTATAATTATTCTTAATATAAACAACAACACCACTATTGGTGGTGGTGTTGTTATTATTATTATTATTATTATCTTTCAGATACTTATCAATATAACGCTTCCTACTACTATTATTATATGTTGATTTACTATTATTATCTGACATAATATTATTGTATTCACCTACCATATTATTATTATTATCATTACTATTATTATTATTATTTTTCAAATACCCAACCATATTATATTTTTTGTTATTAGTATTGATTTTATTATGGTATGACTCGTTATTACTAATTCGCATATTATTATTATCATAACTAATCTTTTTATTGTAACACCACCACCACCACCATTATTATTATTATTAGTTTTATTATGCATGGTATTATTATTATTATTATTAGTTGAATTGAGGCTTCTGTGATCCATAATAGTTGAAAGAATAACTTCGGCGTAAATCACATGTAGACAGACATTTCTCAACGCGTTTCGAACCAACAAGTGCGGTTCATCGTCAGGACAAGTTGAAGAAACAGATCCAGCTTAGCATGTTAAATAGTCTGAGCAGAGACTCCAACGGCTAATTTTGACCTTAGGACCCAGGTCAAATTATTATTCATTAATTTAATATTATTATTATTTTTAATATTAATACATAAAATATTTTAATGGTTAGTTTTAAAAATTAATTAATTATTAATTATATATATATATATATATATATATATATATATAAGTTATAATATTAGGTTATTAAGATGAAAGTTAGGATTAAAAAATAAATAAAATACTTTTAGTGGTTAATTTAAGAAGATAATTTACTTATTTATTTAAATTATTTAATAATTATTGTTAATATATATATATATATATATATAAATAATAGTTTGTTAAGGATGAGAATAATTTCAATGGTTATATATATATATATATATATATATATATATATATTAATTAAAATCATAAAGTTAGGGTTAAAAATATAAATAAATAAAGTAATTTAAATGGTTAGTTAGAAAAGGTAATTTATTTAATTTAATTAAATTATTTATTATTATATATTAATAATATAGTCTTAATATAGGTAGTTTTTTTTTTTGAGGAATCTTTGGCGAAAATCACATAGAAAAACTTTTGTCGACGCGTTTCGAACCAACTAGTGTGGTTCATCGTCAAGACAAATTGAATGAGCAGATCTTACTAAGCACATTAAATAGATAGGGCAGAGAATCCTATGACTTAACGTAATTTTTTGTTTAATTAAATTATTTATTAAATATAATTAATATTATATTAGTAATATAGTCTTGATATTAATAATATTAGTAGTCAAATTATTATTTATTAATTTAATATTATTATTATTATTTATTTATGGAAATAAGTTAAATTAGGTAAAAATATATAGATAAATAAAATACTTTTAGTGGTTAGTTTAAAAAGATAATTTACTTATTTATTTAAGTTGTTTAATAATTATTGTTAATATTATACACACACACACACATATATATTAATTATAATTATAATAATAGGTTGTTAGAGACGAGAATAAAAGTAATTTATTTATTTATTTATTAATAATCTCACATATATATATGATGATGATGATGATGATGGTTAACGTCCACTGAGACCAAATAATGGTCTATCGGACCTAAAGAAACAAGTTATCTATTTTGATTTAAGATTTTATTCCTATGCTCAAAAAGCTTGGAGAGAAGCCTCCCGAGCTCACTATAATTTTGACATTGTAAAAGGTTAGGAAGGTCAGTATTATAACAAAGATTGTGAAACTGAGATCTAATGTGGTTATACGCGGGGCACTCTAAGAGGAAGTGGTTTTCATCCTCGATGTTCCTATTCTCACATATATGGCAGATCCTTTCCATCCATGGCGGTTTAGGAACTGCCCAACGACCTGTTTCACTATGGAGCTCATGAGAATTCGTTCTAATCTTTGCTATATTAATTTTCTTCTTTGAGCTAGTTAAAATAGAGAGATACTTTTAATCTTCTACGGTGGGGTTGATGACTTTCTTATAATAACTTAATTTTATTTTAGCTGTTAAGTCTTTCTCACACCAAATTTTTTCTTTGAACTTAGAAGTAACAATATCTTTAATGTTATTTATGTTTTGCAATGCATCATTTTCGTTGATCTCCCAATAGTTTAACCAGGCCTTTGTGTCTTTATGCCACCCTCGATTGAGCCTTAGGTGGTTTTGGCTAGAATTTAAAGCTAGCTTAGGAAGTCTATGATCGTCTATGTTACTGATTTTGTGCTTGTACAACAGAAACCTAAGCATAGCTAGGCTCTCAATAGGGGAAAGACCTGCTTCTATAAGGAGAATAGGATAGGGTGTATTACTTTTAATTTTCAGGTTATAAGTTATAAAATGCTTCTGGATTTGCTCAATCTTTCTCCATGATTCTCTGGAGATGCTGCAACCCCAAACCTCACAGCCATATAAGATAACATGAGTGACTAAAGTTTCAAAGAGGAACTTCTTTTTATCCCACATTACAAGGTTTGCTATTTTACAATTATTTTCAAGTCCAAAGTAAGCTTTCCACCCCCCATTAATCCTTTTCTCAATGCTATGGTTCCAGTTGAGCTTGTGATGAATATCAATTCCTAGGTACTTGTAGGAATACACTTCCTCCAAGTTATTATTGTCATACAAAAAATTAGCGTAAATGTCCTTCTTGGATTTGATAATCATAACTTTTGTTTTGTCAGTGTTAACAGTCATACCCATGGTAGAGCAGAAATCCTTAAGAAGCCTGAGTTGCTTATTAAGATCAGATGGGCACCTTGCCAAAAGAACAATATCGTCAGCATAAAGAAGAAGGATGACGACTATCCCAGCTAAGATCGTGCCATCACATCCTGCTTCTTCTAAATAGCCTTCGAGCTTATCGATGTAAATGCAAAATAGGGTAGGGGAGAGGGGGCAACCTTGTTTAACTCCGATGTTACACTTAATATCTTTTGACCACCCTTCATTGCTCTTTAGCTTGGCAATTACATTCTCGTATAACCTTATAGTGGCAGCTCTCAACTAGAGAGGAACCTTTAGCTCTTCTAATCTATTCCAAAGGTTGTATCTAGGAACCGTATCGAAAGCCTTTCTAAAGTCCACAAAGCAACAAAATAAATTGGATTTATCATTACGACATTCCTTTGCAATGATCCTAAGCGTAACAAGGTGGTCTGTTGTTGAGTGATGCCTTCTGAAACCTGCTTGGCCTTTAGCCCACTTACCTTCACTTTCAAGCCATATGCTTAACTTCTTTTCCAAAATACTACCATATAACTTGTCTAAGAGAGGGCTGATCATAATTATTCGATAAATAGAGGGGTTATTTTATCCCCACTTTTAAAAATAGGGATAATGAGGCTCTCAGTCCAAGGTTTAGGGAACCCTTGCTTGACTGCTTGAATAAAAGCTTGCGGATGTGGGGGATGAGGACAGGACCTCCAATTTTTAAGATTTCCGCTTGGTAACCTTCAATGTCCTTAGCTTTCCCATTAGCGAGGCGATTAACCCCAAACTTAATGTCTTCTAAAGAGAAAACTTCTTTCGTTGTGAGAAGGGTTTCCAAATTATCCATGACATTTGGAGATTCATAAAGCTTTTTAAGATAGGAATTCCAATCGTGAAGAGCAATTTTATTATTATCCTTAGTCTTCCTAGTTAGAATCTGCCTCTAAAATTTCTTAGGAGCTACCTTAGAGAGGTGTAAGAGATTCTCCTGTCTTTGACGAATGTACTGCCTCTTTTTCCTTTTAGTTAGGGCTTTGTATATTTTTATCTTGTCCATTTTAAGAGATTCATCAACAACTTCCTTAATTGCTCTCCTTACACTTTTACAATCTATGTCATACCATGGATTGGTTTTGCTATTTCTTTTATTATTTGAAACTTCAATTGAGAACTTGTTAATAGAATATGAGAGGGTTGTAGTAAAATTATGATAGAGGTCTTCTATGTTGTCTATATTAGATAAAGGAAGCAAATTAGTTTTTAATTCATTTAGAAAGAGATCGTTTTTATTTTTATCAAATATTAAGTTCTTTTGGCTATAAGTATTATTTTCTATGGGAACTCTATGCATGACAAAATTGAGAGTTATAAGTAAAGGCCTATGATTAGAGTCAGGTTCGTGGTCGTTTAAGATGTCAAAATTTATTATTTCGTTGTATAATGGGAGATCAGAAATAACGTAGTCTACCACGCCGCTACCAAGTCCATGGATGCAGGTCATCTTGCTAGAATTGGGCCACTTCCTTAGACCATTGCAAATTATGAGATCCTGAGCACTACAGAGCTTGACTAGCTCTGACCCAAACAAATTTTCCCTGAGATCTTCAAAGTTCCTTTTGTACCTACTAGCCAGAGTAGGGTCTTCGTCTAATCAAAGAGGATTAGGGTTGGAATGATTGCTTAGAATAATAGCTTGGTTGTTTGAAGTTCGAGCATTAAAGTCACCTATTAAAAGGATATTACCGTCATTCCTTAGGCTAGAAATATCATTCTCTAAACCAATGTAAGGGTTAGTTTTATCTAGATTCTTCTTCTTATAGAAGTTCGAATTAATGGGGGGAAAATAACATATTGCTATGTAGGACTTTTTATTATTAATGTCTTTGA
Organism: Pinus tabuliformis; assembly: GCA_031772625.1. NCBI lineage: Eukaryota > Viridiplantae > Streptophyta > Pinopsida > Pinales > Pinaceae > Pinus > Pinus tabuliformis. The sequence goes on along the minus strand of CM062820.1, from coordinate 1,025,163,410 downwards.
TCTCTATCCAACTATATTGGTTGTGAGGGTCGTTTTTATAAATCCTAACATGGGGGGAGATGTTCTTCTTAATGTAACAAGCTATTCCCCCAATGCCTCTACGGGAGGATCGCTTGTTCCAGGTAGAGCATAGCGTAAAGCCATCTATGTTAGGGACCTTAGATTCTTCATGCTCCCAAGTTTCAACAAGCAAAATAATATCAACATCATTTGAAATCCAACTTAGCTTGGGGCCTTTGTTCCATGGGAAGCCCCGACAATTCCAAGAAAGGATCCGGAGCATGTTTAATTGCTATTGATTACTATCTTTTTGGTTTCTATCTCGAATAAAGGCTTTTCTATTTCTGATTATTGCCCATTTTCCTTCCTTTCTAGCTTCTTTTACCTTTTGAACCTCCTTTCTTAATTCTGATTGGTCTTCTGGAATGAGATCTTCATTTATGAATATTCTCGTTCCTTTTAGACTTGAGGTTTTACTAAGTATGTCGTGCTTATGGTCAGTGGAGCTCACCTTTATGCGGATTAGTCTTCCTTTTTCTCGGTTAATTTCCCCAACCTTGTTGCTTCTGTGAGACACAATGTTTCAATTTGTAATCTATTATGTAGTTCTGTCTGGGCTAAGGCTAAAGTATCCTCATCTACTTCCTCTTTTAAACCGAATATTATAAGGTTTAAGGCCCTATTGTTACGTTCGTGGTCTAATTCTATTAACTTTTTCATTTCATCTTTAATTGGTTTGATATCTAACTTATCTACCACATTATTTAGGGTGAGGCGGCTATTAACTTTTTCTTCTAGTTCTTTAATCATGTCTTTCATTTTAAGACTCTCTAAAGTATCAACATCTCCTTGCTGGGATGGTTGGTTAGTATCTTGGTTATGTTTTTCTATAACCTGCATTCTAGTCTCCATTGCCTCCATTTTATTCTCTAGTAGTTCTATTTTATTTTCTATTTGTTTTTGGATCGTGTCTTCAAGAGATGCAAATCTATTTTCCAGCATGGCTTCTAACTCTTTTTGTAGCTTGGCTTCTCTTTCTTCTCTACGTTTCTCTAAAAACTCTATATACTCATAGAGGCCTTGTAGAGTAACTATGCTAGGTCTTCCCTTGGTAATCTTTGGTAACTGTGGTGAAATATTCATATTTGAAATCATATGAGCAAATATGTATTAGAAAAAGAAAAAGATAAGGAATGTGTGCACCTGATATCAGAAAACTTGACTGCAGATCACCCGTCTGCCCTTGGTAATCTTTGGTAACTGACTACAGATCGCCCGTGCCCACCGCAACCTGCAAACTCTTTCATCGAGCCTCAGAACACTTTCACCGAAGAATATATAGAGTATGTTTTTAACTCTTTCACCGAGCCTCAGAACTCTTTCACCGAAGAATATATAGAGTAAGAATATATGCCAAGAATATATAGAGTATGTTTTTAACTAGGGAAAATTTTAAGAACCCCCCCTAAATTTATAAATATAATAAATGGGCGAATCTCCATGGTATATACGAAAAATGGAAGGCGATTTTATCAATAATATAATATGTATATATAATTTTTGGGCGAATCTCTCACCAGGCATGGCCAATATTTTACTCAATTATAAAATCTTGTAAGATCTTGGCGAGTCTTTCACTAAATAATAAAACTTTGTAAAGTCCTAGTGAATCTTAGCATAGGCTACATGTTGGTTTAATTCCCCCATTTAAATAGGCTACATTCTAGGTGAATACCATGGGTCAATACCATGTGCCATTTTTATTTTTATTAATTCTAATATTAGGGTTAATAATGGTTTTTTGCATGGTATTAATAACAATCTAGTCCATGGTATTTGTCCCACAGTATTTTGGCCATAGGTTTCACCTAAATATAACCCATTTTTTGAGTGTTCGTAAATATAAGGTGACTTATGGAGTAAATATAAAAAAATGTTTTATTTGCTTACCATACTCTTTTACAAATATGGTATTTGGCCCATAGGATTCACTTAAATAAAACCTCTTTCTTGAGCCTTCATAAATAGAACGAGGGTTATGGACTAAATATAAAAAGAGGTGTTATTTATTTACGATACGTATAGTTTATTTATATTTTTATGTATTTACCATACCTTTTGAGTAAGTATAAAAAGACGTTTTATTTATTTACCATACCTCCACTTTACTTATATTTTTATTTGTTTACACCCTTACATGTATATAAGGTGACTTATGGAGTAAATAAAAAAAATGTTTTATTTATTTACCATACCTCTCATTTATTTATATTTTTATTAATTTACCATACCTCTTTTATAAATATGGTATTTGGCCCATAGGATTCACTTAAATAAAACCTATTCACTTAAATAAAACCTATTCTTGAAAATGGGCGAATGGAAGGTTGTAAGTCCTAATTTCAAGGGCTAAATTTACCTTTTTTACCCTCTCCCTTAAAATAAGGTGGGCTATTTGAGGTGATTTGTAAAAATGTACTATGATACAAAATATTCGCCCACTAAAAATTTAAAACCCTTAATTTCGTCAAAGGGCGAACATTCGCCCCTAAAATTATCCTTGTTTTTAACTCTTTCACCGAGCCTCATAACACTTTCACCGAAGAATATATGCAAAGAATATATAGAGTAAGAATATATGCCAAGAATATATAGAGTATGTTTTTAACTCTTTCACCGAGCCTCAAAACACTTTCACCAAAGAATATATAGAGTACGTGTTTAACTTTTTTACCGAGCCTCAGAACACTTTCACCGAAGAATATATAGAGTAAGAATATATGCCAAGAATATATAGAGTATGTTTTTAACTCTTTCACGGAGCCTCAGAACTCTTTCACCAAAGTGTATATAGAGTACATGTTTAACTTTTTCACCGAGCCTCAGAACACTTTCACCGAAGAATATATGCGAAGAATATATAAAGTAAGAATATATGCCAAGAATATATAGAGTATGTTTTTAACTCTTTCACCGAGCCTCAGAACACTTTCACCAAAGAATATATAGAGTATGTGTTTAAATTTTTCACCGAGCCTCAGAACACTTTCACCGAAGAATATATTAAAATCATATAATTAGGGTTAAAAATATGTAAATAAATAAAATAATTTAAATGATTAGTTAGAAAAGATAATTAATTTAATTTAATTAGATTATTTATTATTATATATTAATAATATAGTCTTAATATAGGTAATTTATTTATTTAATTGTTTATTAAATATAATATATATTAATGATATAGTCTTGATATTAATATATTAGTAATATATTATATATAATAATAGAAATTATTCTATATATATATATATAAAATAATAATAATAATAAAATATATATATATATATATATAATAAGAGTTCAAAAACAAGGAGGAGGCAGAAAAACCAACTAAGAAGAGAGTGCTGGAATCTAGCATCTACTGATTTTGCAGTCAGGTGTGTAGAGGAGGCCAAGGTTGTTGCCAAAGTTGCTCAGTTCCATAATCCTAAATTTAGGGAAGCTATTGAGATTGAAAAGAGGTCGGGCAATCTCAATAGAGATGATGGCTGGAAAATCAGTAGGTGCGAGCGCTCTCTTCTTAGTCGGTTTTTCTGCATCCTCCTTGTTTTTGAACTCTTATTTTATATATATCTATATATATATATATATATATAATTTTTATTTTATTATATATATATAGATATATATTTTAAAGACTAATTTCTATTATTATATATAATATATTACTAATATTATTAATATATTAATATCAAGACTATATTATTTATATATATCATATTTAATAAATAAATTACTTATATTAAGACTATATTATTAATATATAATAATAAATAATTAAATAAATTACCTTTTCTAACTAACCATTTAAATTATTTTATTTATTTGTATATTTTTAACCCTAACTTTATGATTTTAATATATATATATATGTGTGTGTGAGATTATTAATAAATTAATTAATAAATTACTTTTATTCTCGTCCCTAACAACTTATTATTATACTTTTAATTAAAATATATATATATATGTATAATATTAATAATAATTATTAAACAACTTAAATAAATAAGTAAATTATCTTTTTAAACTAACCACTAAAAGTATTTTATTTATCTATATATTTTTACCTAATTTAACTTATTTCCATAAATAATAATAATATTAAATTAATAAATAATAATTTGACTACTAATATTATTAATATATTTATATCAAGACTATATTACTAATATAATATTAATTATATTTAATAAATAATTTAATTAAACAAAAAATTACCTATATTAAGACTATATTATTGATGATGATGATGATGGTTAACGTCCGCTTAGACCAAACAATGATCTATCGGACCTAAATAAACAAATTATTTATTTTGATTTAAGATTTTATTCCTATGCTCAAAAAGCTTGGAGAGAAGCCTCCCGAGCTCACTATAATTTTGACATTGTAAAAGGCTAGGAAGGTTAGTATTGTAACAAAGATTGTGAAATTGAGATCTAATGTGGTTGTATGCAAGGCACTCTAAGAGGAAGTGGTTTTCATCCTCGATGCTCCTATTCTCACAAATATGGCAGATCCTTTCCATCCATGGCGTTTTAGGAACTGCCCAATGACCTGTTTCACTATGGAGCTCATGAGAATTCGTTCTAATCTTTGCTATATTAATTTTCTTCTTTGAGCTAGTTAAAATAGAGAGATACTTTTGATCTTCAAGGGCGGGGTTGATGACCTTCTTATAATAACTTAATTTTCTTTTAGACGCTAAATCTTTCTCACACCACAATTTTTCTTTGAACTTAGAAGTAACATTATCTTTAATGTTATTTATGTTTTGCAAAGCATCAATCTCATTGATCTCCCAATAGTTTAACCAGGCCCTTGTGTCTTTATGCCATCCTCGATTGAGCCTTAGGTGGTTTTGGCTGGAATTTAAAGCTAGCTTAGGAAGTCTATGATCGTCTATGTTATTGAGCTTGTGCTTGTACAACAGAAACTTAAGCACAGCTAGGCTCTCAATAGGGGAAAGACCTGCTTCTATAAGGAGAATAGGATAGGGTGTATTACTTTTAATTTTCAGGTTATAAGTTATAAAACGCTTCTGGATTTGCTCAATCTTTCTCCATGATTCTATGGAGATGCTGCAACCCCAAACCTCACAGCCATATAAGATAACAGGAGTGACTAAAGTTTCAAAGAGGAACTTCTTTTTATGCCACATTACAAGGTTTGCTGTTTTACAATTATTTTCAAGACCAAAATAAGCTTTCCACCCCCCATTGATCCTTTTCTCAATGCTATGGTTCCAATTGAGCTTGTGATGGATATCAATTCCTAGGTACTTGTAAGAATACACTTCCTCCAAGTTATTATTGTCATACATAAAATTAGCGTAAGTGTCCTTCTTGGATTTGATAATCATAACTTTTGTTTTGTTAGTGTTAACAGTCATACCCATGGTAGAGCAGAAATCCTTAAGAAGCTTGAGTTGCTTATCAAGATCAGAAGGGCACCTTGCCAAAAGAACAATATCATCAGCATAGAGTAAAATGATAACAACTATCCCAACTAAGATCGTGCCATCACATCCTGCGTCTTCTAAATAGCCTTCGAGCTTATTGATGTAAATGCCAAATAGGGTAGGGGAGAGGGGACAACCTTGTTTAACTCCGATGTTACACTTAATATCTTTCGACCACCCCTCATTGCTCTTTAGCTTGGCAATTACATTCTCGTATAACCTTATAGTAGCAGCTCTCAACTCAAGAGGAACCTTTAGCTCTTCTAACCTATTCCAAAGGTTGTATCTAGGAACCGTATTTAATTTAATAATAAATAATCTAATTAAATTAAATAAATTACTTTTTCTAACTAACCATTTAAATTACTTTATTTATTTATATTTTTAATCCTAACTTTATGATTTTAATTTATATATATATATATATGATTATTAATAAATAAATAAATAAATTACTTTTTAAGCTAACCATTGAAATTATTCTCGTCCTTAACAACCTATTATTATATATATATATATGTATTATATTAATAATAATTATTAAATAATTTAAATAAATAAGTAAATTATCTTTTTAAATTAACCACTAAAAGTATTTTATTTATTTTTTAATCCTAACTTTTATCTTAATAACCTAATATTATAACTTTTATATATATATATATATATATTTAAAACTAACCATTAAAAATATTTTATGTATTAATATTAAAAATAATAATAATATTAAATTAATAAATAATAATTTGACCTGAGTCCTAAGGTCAAAATTAGCTCTTGGTTGATTTAGCCGTTGGAGTCTCTATTAACATGCTAAGGTGCATCTGTTTCTTCAATTCTAACGATGAACCACACTTATTGGTTCGAAACGCGTAGACAAATGTCTCTCTACATATAATTTAAGTCAAAATTATTCTTTTAATTATTATTATTATTAACTGTTTTATTATCCACGATATTAATTAACATATTATTATTACTATCGTGATTATTAAAAATAATAGTTCTATTATCAATGGTTTTGTTATAATAATCATATCGAACTATCAATTAAAGAATTAAAAGAATATGACTGAGACAAGACAAGACAGGGGAGCGGACACTTACCGGGAGATTGGAAGGAAGAACTGTCGCTGCCTGAAACCTGTAAGGACTGTGGACTGATCCATCTGGACTGCGAAAGTCTCAACGAAGAGTGATAGTTATGCTGAAAATCCCAACGTAAATAACAAGCAAAGAAGGGACGAAACCAAGTGAAGCGGTACCTGCAATACCCAACCACACGAGCGGATCAGTTGAAATCACCAGCATAATCCGCATATCCAGCTGGGTAGCTCACAAAAGCGAAAAATATCTGGCATTTTGGCGGTGATTACTCGAAGATCGGATCATTAGCATAAACAGCAGAGACACTGGCCTATCAGCGTAATGACCAGCATATCTTGCTGTGATAATCCGCGTATCTTCTGATAACTCGCGTATCCAATTATAAATAGCGTATTTAGTGATAAATCGCGTATTCGACGAAAATTCGCGTATCTATCCATGATAATTTGCGTAACGGAAATAATAGTTCGCATAACGGGAAATAATTGGCATATTCAGCCGTGATTACTCATGTTTTCCGCTGAGATCCCTTGCATAAACGGTAAAGACAAGTAGCATGTCAGCGCAATGATCTGCATATCATGCGGTGATAATCCGCGTATCCCTCAATAACGCACATAGCTAGTGGTGATAAGTCGCATATCAGTGTAATGATGTGCATATCCTGCAGTTATAATTCGCGTATCCACTGGTGGTAATTAGCATATCACGCGATAACTCGCGTATCTACTGGTCATAATTCGAATATTTTGTGAAAAAAGCGCATATCATGTGATAATTCGCGTAAACACTGAAAAGGGCATATCTAGACGGTAATCACATATCCGAGGCGGTTAACTCGCATTTTTGGCGGTGGTAATTGCATGTTCGGAGGTGATAAACCGCGTATTTGGCAGAATTAATCCCATAACCGAGAACTCGCATATGCCGCGAGTTAGCCCACATATCCAGTTCTGCACGACCTGTAACCTCAGAAATAAAAAACTTGATGCAGGTCGAAAACTCCTTCATGGACAAAATATTGATTGTAAAAATGGAAGAAACAATGACGTTCTGACAGGCAAATTAATTCCCTGTAGCAACCAAATCTAGTTGAAGGTTTTTGATATTTTGTTCGGCTTTAGCGGTTGCTCTCATTATGTGATGAGACCGCCATTTTGGGCGCGGTTTTGATTAAGATTTTTTCCCATGTTAGGCACTTGGCCTCTTCTACAAGGTAATCGAGCTTCCGAGACAACTTTAGATTTTTGTATACCGCAGATTTTTTACGCAGAGGAATGGAAATTGCAAGGCCTGCTTTAGTGTGTTAAGCTATACCAAATTGGTGTAGGGTGGGAAAGAGATTCACTTGCAGCGATGTGATTATATTAAATTGGTGTATAAAATTTTTTGTTTGTGGGAAAGGGAGCTAAGTCAATCTAAATTGGTATAGGAAATTTTTTGTTTGTGGGAAAGGGACCCAACCAAATACCAAATTGGTGTATGAGACTTTTTGTTTGTGGGAAAGGGACCCGATTTGACTATACCAAATTGGTGTATGAGACTTTTTGTTTGTGGAAAAAAGACCCAAGCCATACCAAATTGGTGTACGAGACTTGTTGTTTGTGGAAAAAGGACCCACTTCTACCTAGCCACTATACCAAATTGGTGTATGAGACCCCTTGTTTGTGCGAAAGGGACCCACTTCCGCCTAGCGACTATACCAAATTGGTGTATGAGACCCCTTGTTTATGAGAAAAGGACCCACTTCAGAGTAGCGATTTGACTACTAAAATCTACTCTACCCCTACCTTTCCGGGTTTAAATATATAACCTCTTCAAAAACAACACATACTCTTAACCATCAAAATACTCAAACTATATATATCTAAAAAAATCAAATTATTAAAAATCACCACACAAATAAAAAAACATAAAAAAAATCACTTTTAAATTATTTATTTCAATATAAAAATAAAATAAGAAAAACAACGATATTGAAGTTAATATTGCTCTCTCCTCATCTGAGTTTCAAAATAGAAATGGAAAAAAACCGTAATAATGAAGATATAGACAAAATGAATCTTTGAATCTGATAAAGTTGACCTTAGTTTGCCTGCCTTTGAATTTTGTACACGAGTTCCATATTTACGAATGTTCTGTCATTTCCATTTTTAATAGTTGGACGGGTCTTGGGCAGATCGTTTTGCACTTGGATTTAAAATAAATTTGTTTTGATTTAAGATTTAATTTCCTCATTGGGTCAAATGGAATAATTAATTATTTGAGACGAAGTAATGTAAAATGCTAATTAATGATGTTTAAATATTATTATAAATAACAGATGAAGCGTAGAATATGAATAATTAAATTTATTAAATATTTATAAATATTTTTTGAAATTGAATATATATTTTTTATAATAACACATAAATTTTATTTTATATTATTTAATAAATAATTTGTTAAAATATAAAATATAAATAAAGTTTTAAAGGATAGTTTAATTGGTTAGTTGAGTTTTTGTTGCTAAGTATTTTGTCTATGAGGAGGTCACGAGGTCAAATTTTTTTCATGCTCTTGGGGTTAAGCCTTGTTAGTTTGACCTACGGGTAGATCCCTTCCCGTAGATCTACCTAGATTTGTAGCGCCACTGAGTGTCCATGAACCACCCTTAAAAAATATAAATAATATTATTATATTTTATAATTTTTTTGGGTTTTGTTTTAAAATAGAGAATTTAACAAAAGATTTTAGGTTGAATAGTTTGGCAAAGAAATTGTTTATCTTGTACATATTATATGCATATCATTATGTGTATATCTATTGGTCTCTTTTAAGCATTTGATACAATTCTATGATTGGTCTCTTCTTTTGTGTAAACATGAATACTTTTTCTAGTTCAATTTAATTCCAATTATTGTGCGTTTAATTTTTCTATTAAATTTCCTAGATAGTTATTTTATTTGTAAAGCAAAATCACATTAGTTATTAGTTGTTGGATCAAATTATTTATAGTAGGAAAAGAATGTTAACACCCACCTATTTGTTCAGGGCTTTAGTAGCTTGGAGACACATAGTTTGTATATTATTGTTATAACAACGTTGCGAGATTTATTTCCATATAGTGATTTCAAGTTTTTCTTGTATGTTTTTTATATTCATTATCTTTCTCTAGATACTGTATAATTGCACCATTTATTTGATGTAATATAGTAACTTAAAATGGTTCTTGCTAGGCTCTCCCAAGGTGATTAAAAATGAATTGTAGGAGGGTTACAGTTACCTCATATCCATGATTTGTAGGAGGGTTTGCAAACCTTAAAGGAATATTCAAATTCTTATCTCCGGAGGAATCTGGTTTGTTGATACTAGAGACATTATCTTATATTGAATAAGTTGTTTTTGGTGGCTGGCTTGATCTTGGGAGGCCTAGTTTGAGTATTGGGTCTTGAAGTCTCCTTTCAAATTGATTTTATAAGAAGAGAGTTCTCTGGGTTTTCCCCTTTGGAGGGGTTTTGCCCTGACTTGGATTCAAACTCGTGTGTTCTCTTGTTGTATTTGTGATTTTTATTATTATGGCAATTGTCTTGATGATCTAAACATAATAAAAGGAGAAAAAGTAACAATAATACCACAAGAAGTTGTCAAGTAAAAGAGAAATCAATTAGAGAAACCCTAATTATGTTCCATAAGGATTTCTCAACATTATTAGTATTTTTTTAAGGATGTTTTTCATGCTCAAAGAGTCAAAGGGGTTTAAAATATTTTTTGTTTGAGTCATGTCCCATTTGGACATTTGAAAGAAACGAAAAAGAATTCTTATTTTTAGTCAAAGAGTCAAACAAAGACCAAGTCAACCTATGTGGCATCTATTCAACGCTCCTATATACAAGTCAACTCGGCCTCTTGGAGGTTCATTCATTCAACACATCATCTTCTATCTATTTCTACAATTGGTTAAGAAGAAAAGGAGTCAAATTCACAAGAGAGAGAAGCAAGTCAAAGGAGAGAGAAGATTGAAGCTTTCTTCCCTTATCTAGCTCACATTGTGGTACTATAGGATCAAAATTTCAGGGGATGGAAATTTGAGTTTTGACTAACATTGACTTTTGTTGACCTTGATTTGATTGGAGAATACAGGGAGGAGGGTTGACTTGGAATCTTTGTGATAGTTTTGGTCTTGGTCTTGGGTCTTGGATATCTCATTTTGATATGATTCTATAAGAGAAGGATTGGTTGGGTTTTCCCCCTTGTGGGGTTTTTCCATGGCTTGGAGCCTAATTTCTGGTGTTCTTTGTCTCTTTATGATCTTTATGTTTTGGTAATTTCTTGATGAAGAGAACATAAAAGTTAATAAGAAGCCAACAAACATTCACAAGTAATTATCAAGAAGAGAAATAAAGCCTAATTTATTCTATACTTGGTTTCTCAACATATCAAACCCTCATGTTAACCAATTCTCAATGGCATTCAAAATTTTGCAATCACAATCCTTGAATCTCATTCCAACTGCAATACTTTTCATGACAAATTTAGAAGCTTTTTCCAATATGGGGAATAGTTGCATATTTGCAAAGCCCTAAGAATTCCAACAAAAATCAAACATATTTTCTCTATAAAATCATTGTTGGAGAAGGACCCAAATGGTAGCCACTTATACACTTTAGCTAAATTAGTAACTTGGCAGTCTTGGATACTTCCTATATGTAAGAACCACTTATAACTTTAATCCAATAAGTGAATATTTCCTTTCATAACCATGCAAGAAAGATGAATTCAAAAGCTAACTGCGACCAGCTTTAAGGGGAAACTTGAGTTGATCTCATCATAATTGACAATACAAACCACAAGAAAGAAAATATTCCATAGAATTCCTAGATGTTCATAGTCAACCATGTTAATGTGAAATGAAACCTCCTTGAGAAATTTGCCACTTTTATCTTTGGTGAGCTTGCAATTATAAGAGCATCATAAGGATGGGGATCTACAGAGCACCCAGGAACCTCTAAGAAATGTTAACACTGGAATAAGACACTTCCCTCACATCAATATGGGGACTTGCACCCCAGAGCCAACTCCTAGATTAGCTAAAACTTTTGATGAGTGTGGTGTTTCATAAACCACTATTGTCTCAAAATTGTTACCAATGCTAGATTATTACACTCACATTCACACCTTTTTTTGTATTTGGCTTACACTAGAGAAAATATGTATTGATCAATACTAGAAATCCATTCAAAGCTGACCACATTTCATAAATCATGACCTTTCTGCAAATTTAAGTGCCCATGAACCAAAAAGATTTTTGAGGATATGATGTATGATAAAGGGAGCATGAACTATGTGATCCACTGTTGCATTGAAAATGTATTGAGCTGGTAGTATTATTAAGTTAACATCAATGCATATTTATCTTATGGATAACATTCAATGGAAATTTGTCGCCTGTAATGATCATGGCATGGGTTCTTGATTTCAAAAGATGAGTGAAATCTTGAGAATGTGCAACATAGTAAGCCACAGGTGTGGACCTTCCAATCTTGTGAAAGTGGGAGCCTTAGTAAGAATGAACCTATGTTTGATCCTTGAGCATTGCAAGGGTTCCAAGGATATCTTCGGAAAGGAAAACTTTCATTTATTTCAGTTTTATGGGATGCCACTCAGAAATAGACCCTGTAATCTCTTGTAAAATATCGAAACATTGATATGAAATTGAAAATGTAATAAAACAAAAATCTCTTCCAGACCAACTACAAAAGGTAGTTTCAAATAATGATAAGGAAATTATTCTAAATGGATATGCCATAAGCCCTTTTTTTAGAAAGGAAATGCATCCTTTAAATCTTAATTGTATCATAGTATGCATTAATAGTTTACAAGTTTTCACTAAATAATATATAATTGAGGCTCACATTAACTTGGAAATCATGTGAGCACAATGTTTTACCCTAAGATTAAAAAATAAAATGGTTTGTAATGGTTTGACTAATGGCATTGCAAGTGATGTGCATTTATTGTTTTCTAGTGTTTGTGAAAATGATTTCCCTATGCAACTACCATCAACACAAAAAAACCCCAAAACAAATGTTAATGGCAACAAAAACGTCCTTATTTTCAAACAAAATGGTGGTATGAGAAAAAAGCCAAAGAAAATTACTGAGAAGGAGAATTGGAGCATGCATGGCTACAATTTATGGCCACTAATGCCCTGACAAGGGGAAAACAATAGACTGAAAAAAACTATCAAACTCGAAAAATGCTTCCGTCAACGAGCTGGGAATAATGAGAGTTCAAGGGTAGTTGAGCTTTAGTTGGGTATTGGAAGCCAAAATGGCACAAATTCCTTGAATGAAACATGATTCGAGCCAAAGCCACTAAAACCCTTGCCATCACCAAAAGAAAGAATAACTTGCACCCTCGGAGGATTTAAAATGAGTAATGAAGTCAATCTCTTTTGTGTCACTTTCCTTATGGAATGTTTCTCTTTTGTTTTGGCATTTTACTTTTCATGGGTTTATGCCTTCTTACATTTTTCATTCTTATTGGCCACATTTTTAGAGGTTTCTCTCACCATTTTTAAGATTTTAGACTAATGTGTCTCTATAGGTTTTCTTAAATTTAATGGTTTACATGGTTATATTTGCAAGGGGATGTGTTCAAATATTTCAAAGTGTAATTATAAACTTGTGAAATAATGAATTTTTTATGTTTTTTTGTTTAACAATATGTTAATATTATGTGTGAGTTAAGCAATCTCAAAGAAATAAACCACTGAACATAATCATTTTCGCTAAGTTATCATTGGGATTATCTAAGATTTATACCTTTTAAAATCACTCATTCATTCTTCCATGAGAATTAAAACTTGATGGACGTGACCTTCGAAGTTGTCTTTATCATTTGATATTGTGTATATTATAACTCCAAATTGAAGTATATTATTTGATTTATTAGTCGGGGCTTATACAAGTGGACGGTGTCTACATAATTATTTTGGAGTATTTCTCTTTTAGATGATGGATGTATTTTGTGCCCAAAATACATTGGATCTTCAAAAATTATAGCATGAATGAATCATATAGACATATTTAAAATTAATTAACTATTATTTTGTTATATAAAATTAATGAACATTTTTCTACCACCACATCAAATTTACGCAAGCATATATATATATATATATATATATGATCCTTTTAATCTTCCACATTTATCTCAAACACCCATACTATGAGTAAGACATAAAATTAGCTCACCATATTAACTTTGGATTGACCCACTATCAAACCAATTACAACCCATAAGAGACTAGTATACAAAATAACGATATAGTGTATGATTTAAAAAAAAAAGTTTACTACATACAATATAAAAATATTGCCACACCTAACAATGGTAAAGAGAAAAATTGTTTATAAGAAGCCAATCATTTAAAAAAATAGATAATAGTGGAAAATAGCTTATATACACAAAAAATAAGTTTGGAGATCCTTTAATGGGACCAAATATAGACAACGAGACAAAGCTAGTGCTAGATGTATTTTGTATCTTTTTGAGAATCACATTGTCAAGATGAAGGTCTACCTAGGAATTATCACTCTAAGTTTCCTTCTCAAATGTACTTACAAAAAATGTTAATCCAATGTAAGCCTTTGGTGACTCTCTCTCTTGGATATAAAATGGATGAATGGCACAAAAATATTGCTATACCTAATAATGGTAAACAAGAAATTTTCCTATAACAAGCCAATCATCTAAAAAAAGAGAGAGAATAGTGGAATTTCTTTTTATATACACAACAAAAAAGTTTGAAGATCATTTAATGGAGCCAAATAAGAACGATGAGACAAAGTTAGTGCTAGATATATTATGAATCTATTTTATAATCACATTGTCAAGATGACGACTTAGGAATTATGGGTCTAAAGTTACTTCTCAAATGTACTTTAAAAAATGTCATAACCAATATAAGCCTTTAGTGACTCTATCTTAAATATAAAATGGATGAATGACACGAATAAACTGCTAAAAAAAACTCTAAAACCTTTGGTGATCCACTAACCATACTTGCAAATTCATTTGAGACAATTTCTTTCACACAATTTTAGAGAGCAAAGTGGGATATCATATGTTTTATCAAAGGAGGCCCAATGATTAAATGAGGAAAAAATTGTGATGGAAGAAAACAAGAATGGAGTGACATTTATCTTTAAATTCAACATGTACTAGGAAGTGTTCGAGAGTGCTAGGGAAACACAAGGGACCATTAGGTCAAAATGCATGGAAATGAACATATAAGTGTTTGTGATAAGAAGTGTCAGTGAGTTCCAAGTGTGCTAAGGAGGGAATGACAAGGTATGTTAGGTAGTGCTAAGGCATGCTAGAGGCTAGGGTGGCATGCCAATATGTGTTAGGTGTTAGGGTGTGCCAATGTGTGCCAGGGAGAGCTAGGGAGTACTAGGGAAACACAAGGGAGCACTAGGTCAAAATGCATGGAAATGAACGAATAAGAGTGTGTGATAGGGAATGCCAACAAATTCTACGTGTGCTAAGGAGGGAGTGACAAGGTATGCTAGATAGTGTCAAGGAATGCTAGAGTGCCAGGGAAGCATGCCAAAGTCTGTCAAGTTCCAGGATGTGACAATGCATGCTATGAAGTGTCAGGAAAACAAAAGGGAGAACTAGGTAAAACTACATGAAAATGAACGAATAAGAGTGTGTGGCAGGGAGTGTCAGTGAGTTCCAGGTGTTTTAAGGAGGGAGTGACAAGGTTATACAATCTAGGAAATGCCAAGACATGTTAGAGTGCCAAGGCATGTCAGGGAGTGCTAAGGTGTGCTAGGGAGTGCTAAAATGTGCCAAGGAATACAAGGGATGCTAACACGTAACACATAGTGATAAGGGATTCTAAGATGTGTTGAGTGTTATGGCATGCCAAGATGTAAACTATGTTGCTTAGTTGTCTTACAACCATGATTGGGCATGAGCCTTGTATTGGTAACTTGATAAGCGGGATGGCTTGAGATTGGAAATTAGTAGTTTATGTTGAATTATAGGAAATTCTTAAGTGAACAAGGGATGGTCTAGTTGTAGTAACTGTAACTTGGTAAAACTATTGTAATCGAGGTGGGACTTGGTTGGGTTTCCGAGGCGCAAAAAATTAAGGGTAGTTGTGATGGCTGTCCGAGAGTATATATGCAATATTTACACCAACATTTAATTTTTCAATCCTGGTAAGTAAACTTAGAGGCGTAACACAATATATGCCAGAATATGACCTCAGGGATTTGTTAAATAAAAACCAAGCTCTTGCAAGAAATTCAAAAGGAGCATCATTCAGGAAAAATAAACAAGACTCTTCAAAGCAAAGTAAACACACTCTAGGAATCTACTTATGGCTTCTCTTCTGGGTTGAGTTGACTCCTACAGTAAGTCTTCCTCAATTGTCCAGGGGACAAGGGACTGTAGGCCCCATTCAAAATAAAGCGATTCAAGAAATAAATAATGCAAAACCTCTTAAAAATTACTGCTATGAAACTAGAAATCACACGACAACTTCATTCCAGCTAATTTAAGGAAAGAATCAAGATAATAATGCACTGCTTCTCTTAAGGACAATTCAGTACTTTAGTTTTAAGAGAAATATGCAATAAGAACCAATATATAATTCGTGTTGTTTGCCCTAATCATATTAAATACTTCCTTATAATATATGAAACATTTAATTATAATGAAGAAATCTCTGAGCATTTTGTCAACAAGATTCACAATCTTTCCTTATGCTGATCCTAGCATTTGCTTGCAAAAGTGCAGGTATAAATGTTTTTCTACAGAAGTGCAGGAATATGTCACATATAATATTCAAAGGCAATTACGAGTACATGTTAAGTTAAGTTAACGAGAATTCCTACTTAGAAATTATTTCACCATTGCATTTTGGAAATAAACTTTGTTATGCAGCAATGAGATCAGGGTAAATATTTGTAATAATAAATAAGAGACATAGTTAAAACATTCATCGTTTACTTTAGTTTAACCTTTGTGAAAATACATCCAAAAGCATTGATATTAAACTTAAATAACTAGAGTAGTAAAATTAATATTGTGGAATGAAATTGAAAATTAAATGACTGAAAAAAGAAGAAGTTATGAAATGAAATTGCGGAATTATCTAAGATCACACTCTCACCAAGCAAACTAAAATGTAGCAAAATAAACTTAAGAGGTTTGGGGCAACGGACTGGCTGGTGGGCCCAACCATCCATCTCGTTGCTCTTGCAACGAATAAGTCACAATATTTAGAACAATATGGAGAAACAAATTTACTCATAAATGATTGCCAAATAAACTCATTTCAAAGTAGAAACTAGAATTCATAATTTAATGCCAAAGAAATTCATTTCAGAAGTCTTGTTACAAATTCATAAAACAATGTTGCATTGGTTCTAGTGGTCCCCTCCAAAGATCATCCCACTAGTGCGCAACTTCTCCCTCCCTGCACAGCAAGATCGATTCCCTCCTCCTACAAAGAAAAATGATTTACACAATACAATCTTCCAAATACAAAACCATCCTTCACACCTACGTGACTCCTTCCTTTTATAATGTTCTTTCATGATAATTTTGGCTCTATTCCTTAGCAAACAACATGGGGATTGAATCCCAACTGATATTCATCAACAGAATATCAGTACAACCATTTAATCATTGAAGGGATGAAGATCTGGCACGAATTTCCCAAATTTGGCCGTTTTCTACAATTTTGGAAAAATCGATTTCTTTAACAAAATGCCTCCAAAGAACTCCGCGTATCTACTTAACAATTACAAATCTTGGAAAACTATTTGGAGTAAATATAGCTTGTTATATTTTCAACAATAACCTCCATCATAATTTTCTGGTTCAGATCCATTTCCTTGGAAATTATTCCCGAAAATGACTGTTTGGAATCTGCGATGCTAAGATTCTGGAAAAACAATCTATTTTTAGAAAATTGCCTCAAAGACCGTTATGCAAGTTTTAGGCCACACGAATTTTAGAAATCGGTTTGAGGATTTGTCAATTTTCTATACTGGGACCAAAACCCGTGTTCTAGAATTTCTCCATTTGCCTTCACCTACACAAAAACTGAGGCAGAAGTTGGCAGTTTGGGATCTCCTGTGAATTTGGGGCTAAGGCATTAATTATTGTCTAAACGTAAATTCGTACGACCTATGTGTATCTTAGCTTATGTGTAAGTGTTCAAAAAATATTTTGAACAAAACCCTCTTTCATATTTCCCTAGAGATGTGTCAATGTATGAAAGCCCCAATTTAGTGCAAGCAAGTTGGTGGAGGTATGTTGGTGCAAGCAGAGCTGGGGCAGACACAACTGGTATACGAATTGCTACTATAGGAATGTTAGCACCTGCCAAAAAAGAGCTTGACATTAATGAAATTTTCACATTAAATTAACAAAACAAAAAGAGTTCATAGATCAACAACTGTCAGCTCTAAATGCCTCTAAATGATGACTTAATAATGTGTAAAATGAATAATAATGATTATAGACACTTAGTATAGGCATAAAATTATTCAGGTAAATCATGAAAATTTGGACAAAATGGAGGCTCAACACTCCCCCACGTTGACCTTCTTGCATGTCCTCATGCAAGCCAAACCATAAGATTATAAAATCATGGAAGAAGGCAGGGGGAATGTTTAAAGATCATACTATGCTTCTCGATAAAAGTGTCAGCAAAAATATTCGCAAGGAAATATTAAGATATCATGGTATGTCATCATTTAAAGCATTCATCAAGTCTGCAACATTATTATTACTGTGCCAACTAAAACCATGTTACAGTCCTGATGAAGATATCAAGTGCAGAAATGGTAAAATTGCAATGTAACAGATCAGGTACAGGAAAGCAATGCTTTGTACCAAACATTATGGAAAAAGTGTACTGCACCTTTATGATAGACATCACATACCTGTTGTCTTGTTTCAAATGAATTCTCTGCTTGTCATATATTTCAAAGCTCTTATTCATGTCCAGAGTCTTATTAACAATCATGATAAAAAATCAAATCTTTGTTGAAAAGGTGCAATTTCAAGAAAATTACCATAAGATTCTTGCACCTAATACAACAATCTTGTACCTAGGTCACATAGTGCTTATTTAGAGGCAACCACAATCAATAGACATTGTTTTCCATCAACACCTAGTGAGTAATCATCGCTGAGTAATTCATCACTCTAAATACCATAAAAATTAAGTGAGTTATGATACCAAAAAAGGGAGATAAAAATAGAACAAAATGACACCTTCCTAGACCAATCAACAAATTGAACACTCTAAATTTTGTTGTCATCCAGATGCAAAAAAATGAATTTCTTCTTAATTCAGTACAAAGAATTACCTTCACTAAGGGTACCACATCATTAAAGATTCCTAATTTTTGAAAGATAGAACTCAAAGCATCATGCTCAAATCATCTTAAAACCATTATCCAAGAAATAAAATGATGAGTTTTATGGAAAGAGAAAGATAACTGAGTAAATCATAGTATGCAATTAACTTTAATACCATAGACATGGCCCTACTTCCCGCATGTGTCTATAAGCTATTGAAAACAACAACAAGAAATGCTATAAATAGCATTGCTATAGATAGAATTTCAAGTACCAGTGTTGAAAATAGCAACAAGAAATGCTAAAAATAACATTGCTATAGATAGCATTTCAAGATAGATTCCAATTTTAGTTAGTCCTTGAATTAAAATTCGAATTTAGTCTCACCAGCTATTTGAAAAATAATTAATTAATTCATCTTGAGTTAATTAGTTGGTGAAATTCAAACATGAAGTATTTGTGAAGACATGCAACAGTTATCCCAAATCGAGTTCTTCTCATGGAGGGAAGAAGGGTGACAAATCTAAAGTGAGATGTTTTAATTGTCATGAGATGGGTCATTATGCAACTAATTGCCCATCGAAGAAGTCCAAGAAAGGATCCTCAGAAGGATTTGAAGGTGAGGCATTAGCCTCTCAGTTCGAATTGGATTTTACCCTCATCGTATGCATGGTTTCATCAATGATGGGTTGTGGTTGGTTTCTGGACAGTGGAGCCTCATTCCATATGACTGGCGATAAGATTTTATTCAGTACCTTGGAGGAGAAGGACCTCCAGATATGCATAGAGATGGGCGATGATGGAAAGTATCATTTTTCAGGTGAAGGTATGGTTGTGTTTCAGAGGGAGCATGGAGCTCCTCTCACCCTAATTGATGTAAAGTATGTGCCTGGACTGAAGAAAAGCTTGGTATCGATCGCGATGTTGGAGGACAAAGGCTATGATGTCATCTTCAGTAAGGGAAAGGTTTTCCTTAGACACATCATCATGAGTTAGGTGAAACAGATTGGTTCACGGGTATAGAACCTGTATGCTCTTGAGGTTTAAGATGCATGCAAAGCCTTGAAGAGCAAGGCAACTGTTAGAGACTTGGTGGTTGAGAGGGAGAGTACATTAACTCTCAACATGCAGTGCCAGAAGAAGTCTCAGACAATTTTGGAGGAGCCACAATTGGAGAAGTCAGTAGAGGGATCACATGCAGCCATACCTCCAGGTGGGAGGTGGGGCGATGTGAAGTTATAGTCCCAAGAAGGCTGAAATAGGGGTAGGATCTTTGAGGTACCCAACCTCTTTGATTAGACCTTAATACGAAGCCCCGATGAGGACTATCAGGACTGGCTGAGTTGGTAGAGACAGATGCGGATGGAGCATCAGAGGGTGTTTCTAGCCCAACAGGGAGGTAATTTGGAAGATCAGTTACTTACTTCTCAGTAACTAAGTTGCAGTGCAGCATTGGGCAGCATGATGCAACATGATGAGAGGAGGTGCAGTGTGGATGCACTGCTGGGAGATAGGACCAGTAACAACACGGATGCCGTAGGAGGAATTAGTGGCATTGATGCAGTCAAAGATCAAAGTGACAGAGGCTAGAGCACTCAAATAATGAAGAGCATAGAGGTGTAGAGTTTTCAGTTGACAAAGGCAATAACAGTCAGAGACATTTATGACAGATGCATCATACTAATTCAGGTTGTATATTTTTTTGTTTCTGGAGTTGCTGGAGCAACAACACTTGAGAGACGTGTTACATGCAGAACATTCCAAAGGTTCAGGATCGGGTTCGAGTTGAATGCCTTTCTTGTTGAGAGGGAGAGTTGAAAATAGAAACAAGAAATGCTAAAAATGGAAATTCTATAAATAACATTTCTATAGATAGCATTTCAGGTACCAGTGTTCAAAATAACAATAAGGAATGCTAAAAATAACATTGCTATAGATAGCATTTCAGGATAGATTCCAATTTTAATTAGTCCTTGAATTAAAATTGAGAATTAAAATTCGAATTTA
Organism: Pinus tabuliformis; assembly: GCA_031772625.1. Lineage (NCBI taxonomy): Eukaryota > Viridiplantae > Streptophyta > Pinopsida > Pinales > Pinaceae > Pinus > Pinus tabuliformis. The sequence goes on along the minus strand of CM062820.1, from coordinate 1,025,142,394 downwards.
GTCTCACCAGCTGTTTGAAAAATAATTAATTAATTCATCTTGAGTTAATTAGTTGGTGAAATTCAAACATGAAGTCTTTGTGAAGACATGCAACAATTATCCCTTTGATTGAGGAAGTTATCCCTTAATTAAGGAGATAAGGATGAGTTGTAATTAGTTAGCTCAGTTAATTGAGTTAAGTCCAGTTAAATTAGTTCCAAACAGTTTGTGGAACTATATGTGAGTTCAGTCAGTTAATGCATGCATGCATGCAACTAGTGTTCTCCAAATAACTGAATATTCTCTCATAAATAACTCATGCATGTCAGTTCATACAAAGACCCAGTTGAGATTAAAGGCAGGGATAGTGTACTACCGGTTGCTAGGATTTTCCTATAAGAAAATCTCTTGCATGCAGAAGGAATTCATTCCTTCAGGATTTCGTAGTTTCTACAGAGGTCAAAGCAGTGTGTGAGGTGAGAATCACACAGGTTATAGCTGGAGGACCTAGGGAAAATTGCACAAGGAAATAGAAGGCTTGGAGGACAGAGGAGAAGGCATATGTGTTGTCTATTCTGTCTATGAGAAGCGGTGAGGGATTGTGTTGAGATATGGATAACTTGAGAGCTAAAGCTTTGTGTAATCATGAGATATTTCCACTTGTATGATAATACAGATAGCAGGGTTTTTATTTGAGGCTTTCCCTAGAGAATTCTTCTGTGTTTCATGTGCATTGATTCTGCTTCTGGTTATATGTGTTCAGCTCTGATTCAACTTGATATTTAAGCTTCCTTAAGTTTGATAGTAGAAGTAGATTATAGTATTTTGCTTTGCTATATTGCATTATCGAGTTAATGTACAATCATATTTTCTACATAGATCTCAGAGGTAGATTTGTAGAGAATTTGTAGGAAATTCTACATAACCTTGGCAGCGATGTCTTTTAACCTAGCGAAATGCCTGTGTAGATTCAAAGTTATATTATTTAATTTTAAAAATTAGATGAAGGCCACTGTCCTAGCTTGGTAACCAGCTAATGGCAGTGCCACTCATAAGAAATAACACGGATGAACATGCCAACTCGTGATGAGACCTCCTATCTTCCAACTTTTCAGCTGAAATCCATTACTCTAGCTTGGTGACCAACACAGTAATGTCATGCATGTTAGGTCCCATGATTGTGGTAGGTTGGCTCATCACAAGACCTCCTATCCTCCCCTAAATCTTTTATAAATTCTGATTGTAGTTAACTTCAAAGGTTACTTAATAAGTGGGGAGGCAGATCTACTCCTTAAGAGTACGGGATGGCGTGAAAAGTTTTTAATGACTAATCATTACTGGCTAGTTCCTCTACCCTAAAGACTTATTAAAAATATCCCAGATAATGACTGAAAGATTCTTTAAGTTAATAATGCTAGTGTTCTCATGAATAGCTTATTATGATCTTTACAAGAGTGGTCCACCATAAGGGGCTCTCCAATAGTACCTTCTAAGGGAAACTGAAAATATATATCTCATATGACAACTTCATTAGAGTGGTTAATCATGGTTACTTTTGCAAAATCATAAGGTATTAGAATGAATCATACTCAACACGATTTGTCACAAATGTGTGTGTTAACAAACAATGTGGATCAAAGGCAGTTTCAATGGCTATGCTTTGAAAGTCAAAAACCCAATTGCATTTTTGTAACAACTTTATTCATGGCATGTATTTATTCTTCTACCCTACTCTACCCTAAGAAGCGGAAGACTCCCTTTTAAGTATAGGAGGACTTCCAATGCAACCAAGTGCGCAACAAGAGGATAATCATATTCATGTTCAAATTTATAAAGTATATGTGAGAAAATACCAGAACATGAGATACCAGCTGCATTAATTGATGTGATGCTACAAATTTTTGAATGATAACTTAGGGAGGGATGAATACTGACAGACATCTAAAACCAAGATTCTATGGGATCCATGTACTCTTGGTTATTTGATTCATGGGCAACATCTGGTGCATCATGCAAATCCTCCAATTTTCTTTGTTCATCCTAAAAGTGCAGGTTGGATCAGGTTGGTGTTCTTCAATCTCTGCTTATGATGGCCTCTCCTCATCAAGCATGATCCATAGCTTCTTGGTCTCCTTAGGAAGATCTTCTAGTTCTTCATGATTCTCTTCTTCCAGAGGAGTAGAACAATTTCTAATTGATGCCAAGATGTGTTCTTTCTATGAAGAAGAGACCCCAGCTTCTGCCATAATTTGAGATAATTATTTGAATAGCATCACACTTCCTAGAATTTTCATGCTTGCTGGAATGTCTTTTCAGCACTTAGATTGAGAGAGAGGGGTTCTTTTAGCACCTGAAAAACTCAAAAGATTAATTACAGTAAAAATAACAAACCAAGATTGTAAACTAAGGAAATCACACTTGCGGAAATTAAATGACCTCTATTGTAGAAAAAAGTAACACACTTTGCAGTAAAAGAAATTGCTTATAAAAAACTCATTTGCAGTAAATAAAGCATCACACTTCACACAAATAAAAAATACTCATAAAAACTTAATTGTAGTAAAAGAAGCAAATCAGGCATCACACTTTACAATAAAGGAAATCACTCATTTGCAGAAAGGAAAACATGGCTTGTGAGATCTTTGAGAATGTCATCCAGTATGCTTCAACAAGCAAGGGGAATCTCGTTAATCTAGAAATTCAATTGTGAAGGAAAGGGAAAAGCATGGAAAATCGTTGAGGCCTTATCCTACAACACCTCCCCAGCAATGGCGCCAAAATGTTGGGCGGTATAAGTGCAAGATTTACACCAACATTTAATTTGTCAATCTAGGTAAGTAAACTTAGAGGCGTAGCACAATATATTCCAAAATACAACCTCAGGGATTTGTTAAATAAAAACCAAGATCTTGCAAGAAATTAAAAAGGAGCATCATTTAGGAAAAATAAACAAGACTCTTCAAAGAAAAGTAAACACACTCCGGGAATCTACTTCTGGCTCCTCTTCTGGGTTGAGTTGACACAGTAAGTCTTCCTCAATTGTCGAGGGGACAAGGGAATGTAAGCCCCATTCAAAAGAAAGCGATTCAAGAAATAAAGAATGCAAAACCTCTTAGCAATTACTGCTATGTTGCAAGCATGAAACTAGAAATCACACGACAACTTCATTCCAACTAATCTAAGGAAAGAATCAAGATAATAATGCACTGCTTCTCTTAAAGACAATTCAGTACTTTAGTTGTAAGAGAAATATGCAATAAGAACCAATATATAATTCGTGTTGTTTGCCCTGATCTTATTAAATACTTTCTTTATAATATATGCAACATTTAATTATAATGAAGAATTCTCTGAGCATTTTTCCAACAAGATTCACAATATTTCCTTATGCTGATCTTGGAATTTGCTTGCAAAAGTGCTAGAATAAATGTTTTTCTGCAAAAGTGCATGAATTTGTCTCATATAATATTCAAAGGCAATTACGAGTACATGTTAAGTTAGGTTAACCAAAATTCTTGCTCAACAATTATTTCACCATTGCGTTCTGGAAATAAAATTTGTTATGCAGCAATGAGATCAGGGTAAATATTTGTAATAATAGATAAGAGATGCAGTTAAAACATTCACCGTTTACTTTAGTTCAGCCTTTGTGAAAATACATCCAAAACCATTGATATTAAACTTAAATAACCGGAGCAGTGAAATAAATATTGTGGAATGAAATTGAAAATTAAATGGTTGAAAAAAATAAAAGGAGCTATGAAATGAAATTGCATAATTATCTAAGATCGCATTCACACCAAACAAACTAAAATGCAGCAAAATAAACTTAAGAGGTTTGGGCAACGGACTGGCTGGTGGGCCCAACCACGCAGCTCGTTGCCCTTGTAGCGATTAAGTCACAATCTTTAGAACAGTATGGAGAAACAAAATTACTCAGAAATGATTGCCAAATAAACTCATTTCAGAGTAGAAACCAGAATTCAGAATTTAATGCCAAAGAAATTCATTTCAGAAGTCTTGTTACAAATTCATAAAACAATGTTGCGTTGGTTCTAGTGGACCCCACCAAGGATCATCCCACTAGTGTGCAACTCCTCCCTTCCTACACAACAAGATCGATTCCCTCCTCCTGCAAAGAAAAATGATTTACACAATACAATCTGCCAAATACAAAACCAGTGTTCACACCTACGTGACTCCTTCCTTTTATAATGTTCTTTCATGATAATTTTGGCTCTATTCCTTAGCAAACAACAAGAGGATTGAATCCCAGCTGATATTCATCAATAGAATATCATTACAACCATTTAATCATTGAAGGAATGAAGATCTGGCACGGATTTCCCAAATCTGGCAGTTTTCTACAATTATGGAAAAATCAGTTTTTCTAACAAAATGCCTACAAAGAACTCTGCGTATCTCCTTAAAAATTACGAATTTATGAAAAATGTTTGGAGGAAATATAGCTTGTTATATTTTCAACAATAGCCTCTCTCAGAATTTTTTGGTTCAGATCCATTGCCTCAGAAATCGTGCCTGAAAATGACTATTTGAAATTTGAGATGCTAAGATTATGGAAAAGTAGTCTATTTTTAGAAAACTACCTCAAAGACCGTTATCTAAGTTTTAGACCATTAAAAATTTTAGAAATCAGTTCGAGGCGTTGTCAATTTGCTATATTTGGACCAAAACCCATGTTCTATAATTTTTCCATTCACCTTCACCTGCATGGAAACTGAGGTGGAAGTTGCCAGTTTGGAAACTCTTGCAAATTTGGGGCTGAGGCATTAATTATTGTCTAAACATAAATTTGTACGACCTGGGTGTATCTTAGCTTATTTGGAAGTGTTCAAACAATATTTTAAACAAAAACCTCTTTCATATGTCCCTAGAGATGTGTCAATGTATGAAAGCCCCAAATTAGTGCAGGCAGAGCTGGTGCAGGCACAACTGGTATAGGAACTACTACTATAGGAATGTTAGCACCTACCATAAAAGAGCTTGACATTAATAACATTTTCACATTAAACAAAACAAGAAGAGTTCATAGATCAACGACTGTCAGCTCTGAATGCCTCTAAATGATGACTTAATAATGCGTAAAAAGAATAATAATGATTATAGAGACTTAGTATAGGCATAAAATTATTTAGGTAAATCATGAAAATTTGGACAAAATGGAGGCCCAACAATGCCATGATTTCTAGGGAGTCTCAGGGCGTGCTAAGGAATAAAAAGGCATGCTAGCACATGCCAGATAGTGCTAATGCATGCTAAGGAGTGTTAGGGAGTGCAAGGGAATCACATGGGAGAACTAGGTCAAAATGCATGGAAATGAACGAATAAGAGTGTGCATTAGGGAGTGTTAGTGAATTCCAAGTGTCCTAAGAACGAAGTGTGCTAAGAGAAGTTCATAATAGGATTTGCAAGAGATAAGAGTATAATTGCAATAAGGGGATGGACAAAGAAGTTTGAGATAAAGAGAGACTTTCTGCTAACCACAAAACTATTTTTCCAATGACTTAGTTGGGTTCCCAAGTTGCAAAAAAATCAAGGTTATCTATGAGGGAATGAAAACTAGGGAGTTCCAAGGTGTGCCAAGGAATGTGAGGAAGTGATAACACATGATAAATAGTTCCAAGGTTGCATGTTAGGAATTCCAGGACATGCTAAGTGCTAAGGCATGCCAAGATGTGCCAGGTGCTAGGTTTTCCAAACGCATGCTAGGGAGTGTTAGGGAGTGCCCAAGAAACACAAGGGAACACTAGATTCAAATGCATGGAAATGAATGAATAAGAGTGTGTGACAGAGAGTGTCAGCAATTTATAGGTGTGCTAGAGAGGGAGTTACAAGGTATGCTAGGTAGTGCCAAGGAATGCTAGAGTGCCAAGGTGAAATGCCAAAGATGTTCTAGGTGCCAAGGTGTGCCAATGTGTACCAGGGAGTGCCAGGGAAACATGAGGGAGCACTGGGTCAAAGTGCATGGAAATGAATGAATAAGAGTGTGTGATAGGGAGTGTCAATGAGTTCCAAGTGTGCTAAGGAGGGGGTGACAAGATTATATGCTAGGCAATGTCAAGGCATGCTAGAGTGACAGGGTATGTTAGGGAGTGCTAGGGTGTGCTAGGGAGCACCAAATCATGCCAAGGAATGAAGGGGATGCTAATATGTGACACATAGTGCTAAGGGATTCTAATATGTGTCAATTGGTATGGCATGTAAAGATGTAAACTATGTTTCTTAGTTGTTTTACAGCCATAGTTGGATGTGATCCATGTCATCATAACTTACTAAGTGGGATTAGTTAATATTCGACATGAGTAGTCTTAGATGAGTTATAGGCAATTATTTGGTGAAAAATTCATATTATAGTTGTAGTATTTGTAACTTTGTCAAGTTGTTTTAATCGTGGCAAGACTTGGCTGGGTTCCCAAGTCAGAAAAAAAGTAAGGGTAGCTGTGAGGGAATGATAGCTAAGGAGTGCTAAGGTATGCCAAGGAATGAAAAGGCATGCTAACACATGATAGAAAGTGTCAATGAATATCAAGGAGTGTTAGGGAGTGCTAGGCATCACAAGGGAGAACTGGGTCAAATTTAATGGAAATGAATGAATAAGAGTGTGTGGAAGGGAGTGTTAGTGAATTCCAGGTGTCCTAGGGATGAAGTGTCTAAGGAAAAGTTCAAAATAGGACTTGCAGGAGGTAGGACTACAATTGCGATAAGAGTATAGATAGAGTATTTTTAGACAAAGGTAGAGTTTGGGCTAAGCAGAACAATGTCTTTCCAATGACTTGGTTGGGTTCCCAAGTCATAAAAAAAGTAAGGCTATCTATGAGGGCATGACAACTAGGGATTGCCAAGGTGTGCCAAGGAATGCTAGGAAGTTATAATACATTTTATACCATTCCAAGTCATGTTAGGCATGCCAAGACGTGCCAAGATGTGTTAGGTGCTAGGGTGTGGCGTCAACAAATGATATGGAGTGTTATAGAGTGCCAAGGAAACACATGGGAGCACTAGTTTCAAATGCATGGAAATGAATGAATAAGAGTGTGTGGGGGGGAGTGTGCTATGGAGGGAGTGACAAGGCATGCTAGGTAATGCCAAGTCATGCTCAAGTGCTAGGGAATCATACCAAGATGTGCTAAGTATTAGGGTGTGCTAATGTGTGCCAAGGAGTGTTAGGGAGTGCCAGTGAAACATAAAGGAGCAATAGCTCAAAATGCATGGAAATGACTGAATAAGAGTGTGTGACATGCAATGTTAGCGAGGTACATGTGTGTTAAGGAGGGAGTGTGTCATTGTAACCATCATCATCTTTATCATCATTGTCATTATCGTCATAATCACAATTTATGTCATCGTAATCATTTTCATTATCATTATCGTAATGATTATTGACATTGTCATCAGTGGTTCATAATTTCCAATGTCATAGGAAATATCATCAATGCAGAAAATATGTTTTGTGTTTGAAAAGAGATGTAAAAGTGAACACAAAAATGGGGAAATAATAGATGTAAAATTGGATGAAAAGTGGATGCAACATAAGCAGATTGAAAAGAAGACCCAAAAACTGACACAAAAGTGGATGCAAAATCATATGTAATAGTCAATGCAAACTTGAATGCAAAATATGATGCAAACGTGGATGCAAAAGTGGAAGCAAACATAAGTGTAATAGTAGGTGTAAAACTTGGCACAAATTGTTGCAAAACAAATGTGGATGGAACGACAGACGCATAAAAGGACACAAACTTAGATGCAAAAAGGAGGAAAACTTGGATGCAAAATAAGATGAAAAAAGGGATATAAACGTGGACACAAACATGGGTGCAATAATGGACTCAAAATTAGATGCAACAGAAGTGGATGTAAAAGTAGATGCAAAACTTGACGTAAAAGTTGATTCAACAGGGGATGCAAAAACATACACAATATTTGATGCAAACTAGGACAAAAAGGAGGATGCAAAAGTGGAAGAAAATGTGGGTTGCAATAGTAGGTGCAAGATATGGTGCAAATGTGGGATGCAATAGTAGGCGCAAGATATGGCACAAATTGTGGTGCAAAAAAAGTGGATGTAACAATAGACACAAAAAGAGATGCAAACTTGGATGCAAAACATGATGCAAAAAGGATGTAAAAGTGGATGCAAACATGGGTGCAATAAGCAAAACAAAATTAGATGTAATGGAATTAGATGAAAAAGTAGATACAAAATGAGACACAAAACCCAATGCATAATCCTGACACAAAAGTGGATGCAAAAAGAGATGCAATATTGGATGCAAATGTGGATGCAAAATTGCAAGCAAATGTGGGCAGAATAGTAAGTGTAAAACACGTATTAAATTGTGGTACAACAAAAGTGGATGTAATGATATATGCAAAAAACAAAAAAAAACTTTGATGCAAATGAAGATGAAAAAAGGGATGCAAAAGTGAACGTAAGCATGGGTGCAACAATGGATAAAAAAGTGGATGCAAAAGAAGTTGATGAAAAAGTAGGTGCAAAATGAGACACAAAATCTTATGCAAATCCTGACACAAAAGTGGATACAAAAAGGGAAGTTTCAAACTAGGCACAAATTGTGGCACAACAAAATTCGATGCAATAGTGTACACAATAATAGATGCAAAAGGGGATGTAAATATGGATGAAAAACAAGATACAAAAGTAGATGAAATTCTAGACACAAACCCTGATGCAAAACTAGACACACACCTTGACACAAAACTTGGTGCAAAGGAGATGCAAAAGAGGATGGAAAAATGGAGGCAAAAAATGATTCAAAAAATGATGCAAAAGAGGATGCAAAAGTTGATGAAAGTGTAGGTGCAAAAGGAGGATGTAATAGAATATGCAAAAGTAGGCGAAGCAAAATTAGGTGCCAAACTTGATGCCAAACCTAGAACAAAATATCGTGTAAAGGATGGCACAAAACTTGGCATCAACCCGGTGCAAAACCTATTGCAATACTTGGTGCTAAACTTGGTGTAAGACTTCGTGCAAAACTCAATGCAAATTTTACATCAATTTTTGCACCATATTTGATAAATGGATGCAAATAGCACAAAAATAGGCCCTAAACACAATAAAGAAAGAAAAAAGGAATTCTAATCATAGGGTTTTTTTGTAGTGAAATTTAAGAACCTCAGTCCACTATGAATAAGCATTCCTCAAACCTCTCTTCCTCCAGCAATGAAATTAGTATTGTTGCTCAAAAGGTTCCTGATTTAAATGTTACAATGTCCCCTCAGAAGGGGGGTCAAGGTTTGGGAATGACATTCCTTTCACAAATATCTAGTATGTTATGATGTTAGTATTGTAAGATTTTGTCTATTTTTGGCTTTGATATGCTTATAGAAACAATACCTTGGATGTAATAAAACAATGAACTTTTTACATGGGGGGCATCTTGTGCATAAATAAGGTTGTAAATCATTAGATGGGAGTTATTTTGATGTATTGGCTATGGTCACATGTAGATTTTTAATATTAGAAATGTTCTTGTTCTGATAAAAAAGATAACAAAAAAATTAAAAGAAAAAAAATACAAACAATATTGTAGAAAATGTTTGAACCTTTTATTTTTTTATTATGGATATATGATATTATATTTAAAATAAACACATAGTATTGGTAAGGAAACTTAATTTTGAGTGTATTTTCCTCTTTATTGATGGAAACACAAACTTTTGCATAACATTCATGGGTGTAGTGTAGCCTACATAATGTTGAGGTATGCAAGTGCATATTTCAAGTGACTTATGGAGAAAATTGATCAGCTTCAGGAAGAGATCGTCACATTGCAATTAAGACATAATCAACTAGTTTACAACATGATCCTGACCATGGAATTGTTGGCAGAACATCGTATCATAATGAGCATGAACGAGGATGAGCTCTCTATCCTATGCGAACAAATTGAATACCTTCAATCCACTATGGATAAACATTCCTCATATGTCTCTTCCTTCGGTACTGAAATTAGTATTGTTGCCCAAAAAATTCCTGAGAAGGGGGGCCAAATTTTGGTAACAAAATTCCTTTCACTAATATCTAGTATGTTATTCTATCAATGTTGTAAGATTTTGTCTATTTTTTGGCGCTTATATGCTTATAAGAATAATGGCTTGGATGAATAGAAATCTAATTTTTTTACATAGAAGTCATCCCAAGGATAAATAAGATTGTAAATCACTAGACAAGAGTTCTTTTGATATAATGGTTATGCTTACACGTAGATTTTTAGTAATAGAAATGTTCTTTCTCCCCTTAAAAAAAACAAACAATATTGTAAGAAATATTTGAACCTTTTATTTCTTATTATGGAAATTTTTGAGATTATATTTAAAATAAATGCATAGTCTTAATAGTGATGAATTATATTGAATGTGAAAATTAGTTTTTATATATTGAAATAATAAAAAATAAAAAGTTTAATAATTTTTAAAAATCGAAAAAAATGATTAAAATATTAGTAGTGATAAAATAATAAAATTGATTTCAATTTTATAGGAAAATTGATTTCCATTTTATATTAAAATTGAACTCAAGACATATTTAAGACATTAGTAAAAAATCTTTCTTTTTTCTTTTCTTTTTTTTTATGATAATTTTGGAATGCTTCTCTTTACAAAATAATCTTTTTTTTTTCTCTCTTTTTAATCAACTTACTAAATGACATTTTTCTTCTACATCATTTTTATAGTAATTACTTATAGTAATTTATAAAATATTAAAAAGACCATTTTAATAATAATTTTTTTTTAACGATTTTAATTATTTTTTAATAAATTATATATATATATATGTATATATATATAATTCTTTAACGAATCTCTTGCGATTTATCTCAATGATTCCCTATATTAAAAATTGACATTACTCAACATCCATGAAACAAAAGGTACTCTTGATTAGTATAATCTAAATCATATATATATTCAACTTTATTCAACGAATTAAGGTATAAGAATAAATTATACCCAATTCCTTAATTTAGTGATTTCCTATATTAAAAACTTGGTATTCTCTAATATCATGAAACAAAAGTATTTTCGAATAGCATAATCCTAAGGAAACGGATTCTTCCCCCCTCTAAGTGTCACAAATTGGGCAAGTTGAACCTGATTCTCAAGGGACACGGGTTCGATTCGAGGCTATTGCATTTCTGAAAATCGAGATTCATATCCCACGAGAATTGAATTTGATCCTACAATGAATCCTGATTTTCAGACATGTGTCTGGCAAAAAGGAATCGACACGGTTGTGAAAAGGCCAATTTATGTTGGTTTTCCTCACTTTCATTTGGGGTTTTAGAGTTGTGGGAGTGATCAACAAAGGAGATGGCTTGTTTTGGAGGTGATTCAAGCAAAAATATGTGGATTTCTCTTCCATTTTTTTTTCTATTTTTACTACAACATTGTGCCTATCATTTTGTGTACATTTTTGTATTTATTTTTACAAACAGTAATGGCTTAATTAAGGGAAGCAGAGAAGGGTAAAAAAGGGAGAAATATCCCCATTGGTGATGCTCCCCTCTTTCAATTTCATCAACATCTGCTAGTGTTCCATCTGTTGGGAGTGGCGTTGCAACAAAAACTTCAAATGTTGAGAGAAATATAGATTTAGCATGAAAGCAAGCTCAAGAGAGTAAATATACCTTGTGAAAGTATGTCACAAGAGATAAAGGGCTAGACAACAAGTTAGGGGGGGAGGAAATGTTCTTCTAGAAATGCAACTTTTGTAATACCCAATTCAAGAGCACCTATAGACATGTAAGAGCACATTTGTTGGGCTTACCATCGTGTGGAATTGGAGCATGTTTAGGAGTGATTGCATCTAAGAGGAAATAATTAGAAAGATAGGCCAATGTTGGTGTGGCCATGGTGTTCGCATCATCAAAGAAAAATAAGGATGAGGATCCCCTTCCACTGTTGAGGAAAAGTAGTGCCAGTCATCCATTTGGGAGTTCTGGTGGGGGTGCAAGTCAAACAACAAAATAGAGGGCACCTAGTCCAATGGGCAAGATATTTCAGTAAGAGAGGTGAGAAGAGATTGATCTCACCATTTCCTTATTTTTCTATCTCAACTTCATATCATTTAATGTTTCACGATCACATTTATTTATTAATATGTACAGAGCTCTAACTAAAGCGGCTCCATTAGGGTATGTGCCTCCTGGGTCAGAGAAGCTTAGAACTACATTGTTGAGTAAGGAAAAAAAGGAGGTGGAGAAAATGCTTGAGCCTATTAAATCAAGATGGCCAACATCTGGGATTGGTATTATTTTTGATGGATGGACATATGCAGCACGTCATCGAATCATCAACTTCATGTTGTCTTCCTTGAATGGACCAGTTTCTTGAAAGTAGGGTATGCTCTTGGAAAATAAAAGGATGCACAATATATGGGTGAGTTGTTCATTAAAGTTATTGAAGATGTACGTGTTGATTCTTGTGTGAAAATCATTAGATACAAAGCACTTGTTTGCTTGATTGTGGAAGCTAACTACCACAAGTATTTTGGACACCTTGCATCGTCCGTTCCTTGAATTTAGCACTCAAATCTATTGCTTTTGATGTACCTTGGATTGGAACTTTTATTAAGGATGCACGACATATCCACAACTCTGTACAAAATCATACCAATGTTGATTTTGGTGTTGATGACTTTGAACTATAGGAAGCACAACAACAACCAACAAGCTATGATATTATTTAGTTCCGAGTTCTAGTGTCTACCTTGTTTTGTATTTGTTATTTTCCATTGGCATTCCTACTCATGAGTCCTCAGCATTCAGTACCTATGTAATACAATTTGATTTTGATGACTTAATGAGAAAGCAACATTTTACGGCTATTTTTTTGTGTTTATGGTTAATTTCTAGTTATAAACTTGTATCATTGATGAATCATGATTGCATGCATAATGTTACAAACTTACCATATACATGTATGAAACTATGATTGAATTTATTACTCGTATCATCATGAGAATTTGTATAATATCATAATATGATGTATCTATTAATTATATATATAGTGTGTCCTACGTGTCAAGTTCTGGGCTCTCATAATCCCGAATCAGACTCTTGCATTTTTGTGTCTTGTATTTCCCATATCCCTATATCCAGTGACTGGGCATTATTATTTTATATATAATTAATGCCCAATTCCTTAACGATCGTTGCCTAGATTTAATTTAGGGATACACTCCATTAAAAACTTGGCATTGTTCACTATCCATGAAACGAAGTTATTAATTCAAAATAATTTACGTTGAATTTGAACAGCGAAGAAATATAAAAAATAACAATTTTATTTTTATAAAATAAATATTATTACTAACCTCTACCATTGGTACGCAACACGTGGAAGGAGATCACACATATCTTTTTACTCACATGTATCTTTTGATAGTGTAAAAATCATAAGCCAAGAAATTCCAATAGCCTAAAATCAGATCAAGCTGGGATTCAAATAACAATACAAGCCCCATTCTGTTACACTTATTTTTCCCATTTCCCCGACTCTATTTTTTAATTTTGTAGGGTATGAGACAAGGCCAGCCTTAACAACAAGAATGGAAAGGAGCATTACAAACCTCTCTAAATACCACAAACCAAAACAACTAAAAATCACTTCAAAAAAAATCCATTAATTAAATTGGGAGTTCACAAAATGAGTACAAAAGCTCCATTAATTTTAGATTACACTCTTGCTAAAGAGTAAGAAAAAAAGCAAACGTCATTTATTTTGCAGTCAATGTGATCTGTATCGGCCATACATATTTGCTCTTTGTCACGAACAAGAAAATTTCCCTTGGCCACTGCATATTTTGCATGCAGCGTGTTGTGAGCTCTACAATTCTTTGGATGTTTATTGCAATCAAAACAAAAGTTAAATACAAAAATTTCAATAAATAATCATTCAAATACAAAAATTTAAATAAATAATCATTCATTTAAAATAATAACAGGTATATGAGCATGAGAAGGAAATGAAAAAACAACATTAAATGTAATATGATAGGTTGGGATATACCTTTTATATGTATATTATTTGATCGATCTATATATATATGTTTGTGTATATCTAATGGTTCAGATTTTTTTACCAATGTAGCATGTAACTTAGCTATTAAGCGCAAAATATTAAACGACATTTATTTAATGCACCATTGTGACGAAATAATGCATTTTTATATTAATTTGACCAACTCACTATCTAATTCTCCACAAAACAAATGGAAACTCATCATTAATGTACAAATATGCATGTTTTCATTTATTTTGAAACTAATTTCGCATCTATATTTTTTAGTGTAAATGCAAGATAACAACATACATACATATATGATAATATACATTTCAATGTTGCAAACATTAACATTGGGATAAATCAACAAGGTTCCGTAAAACCAAAAAATCATAAAAAATTGGGAAAATATCGGTGAAATTGGCAAGCATTGGAAAAATTAAGATACCATCAAAATATCGATAAAAATCAACAAACGTCGGCTCGGAAAAAAATCATGATTTTATGATAAAATCAAGATGTTCACAACGTTTATATATATATATATATAGAGAGAGAGAGAGAGAGAGAGAGAGAGAGAGAGAGAGATATGCCAATGGGGTTTGTCTAGGGTGGTTGGGTATATATATATACAGAGAGAGAGATAGATATGCCAATGGGGTTTGTCTCGGGTGGTTGGGAGGAATGATTGGAACCCTCTCCACTGAGGTTCAATACCCATAAACGACATGATGAGGTTTAATGTAATCACTTTAAACCTATGATGTAGTGGATCGAAACATATATATTCCTCATATACAATATAAATAGTATTTTCCACATGGAAAAAAATATAGAAAGTAGATGTTCCCACGAATGTTCACTCCCAAGGATTTTTGGAAAATAATGATGTTTCATCTCCGTGTAACCCTGGTTTGAGCATATCATAATAAACTGCCTTCCCCAAATCCTATTGATGAAGATCAAGATCCAAATCCCTCCCTCATTTTTTCGCCTTGGATGAATATGGAAAAATTCATTTACTTGAAATTAAAATAGGATGGAGGAGCCATGTGGCATTCTCATGGACTTAACTCTATAACATGCCACCTCACATTTACCCTCTTTTACAAGCCCTCCCAGGTAAATGTGAACTGAATTTCCACTATGATATGACCTAACCTCCTAGTTCTAGTTAAGGAAGTGGGGCATAGTACTAAGACTTATTGACCTTCCTCAGGAACCATAGATCAATCAGAGGCTGAAAAACCACCCTAGGAGACCAATCCTAAATTGGAACCCTTTTTCTTTGACCTAGACCTATAACCACACCCTTGACACTTTTTCATGTGGTTGTGAACCTCCAACCACACTCACAAGCCTTGTTCCATGCGATTATGACCTCAAATCCTCAGTTCTGTGCCTATGATCCCAAGCTCTAAGACACTTTTCTAGGCTAGTCTCTAGACCACTGCATAAAACTTCCTGTAACTTTCCATAATCATATTTCTCATAACAAAAATGCTAATCATTCAAACTTGAAGTCAGAGCTTGACCTAGGCTAACTAGAACACAATAGATATTTCGTTAAACATATGGTAAACATGTGATTTACAGGTCATGAATGCATATATGAGTGTAAGTATTTGTACTTTAACTGAAAATCATTGAGAAGGCCTAATTCCCTCTCAAGTAGCTGCAATAAGACTTGTTAGACCATGCATTCATCAACCATTCATTAACTTATCAAAGACTAATAAGAGCCATAGTTAGAGCACATCTTAAATAAAGCTTATAACCAACATATAACTACAATATTAACCATGGAAGAACAACCATCAAAGAAACATAATATAAAGTACAAATTCTCATAGATTACAAAGAAAAATAGCTCTTATTAACATATGGAAAATCCAACCAAGTCAGGGACTTCCACGTACCACCCAACCATAGATTGAGCTTAACCAAATCTTTCTTTCATCCAATCACATGTGTGCCATATTCCAGGCATGAATGCGGAATCTCATGGGATACGAAAAGACATAAAAAACCAAGGGAATCCATAAGTTAAACCACCTCCAACCTTAAACTACCATGATCTCACCTAAACCGGTCTTGTGATCACAAAACCAAACCAAGTTTGGATGCCTCAAAATTTCTTCACTATAGCTTAATGAATTTTCTTGTCTCCACCCACCTATCGAGGGAATCTTGGAGAAAACCATCTCCACCCCCACCCCTTGGGAATTTCCTTGAGACTACTCATCAGGTTCCAAAACCTTTCGAAAATCCAAAGTTCAACCAAGAAATGAATCCATCACACCATGGATATCCAAGAAATAGAAATGAAATGATGAAACCACTGTAAAACTAGGAAAAACCAATTCCAAATATAACAAATTAACCAAATAAACAAATGCATGTACCATTCATTCACACCTCAGTTAGGAAATCACACATGCAACTTGTTACCTACAAAGTCTTCTTGTTGAAGTTGTTGATCCAACCTTCCCCTTTCTTTCCTTTCTTGTCCTTTACTTTCCTTTTTCCTTCCTTTGCTTGCTTTCTCCTCTTGGTGTTCTCTTTCTCTCTCTCAAACTAAATCCAAAATCAAACTAACAAAAGCTAAAACAGGAAAAGCTATGAACTCATTCTCTAATTCAATTTTATCATTGTTTCCACTACTTTCCTATTTTTAATTTTCCTTCTAATTTCCTTAACATGAAAATTTGTGTCCCTTCATGTTCGTTTTATCTTATTTTCCTTTATTTCTCATAAATAAATGTCAATTATTGTCTCTTTCCCTTTTCCAATTCCTTTGCCAGCGTCCATAACCATTAATAACCAAAAGTGATGCCCACTATAGTGATTTTCCCAACATTCAACTTGGAATATGTCTCCCACGACCTTGGCCTTATTTTTCCTGTATTAACCTTCATTACATGAAATTTTAACTTAGGGCTATTACAAACTCTATGTAGATTTAATCATATTCATGGATGGAGTAGGGCATAATCAACCACTCTAGCTCTTGGGACTGTATGTTGAGGCACGCAAAGGTGATGGTTCTTTGTGGTTTCAAGAGAGATTTATGTTTTCACTTATACTAGTATGATGGAATTTTTCATGGCAAAGGTCATATCCCCTATGAAGATGGAGGCTTGCATGACATCTGGCCTACATGTACTATAAGGAAAATATGTGTGTACTTGGTCCACAGTTTGGCAGTTATAATTTAGCAGATGGCAGAAGAATAGATTGCAGGTGGATAAGGAGATCAAACAAAGAAATATATCTATAATTGGCAAGTTTCCTTGATTATTTCTAGCCATACCTTCTACATATGACTCCAAGTAAATGGAAAGGTTATACTGAGAAGTTTCAATATGAAATATAAAATTTCCTCTTTCTATTTGGCTCTTTGTTGTTTTCTTCCTACTTTCATGCTTCAAAAGAAGCACTTTAGTATGTTACCTACTTTTTAGACAAATTATAAACTTAAATATTTTAGAAATATAGGGGCGTATTATTACTTGTGTTGAGGTTGAAATTTTGGGAGACATTATTCCATGTTTTTGTTTGGAGAAAATTTTCATTTTTGGGGGTCACTCTACTTTGCTATACTCTATCATTGGAAGTGGGTTGAGGGAGGTAGTTGCAGTTGGAATGTCATCCTCCAATATATTAATTTTACGATGCTATTATACTCTATTGTGGGTTTCAATTCAACTGGCTAATATGGTAATATTTTCTCATTTTAGGATTACCCATTAATTAATGGATAATTCCATGCTTGGAGAGAAAGGCTCTTGTCGGGTTCATTAACTGTGTGTTCTAGTTATCGAGCTTTGGTGTATGCCTTCAATAGGGGAGGACTCATAAAGGTTCTCCATGCCTTCTCCTCTATTTTCTTTATAAGTTGGAACATATTTTCACCATCTATCCAATTTGTCATAATGTCTCTCATGTTGAGACTTTGTCATCTTAGGAAGCTTGGAGATACAAGCTCCTAAAGGAGCTTAAATTTTTATGGTATTTTCCTCTTTCGTATTGATGACTAAAAGAAACTTTTGTGTAGCATCCATGGGTGTAAAGTAGCCTACATAACACATTGAGGTGCACAAGTGCATAATTCAAGCGAATCATGGAGAGAATTGATCAACTTTAGGAAAACATTGTTACATTACAATTGAGGCATAATCAACTAGTTTCCAACATGACCATGACCATGGAATTGTTGGTGGAACACCACATCATAGTGGGTGTGAATGAGGATGAGCTCTTTATCCTATGGGAACAAATTGAAGACCTTCAATACACTATGGATAAACATTCCTTAGACCTCTCTTCCTCCAATAAAATCAATATTGTTTCCTAAAAGCTTCTTGATTTAAATGCTACAATGTCCCCTCAAAATGACACTCTTTTCACTAATATCTAGTATGTTATTCAATTAATATTGTAAGATTTTCTCTATTTTTGGCCTTTATATGCTTAAAAATGTAAATTATCAAACGATATTTGTAAACTCAAAACGAGAACTCTAGCCAAAAAATAAAAAAAAACATAAAAAACAACCCAAAAACAAAAAGTGTATGTTCCGGAACAATGTTTTTTTTTAAGGGTGAATTTTCAACATTTTTAAAAAATGGCAGTAAAAACTATTTTTTTGCTCAAAAAAGATAAAAAAAAACCACACTGAAAATGAAAAGTGTTGATGCTAGAATAACAATTTTTTCTGGGTAGAATTTCAACATGTTTTAGCAATGTCATTAAAGATAAAATAATGGGACCTAAAAAACCTTAAAATTCAAACAATTTTTGGGTATGAAGTTAAAGATAAAATGCCATGTCTCTAAAAAAGCTTAAAATTCCAACAATTTTCATCCATGTTGTTAAATATAAAATATCACTACTTTAAAAAACCTAAAAATTCTAATTGTTTTCAACCATAACATTAAAGATAAAATATCTTAACTCATAAAAACCTTAAAATTATGACAATTTTTCGACCATGGAATTAAAAAACATTAAGCTTTCAACATATTTCAACCATGACATTATGAACAAATTATATGACTAAAAAAACTTTAAAAATGAACATCTCAATGAAAGGGTCATTATTCCAAGAGTAATTTTTATTTTAAAAGCTAAAAGTATAGCTTTTTTCAAATCTGAGCCTAAGACAACTTATCCCATTGCAACAAAAACATAAAATCAACATCAACATGAATCATCCCTTTTTAATGAGGCATTAAAAGTGCAACATTTTTTTATAACTATGGTAGATCAAATGATAAAAATAAATAATATCATAGAAATATCATTGTATAATTTAAAAATTCAACATTAATTTCTAATATTTTTTTAAATTTTAATCAAAATATCAATACTTGTAAATTGAATGAAACATAAATTATTTCTCTAAGTTATTACATTACATTGTGGATATTATAAATAAATAAATTCATCATAATTAAAACATATAATCCAACAAACATACAAAATGACTCATAACTTCATGTAAGATCATATTGAAGTTAAAATATTTATTTCAAGTTACCATGCAAACATCATTTACATAAAATGTCTTAGACAATTATTCATCGTCCCTTATATGTTCTAGTACACCATCAGAACCTACAACATCTTTAGATGAATGACCGGAAGCAGATGAAGATGACCTGTATTCTTCCCTTTCATCAACTAGTGCCCCATCTAAGTCAACATGCATACCAACCATTTCAGATTTCAAAAGTCTTCTAGATCTACAACTCGGTTAAACAGACTCCTATCTTAACACCGTTTCTTCTGGTAGCAACCTGTTCAGAATATTTATGGTCCTGAAGCGAAAAGTTCCTCTCTTTTTTAAATTCAAGTCATAAACAAGTATGTCAACATCCTTCAATTTTAAGAGGTTTTTGTGGAGACAATTTATAGTTGTACCCTTTCTTTTTCTCTTTTTTTCCAATCTTTTTATCAACTACAATCTCTGGCTTGTACACAGCATTGAATGGGTGTGTATTTGTGGCATACCAATGTACTTAAACACTTGCAACATCTTCATTTTATTTAATGACCTTTGTAACCTTGGAAACCCAGAATGGGTAGCCACATGGATCTCTATTTGCTAACACTGTGATCATGAAACCATCCTTAACATCCTTTACAAAATCCCTGTAAAGGTCTTCCATGGATTCACATTGTGCACAGGATATTCTAGAACTAATATACATAACTCTTTCCTCTACCTATGAATAACTAATAATACCTTGAGATTGTTGTTGTTCAATAATGTTTCTTTCCTCATGTTCATTAGACACATTTTGTGGCTAAATAAATGGAGTCTTCAAAAGTATATCTTCATTTCTTGATCTTGAAATGAGATCACTTTTATTATTGAAAATGACTCTCGCTTCTGGGTCATAGAAGAGATCAGACAGGGGCATTCAGTCAGATCAAATATGCCTCCTTATGCACAGTCTCTTTGACATCTGACCTCCAGCTTTATTTTGACAGCAGTTTTGTAGCGGAATTATATATTATATGTATATTTATGTATTTTCCATCTTTGTTTTCTTTAGTTCTTGATATCAGTAGCAGCATATTTAAAAACATAGCAAACATACTTTTTTTTAATTTCTCTCCGTTTTGGAACTGCTCACGGGCTTTAAGACATATATATTTTTTGTATTTTGGGTTGTTTTCCTTCTGTTGAAGGAGACCCCAGTTTTTGTTTCGCATATATGCTACATGGTTGCTTTTGCACCTCCGTTGGGAGGTTGAATGTAAAGGTTTCGTGTCCAACAGAACAACAGAACAGCTCCTTAAATGTTGAGCAGAACAGCAGACTCCTGAGCCAGATGTGGTGGCATATGATTCAATCGCTTGTAAAACTTTTTATCGCTCTTAATAAAAAGTTTTGATTTTTTCCCCGGAAAAAGAAAATGACTCTCGCTAAAAAAAATCAGCAACATCAAAGTACTCATATGTATATCTAATAGAATTTTTAATTTCTTCAAAGCATCTAGAATAATTTATATCTCTCTTATGCCTTTGTGCATTATGGATTTTATCAACTAATTGTAATAACAAAATATTAGATGCAAATATTCGATTGTCGGGAATAAAATTCAAAAGTTCCAAATCTCTAGACGACCCCCATTCTGTAATAGTTGAATACTTATTGTCCCATATAAGTGTTTTCCCATCATTTTTTTGATACAGAACTGATGTTTGAAGCTAATGTCATTAAGTTGTTCAATGCATTTCTCCTCACCATGTGATTCCATTATAAACATTTGCATATCAATAGTTTATTCCAACACATGAAAAGTAGGCTCTGGAATGTATGATTTCTTAATACATTCAATTAATGATGGCGGGCTCCCAACATCCTTCCTCCTCAATGTTATTAAAAAATGACTAAACATTTGATCAATATGGTCATGAGTGTGTCCAACAAGAAGGAAACCAACCTTTACCTTTTGAAAATTTCCCAATTCCACAAGCATGTTTAGATATCCAAAAATAGTTTGATTTTTGTTTTCACAACAAGTATTATCCAATTGCTGATGCAAAACTTCAGAAATATTACCAGACATGAGAAAGCACATCACAAATTATGGTTATGGTTAGATTTGAATCATTATGAATATTTGGAGTTGTGAAGTAAACCCTTGGTAGCATTTTCCCATTAAAGACCATACAACCGACCAAGTGAAACTGAATAAACTTTTCCTCTTGTAAAGTTTTAGGTGTGCAGACAAAATGTGGTAGAAGTGTTTTTTTCTAGTCCATACCATCAATTATCAAACCCAAATATTTATTTGTATTATCATAACACTTCTTTCGATGCGTATACAACTTTTTACTTTCACTTGTTTTCTTATTGCGATGCTCTTAAAGTGCTCTGACAATGGAATCTACACATAACATAAAAGAAACCTATTAATAAATACATTTTCGTAGTTGATAACTATACAAATTTTAAAATTAATGTTATGAATACATACCTCTTTCTGTCCCTTTACATTTATCCATTTTTTATTTAAGAGAAGCACATGTACTGCAAACCCCCATCCTTGTATTCTTAGGAATACATACATTGCTGAATTCTTTCCTCCATATCTTCACAAAATATTGATATGTACATGATGAGCGCCAGTATAGTAGCAAGGATGCTGCAACTACTAGGCTACCAGCTTTACTTATCAACCCAGGGTTCGTATAAACTTGGAGGTGACAGTGATATATACACAAGTAAAAGTGAAGGTCCTGCCTGTTGTCACTATTCATCCAGTGAGAGACCCCAGGGGTTCCAAGCCAACCTTCTATAGAGTCAGAAGAAGCTTTATTCTTTTATGGAAGAAGAGAAAATTTATTCTAAGATAGCTACTCTACTGCAGTAATGAGGAAATCAACAATGTGTAATGCTAAATCACACCATATCCTAAATAACCATTTAAATAGCTATGCTAAGTAGAATTTCTAAATTAACACTAACCTAATGTTGTTATCCGAGTTACAGAATTAAAGAGCATCAAACCAAACTAATGTGCGATTAAGAAAACTAAACTAAATCTATTTTCACTTTTTTGGTTTTCTTTGGTAAAATCAAGCATGCAATTTAATTGTTCTTGTGGATGTGGTAGGTGGATGGAAGGTGGTTGAGGATGGCTAGAAGGTTTAGGCAGTGGTTGGATGGTGTGGAAGGGTCCTAGGAGGCTTTTTGTGACTTCCTAGAGGTTCCCAATCAATTCGGCCTCAAAACAGGTCGTTTTAGGAAAACCTACACGATGTACAGAAACCTACAAGATGACCCTGTAGGAATCACAGGAAACCTACATGATACAGTTGAGAGCTAATTGTGAGGCTTTGGAGGTGTTGGGAAGCTTGGAAAGGGTGCGTAATGAGTGGGATAGGGTGTTAGAAGGTCTAGGAACACTCATGAATCAATATCCAAGATAAGAGATGGCTATATTCACTCAATGTGTCTAGGGGAATTTCAATAAAAAAGGACAAAAAAACTAGTGAGGGTGATGGTCGATGATGGTGGAACAAGAGATGATTGAGGTGGATGAGGTGCAATATGGATGCTAGGGATGAATTCTAGACCTCCTCCTGAAGTACTTGCAATGCTCAATACGTGTGTTTCTTCCAATAATTATGCAACAAGATACATTCTCATAAACTACAAAAGCATGAATCAATTGCCCATATTATGCATGAAGAAAGTGCTGAAGGGAATAAGAACATGAGGGAGATCTTATTGTAGAAAGAGAGTGATGGAAAAATATGACAATGCAATGAACCAAGTAATGAATCAAGATAACAAACTCCAAAGCTGATGCAATAACTAGACATCTGTGTTTTTGGGGTTGCTGAAGGGTCTCTTCCTCAAGTCATGGTTCTAGAGGGAGGAGGTGAGGCCGAGAAACCTGCTGAAAACCTTACGGTGATATTTTTATCCTTTATAACCTGCTAATTGAAAGAAGGCACAAATGGAAGCAAACTAAAATGCAACCAATCTACTCTACACTAATGTAATGGAAATGCAGCTACTTAAGAAAATGAACAATTAAACCATGAATATATGCTAGAATACATGTACAATAAAGAGGAGCCTTGCCTGCTAGGGTTGGGCCCTAACCCAAGAGCTTCAGCCCTCTAAGTTAGCTCAGTTCTGGCTCAAAACAAAACTCATTCTTATTATCAAAACCATGGATTACATAAAAAACTGTCACAAGTCTTGCAGCTCGAAAATAGAGTAGAGTTTTACAATAAAAAATATGAATCCTACTGAGGTCCTAGGCATCTCTACTTATACATCTGAAGTCTCCAACAACTTCCTTAAAATTAGGGAGGCTTGGCTCCTAAACTCGAGATAAACTGGTGCTTTGTCTTTCACTTGCTTGTCTACCTTCTAGTCCTCATGATTTGGTTGTTTGCACTCCTAGCTGATGGAGGAATATTCAAATGGAGGGGTAGTAAATGAGGAGGATTTACCTCCCACAATTCCTCTCCCTTGTCCCATCCGAGTTTTGACCAAGGTCTTTGCCAAAATTCATTGCTTTTATCCTTTAATCTTGCATTAAATGCACATTAGACAACAAAGTAAAATATCCAACTCTAACTCATATCATAAACAAAATATAATCAAAAGTATGCAATAAGTTGTGAGAATAGTTGGTTTGACTAAGCTAGGAGGTGAATTAAGGCCCTTATAATTAACCCATGATGAGGCTCATCATCACCCCCCTACTAAAAATGTTGCTCATCCTCTGAGCAACTTAGTCAATGTCCATGTCCTTCATGGCTCTAGTAGCCTCTTTGACATCTGATGCCTCTATTGTGGTCTCTTCTTATTATTCATAGAAACCTTCTTTCTTTTCTACTTCTTCCCACTGCCTCTTTTCCTCTTCTTATTTTCTCCCTTTTAGCATCCCTATGAGTAGTGGTGGACTGATTTTTAGGCCTATCCAATTGATATTCAACCTTTGCATTGATTTCTTATACATAGGTGTCTTGTTGAGTGCCTCTCTTGACCTTTGAGGGGAGTGGTATTCTCTGATCTTCAAGCTGTGTGGCAGTGTGTTCCATCTCCTTATGCAAGCATGTATACTATCATCTCCTAGCAGCCTAAACATATCTTCAAAATGTGAAATTTCTTGCTCTTGGGCAGCAAGATATCTAGGTGCCAGCTGAGGATCATTTGCAATCAGATTGTGGGTGCTGATTAGGGCCATGGGATTTTATTATCCAGCTCTGATGAAAACAGGTTCATTTTTCTCTCTAGCCAATATTATTTTAGGTCTCCTAGCTTGGCATTAGGATCCCAAACATTCATGTCTACGAGGGCCATGTTGTGCAAGTGGAAATCAGCCATTTTGGCCCTAACCTCTAGTAAACTTTGCTCACAAATATCAATAAACTGCCTGTAGTCCTGAAATGGCATGGTGCCCCTTTGTGCTAGTGTTTTAATCCGAAACTGCAACCATTGTTCTTTGAGGTAAAGAGCATAGGATTTAGCTGGCATCCTAAACTAGATGGCCTCCAAGGAGAGGATATCCATACATGCTAGTTGGTTCTCCCTTTCCTGTAGTTGTCCCCTTAGCCATGCATTTTCCCTCTCAAGTTGATCTCTCATTATTGCTTCTCTGTCCCTTAAGCCACTTAGCTCTTTGCCCATTTCTTTGAGCTTCTCTTCCATGTGCCCAATGTCTTCCACCCCTTTTGACTTGGTGATTTGCATCCATCGATGGGTTCTGGACCTCTCCTTCTCAAGTCCGAAAAACAATGGGATGGAAAATTTTTGAGGTATCACCTTGCCTCCTTCAATAAGCTAGTAGTAGGAGTTTAAGTTAGGTTGGGGACTTGGTTCCTTTGTTTCAGGGTCTTCCTCTTTTGTTTCTTGCTTCTCCCCTACTTTGCTTTCCAATTTCTGTGCTTCCTGTAGTTTTTGCAGAGTATCCTGTAGGACTGTTTTTGCTTCCTGTAGGTTTTGTTGTGGATCCTGTAGGATGGTCTTACCCTTTAAGGAAGTTGATTTGGTACTAGGCCTCCTTACATAGGTGATTAGTGACTTAGGGGAATCTTCAATATCAATAGGGATTTTTGTTAATATTTGTGGCTTCCCTTATTTTATTCTTGTGCTCTTTCTTGTTCTGAAATATAGAGGGGTTTGCCTCCTTCTTTTCCCTTTTAGCTTGACTAGGGTGCTGAGAGCAGTGAGGGCAGCTGTTGCCTCCCTATTAGGGACTTCTGGAGACACCCTAGGTGACTCATTCTTGTGTTCTTCCCCTTCTGTTTCAATGCCTTCTTCATCTCTATTTTTCTTATCTTCTTCCTCTTGTTGTTTTTCCTTATCTCCATCAATTTCTTCCTTAGTTTCCTTCTATGTTTCAACATCATCCTCCTCCTCTTCTACCTCTTCTTCTCCTACTTCATCATGTTCCTCTGTGTCAGCTTCTTCTTCTTCATCCATCTCATCCTTATCTAAATTTGTATCTTCCTCTTCCTATTTTATCTCCTCCTCACTGACAGAAGGAATAACATCATAAGTGAGGGTTTTGATGTCATCCTCTGCTGGAAAGTCTCTGAAGACTGACCATGTTATAGGGATTCTGAGGCTTTTGAGGGCATCCTCAATGAGGATCCCGATCAACCCATGGTGAGCCAATTGTTGGGAATTCCCTTCCTTTACTTTGTTGCTGGAGTATATGAGTGATTGCATCAAGAAATATGGTATGTCGTGTTATACTCCTATAGTAATAGGTGTCATATTTCATGATTGATTGGTTGAGCTCTGTAATATGTTCATACCTTTCCTTGCTATAAAGGTTTCCATATTATCAAAAAATAAAAAAGATTAAAAAATGTAAAGAGGGTATACCCTAAAAGAAAAATCAAAGGGTGAAAAAAATAAATGGTCAAAAGAAAAAATGAAAAGAAATGAACCCAAAATAAAATGACCAGGAAAGTGTGCAAGTCCAAATGCCACTACTATTTCATTTTTCTATAAATAAAGCATCATGTGCAGCTTGTTAATTTCATGCCACAATTGATGAATGGCCAAACAGCTTAATCTTGGCCAGTTCATGTTTGAATTTCTTGTTTAGAGATAGAGAATAAAAATCTGTCCAAACTGTTTAAACTTGGCAGATAAGTAGATAGGTAGAGAAGCAAAGGAGCTCAACTGTTTAATCTGAGCTCTTGGAAGAAATAAGTGCAGACTTAGATAGGCTTATCATGCAAAGAAAAGAAAATTGATGAGGGTTTTCTAGTCTAAGTGCACCCAAGTGTAAAGAAGAAAAAAACGTCAGGCAAAGTAGGCAGTTTTGATGTTGCAGAATGAGACTTGTGGTGAATCATGTCTCTCAAATGTGTTAACTTTTACTCATCACAAGTGCCATGGCAAATATTTTTTTGGAGCATCTTAAGCGAGGCATGACTAACTCCCCTTCATGTCCTTTCGCCAAAACGTTTACTAATTTCCCCCAAAGATATTAAGATCTGCTTAATATCCCCGAAAAGCCACTCATTCCATTTCATCGTTGCCTAAATGAATTCCCATTTTACTTATGAAGATGGCCATCTTTCTTATATAAACCTCTTTTCTTCCCTTTGGCCTAAGTTTTTATGTAAAAATGCCAAAAAGCATGTTAACTTAGCGATTTCCTTTCAAAATCTCATATTAACAAATTAACTTTATTATTTAAATCCCATGCAAATATACCCCTCCCATATTATGTATATATAATAAAATCCCAAAATGTTAAATATTCCCGCCCCGGTTAATGTATAAACCACAAACGTATTTTTAGGGAATTGATTGGTTTATCCGAAACCTTTTAAAGAACCCTTCCCGTGCAAAGGATTAATTAACCTCTCGTTAATTAATAACTAATCACCCGAGAACCAATCAAATCCACCCCGACACCATTATAAAACGATGTTAAATGCATTGGGCCTGCGGTGTTAACCTCCCGCCGCCTTTTATGCATGTCCACTATCTGATCAGCCGCTCACCATCTGACGACTGAGTTCTATTTCGTGACCCGTCTTTCTGCCGAACTTTACCTCCCGGGGAATCGATGATATTGCTCCCGTATAGGTGCCATGCGTCGCGCACCTGTGGTGTTCGTTGCCCCTCCGCCCGAAACCGCCCAAGCCCAAAAGTGATGCGAGAAAAACAGCTTACCACCCTCCCACTGACCCTTCGCTGATGTCATCTTGCCACATCACCCCTCGCTGACGTCAACCCGCCATGTCACCATCTGTACTACCATGTCACTTCCATGTCATCTGTCCCGTACCCCCCGCTGATGTCATCTATCCTTTGAACCAAAATTTCCCACCAAAATCATTTTTGTTCAATAAATGGTACAAAGGTCATTTTTGTTATAATTTTGTTGCAAAACAACGCTTCGAGCGTGAAAGGGACTGACGCAGTTTCATGTTTCGACCGCCTGCGAACCACAAAGGCTCCATCAATGAGCTCGTGGCCTCAGCCAAGCTGACAGTACAATTTTCTTCCTCTGTAATACAATTTAAAGCAAACCAGGGGATTTCCCAAGCTCGCAGAAGAGAAAAACAAGGATAAACAGGGATATTTCGTTACTCCGGCCAGCGGAAACCTGCAGAAACATGATTTACCAGAGAAAAGTGGTGAGAAGACACCTTAGCAGACAACGGTGGGCAGAAATCGATTCAACATTAAAGAAGATGATTAAAGTCAAAGAGTATCAGAGGAGCCATAAAGAGTATCAGTGCAGAATTAAAGACAAGTCAAATCAGAATTAAAGAGTATCAGGAGCTGACTAAGGAAAGCATATCAGAATTAATGCATCAGTTAAGACAGAGAGTCAGCGTAGAGCTACTTCAGACAGCTGCAAGCCGAACCCTAAAGAGCCATCCTCCAGCACAACATAAGTTAGTTGTTTCTACTTTGCTTGTAAATTACTTTAGGTTAAAACTTAGATATTGTCTCATAGCTTTGATGAGACATTCTGTTGTACATATTTTGGTTGTATAAATACCCCCTTAATTAGAGTTTTGAAGAGGTTGGGTCTGTGTAGATTTCTTAGACTTTGTTGTAAGTACTAAACTTTTGGAATAAAAAAGTTGTTGGAAACATCTGTTGTCTGGCCTACTGGAAGAAGAATTGATGCAGAGGACTTGTCACAGAATTCTTGAATCAACCCATGGATAAATGAGTACTTTCTACCTAGTGTTTTATAGTTTCTCATCTGTTATATCATCTATGTTTCATGATCTGAATGATAGAGAGAAAGAATAATTCAGAATTTGCTTAACTGCACTCTGTTTTCAGTCTCTATTATTCTTTGTGTTTTCTTCAAGAATTAGTATAAACAGTGAATTCTTAATTGCTCCTGTTTCCTGGTTCTTTCATGTGTTTATTTGCTAAGGAATTCTTAAGTGCTCCTTAAAATTAAGCATTCACTTTCCCTCTTTTCAATATGATGAAGGATTCCTAACTGCCCTTCACCCATTTGAGTCTGTTCCATCCGATTCTAGCCTTTAATTGTTCCATGTTTGAGCACCTTGCTCTGTGATGCCATCCTCTGTTAGAAACTGAATCCAAGAAGCTTGTTTCTTTTGACTCCATCATGCCCAATGGACTGAACTCTTCAGTTTTTCCTCACTGTTCTATTGAATCTCACCACCCAAACTCAAAACAAAACCCTTGTACTTCATAACTAGCCTAAAACATTCAAAAACAAAGCTAAATCATAAAGAGAGAGCTCTCTCTAGATGCATATTGGCTAGAATCTATATCTAAAAGATTGGTCTGTGGTTACCTCGGCCGTATTCCCTTTCTTATAACTTTTGGGAACATCCTAAGTGATAACATGCCGAGTCTTAGGTGAACTGGTGTCTCTACCCCAAATCTTAATTCTTCAAGGATCCTAAAGTGGTAGCCAGAAACAACACTGTATCTACCCTCATATGAGATCTATTTGATGAGTTGGTAGCCTAACTCACTCCATGCGTATAACAAACTATCCCTCCTTACCCCATTTTTATCTTTTGTGGGTTCCTCACCTTCTAAAAAGAATTTCCTTTTTGCCACTCAACTGTCTACTTTGTCTTCTTTTCTCCATGGAATTCTTAGAGGAAGTGTTGTGACCCTATTGATGAGCTCTGGGATGAGATCTATAGTGAGCCCTATAACTATAACAGTGGCATGGATTCTGTTGTGTGGGGTGAGGGATGAGAAAATTCTTGAGGCACCTCATCATCATACCCTGTGAATTTTAGAAAAACCCTATCCAGTTGTGTCTTGTAAATATTTCAAGCACTTGGGGGTGTTGTTTTATCCTCACAGTGTTTGTGGGTTCTCTCCTATTAAACCCTCCTGTCATCTTTCTTATGAGGCTTGAGGAGAAAATGAGAGGTTTGACACAAAAATTTTGAATTCAGGAGGAAAACAATGTTTACCGTGTATGTAATTTACCTCCTATAGTTGCTAACTCCACTAGATTTTAGAGAATTTCTAGTTCATTTGCTTCTAAATGGGGATTGATTTTTAGATCCTAGTTCCTTAGAATAGTGGCAGTGGACAATTCCCGTGATATCCCCTCTTGAACTCTTCTTTGCCTATCCGGTAGACTACCTCTATGTATCCTATAGATTGCTCTTGTAGGAATTCCTGTGCATGCTCCTGTAGAAATTCTCTTGCAGAACGACGGATCCTTGCTTCTAGTGGGTGGCCAAAGTTATGAGAGTGACTTGAGTGAGGGATTTTCGAGGAGGTGGAATGCATGAATGCATGTAAATGATGTTTTGTTTACCTTTATGGTGTTTCGGGGTGAGGTGGTGTGCTGGAAACAGAGGTATGTTGCCATTTTTAGACCATTGATTCCCACTACCACCTCATCATTTCCTCTGCTTGTAATCAGCTCCAACCTCACAGATCCATAGTTAACCACTTCCTGTCCTACTCCTCCTCTATCTTTGAGTTTACTGCAGCCACGTGTGAGAGGACACCCGGTTTTGCATGTGATGACTGAACGAAGGTGGCTAAGTTAAATGGCCACCTTTTCACTTATAAACCAACTATCTCGTAACCCTTACAAATTTTTATCAAATGATGCATATGAGTGAGTGAGTGGGATACTTACTCGTTGTCTCGATGCCATGCTGCAGTTATCGAAGATTAGAGGTGTTGCATTGTTTATTTGTTGCATGGTCATTCTTCTTTCTCCTCGTGCTATTTTTTGATGGTTTCTTGGCTTTTAAAGGTGTCTATGACTGAAGATCTAATGCTGCTACTATTGTGGAGCTTCTGGATCATCCTAGTGAAGACCTGTTGTCAATGATTGACATTCTGTGGGATATGCTGCTACATGATTTCCTACAAGATGTCCTCTAGCTGCTTCTCCCTTAGAATTTCTTAATCATGTTGTTGGTTGGGGTTGTGAGGATGCTGCAATGAATGGACAGATGGAGTAGGAGTGTGTGTGGAGCAAGGGACATTCAGGTAATTCTCTTACTCTCCTCTATTTTTCCTTTTTTTTTTTTTTTTTTTCATAATTGGCAGAAATTGATCTCTTTTTGTTTTGGATGGTGATTGCAGGGATGATGGTAATGGACGAGGTTAGGTGTTAGATCATGTCTAGGATGAATTTTAGGGACTTATCAACCCTACCATTCACCCTTGGATTGCTTCCTGTAGGTTTTCCGGGCCACTATAGTTCCTACAGGATCATCCTATAGGTTTTCAGGGGATCCTGAAGGAATACAAGGGATCCTGTAGAAAACACAGTCTACGCATAAATTGAAGCAGTGGAGTGGAAATGATAGAAATGATGGAGTGATGCATGGTAAGGAGTGGAGGAGATGGACATGTGTGAGGCAGGGTTCCCTTTGGATCCTCTTTTTGCTTCTTGATTGTCTTTCTCACCTGCCTGCAAATAACAGTTATATCTTTTTCTCTCTATTTTTTTTTTTTGAAAAACACCTAGGCTGCCTTAGAGAGGTTTTCACCCTAGATGTTTGCCTTGGCCACCTCAAGGAATTCTTTCACCCAAGGATCTTCTTATTCTTATTTCTATTTTTTCTCATCCTTGGGCCACCTCACGAGGTTTTCAACGCAAAGATGGGACTCAGGTGCCTCATGGAGGTTTTCACCTGAGTCCTTATTCTTTTTTTTTTTTTTCTTAGTGACCTAATGAGGGAGGAGATGGAGCTTGCTCCACCATAATCATTGTTTTATTGATATTGTCAATGATCTCTTGCTTTGATAAAGGTCACTTGTATATTTTAAATCGATGTCCATTAACAAGCAATGGGATGGCTTCTTCATATATAGTTCTGATTTATACTGAACCATTATCATGGCATCTCTCCACCACATAAGGTTCGAGCCATCCTGTCCTTAGCTTGCCCTTGAAGTATTTATACCTAGAAGCATATAACAATGCCCAGTCGCCCTCTTGAAATTGCTTCTCCTTAATATGTTTATCATGCCAGATCTTCTTCTTAAGCTGAACTATCTCTTTATGTAGGAGGGCCTGCATTTTGAATTCATCCAAGCCATTCAATTGGAACAATATTTCTTTCTGTGCATGACTGAGATCCAAATCTATTTGGGCTACCATCCTTAATGTGTTATATTCAAACTCAATGGACAACAAAGCCTTTTTCCCATAGACTAGCTCATAGGGTGTAAATCCAGTGGTGGTCTTCCATTTTGTATTATAGGCCCAGGTGGCCTCAACTAGTCTCTCTACCCAATCCTTTCTGTTGCTACTCACTACCTTGGTTAAGATGCTCTCCAGTGCCCTGTTGGTCACATCCACTTGCCCATTAGCTTGTGGATGATAGGGAGTGGAGGTCATATTCTTGATTTTGTGATGGCTGAGCAGTTCTTCAATCATGTTGGAGGTAAATTGGCTACCTTGATCTGTGACTAACTCTCTAGGGTACCCAAATTTGTAGAATACATTCTCCCTTATGAACTCAACCACCTTCTCTTCTGTTGCTGCCTTAATTTCCTTAGTTTTAGCCCACTTAGTCAAATAATCAGTGCACACAATAATGTACTATTTTTTCTTTGAAGGAGGGTTGATATGCCCAATTAAGTCCATTCCCCACTTTTCAAATGGCTCGAAAGTCACTTGAGGCTGTAGTGGAATTTCATCTCTTGGAGTAGGCTTTCCCATCCTTTGGAACTGATCACATTGACTAATGTACTTTTCACACCCTGATGAAGAGTGGGCCAATAATAGCCTGCTTCTAAGACTTTGAATGTTGTCCTCTTTGCTACAAAGTAACCTCCACAAGGCCCATCATGACAAGTCAGAAGGATGTCAAAAACTTCCTCTTCCCTTACACACCTTCTCAAGATTTGATCTGAGGCAAGTATGAAAAGATTGCCTCCAATCTAGGTGAAGGGGGCGCCCTTCCTGAATATCTTGCTCTTTTATTTGGAGGGAAAGTTTGGTGCTAATTGTGTTGATACCAAATATTTTGCTATATCAACAAACCATGGAGAGAGAACTGAAATAGCAAACAAGTGCTCGTATGGTAACTGGTCATCCACCATTCCTTCTTCACCTGTAGGCAGATTCACCCTAGACAAAAAATCTGTAACAAAATTTTCTTTGCCAGGCTTATCAACAATGGTTAGATCAATCTGCTGTAATAAAAGCAACCGCCTTATAATTCGAGCATTCACATCTGGTTTTTTCATTAAATATTTGATTGCAGCATGGTCAGTATGCACAAATGTTTGATAACCAATAATGTAATGCCTAAATATGTTTAATGAATGCACAATAGCTAGGAGTTCCTTTTCGGTCACTGTATAATTTAGCTTGGCCTTTGACAAGTTCTTATTGATAAAATAGATGGCATAGGGTGGTTTCTCCTCTACTTGACCTAAGGTTGCTCCTATGGCTTTGTGTGAGGCATCAGCATGAATATGAAAAGGAAGGGCCCAGTTTGGGCCTTGGAGAATTGGTGTGGTGGTTAAATTTCCCTTTAGAATGTCTAAGGCCTCTTGCTAGCTTTTTGACCATATAAACTCAGAATATTTGGCCAACAACCTAAATAAAGGAGAGGCCAAATTGTTGAAGTCCTTTATGAACATTCGGTAGTATCTGACTAACCCCAAGAAACTCTTGACATCTTTATGCTTTTGCGAAGGTTGGACCCTTTGGATGATTTCTATTTTGTTCAGGTCCACCTGTAGTCCTTGCTGAGATATTGAATGACCTAGCATGGTCCCTTCAGTCATTTAGAATTCACATTTTTCTGAACTAAGGGATAGGTTCATTTCAATGCATTTGTGCAATACTTTGCCTCGGTTTGTCAAGGATTCTTGAAAATCACACCCATAAGGTGTAAAATCATCCATATAAATTCCCACCACATCATCTACTAATTCGGCAAAATACTCAAGACTTCTCTTTGGAAAGTGGCAGGAGCATTGCATAGACCAAAAGGAAGGACCCTATAGGCAAAAGTACCCCAAGGACAGGTGAATGTTGTCTTATCCTGGTCTTCTGGGCAGATTTGGATTTGGTTGCACCCACTGAATCCATCTAGGAAAGAAAAAAATTTCTTCCCTGTAGGGGAAAATGATCCTTCTTTGTGTCTCTATTCAACTCCCTGTAATCGACACAAATTCTCCACTTACCATTTTTCTTGGGAACTATCACTAAAGGAGAGACCCACTCATTATCAGAGATAGGGTAAATGAATCCTACATCTAGTTGTTTTTTCAGTTCTTCTTTGACTATATGTTTAAGAGTTGGATTCATCCTCCTTTTTGGTTGTTGGACCAGCTTGCAACCTTCTTTGTTGTATATGTGGTGATTACACACTGGGGGGTGTACTCCCTTCGTTTCCTTGTAACTCCAAGAAAAGGCTTCTAGGTTTTCTCTCAACATGTTGCAAAACTTTTCCTCTTCGAGAGCAAAGAGAGATGGATTAATTTTCATGGTTTTCTCTGGGTCGAATTATATGGTTTTGACACGGAGTGGGTTGGTATTGGCCAAGCATAAGTCAATTGGATGATTGTTCTAGGTTTCCCTTACTTCTTCTTCTAATGGTAACAAACCAGGAGTTGGACTTTGGAGCAGGTGTTCAATTAAGTCATCCTCATCTTGCTATCCTCCTCCTATGGTTGCTTCCAAAGCATAAAGTTGGGGTGGAATAAACCTCATCTTCTTCCTCCTCCTCCAACCATAATGATAAATGATGATCTAGAGAAGGTTGAGCAGGAGGGTATAGGACTAACTGTTTGGACATATGGTTGTTCTTGATGGTCATATTCCCAGCTCTGCAGCTAATGTAAGCATCGGTTGTGGCCAACCATGGCCTCCCAAGGATGAGAGGGTAACCAGTAAGCTTAGCCTTAGGCTGGAGAACTATAAAATCTACAGGGTACTCCCACAAGTCAATGGAGACCATTACATCCTCCACAATTTCCTTAGGGGTGACTGTAGAACAGTATGCAAGTTGCACAACTATTGTGGTCTTCCTCAATGACCCTTGGAGCTTGAGCTTGAGCATGATGTCCTTGGTCATCACATTAATGGCAGCCCCAAGATCGATCAGAGTATGTGGGACGATGGTGCCGTTGATGTGCACATCTACTATAGGGCTTCTAGGGTCCAAATATTTCAGACATATTACCTGCCCCAACATTAAGTCGGACAGCTGCCCAATGGCATTAATGGTAGGGGCATCCCTTTTTCTTCTACCTAAATGCTTTAAGCACTTCTCCTTAATCAACTTTATTGTAAATTGGGACATATTTTATTGCCTGGAGAAGGGGGATCTTTACACATAGATTTTTCAATTCTCCTAGAACTTTAGTTTCCTCTGGGGTAGGATGGAGTGGTTGGGCTAATCTCTTAGGAAAGGGTAGATTTACTTTAAGGTTGCTTTCCTCTCTTTCTTCCTTAAACTCCCAATGTGGAGAGGGAGGTTGGTTATCCGGGAGAATTCTCCCAGATCTTAGGTTGATCTCCTAGATTTCTACAACATAAGTTGGGTATGATGTCTCCCCACTGTATACTTGTTGAGCTTGCCTATTGTTCGGCTTCATATTTGGTTGGGAAGGCTTCTGGGGTTGCCTGGGTGGAGCAAAGTGTAGGAGTTGTGGTTGGGTAGGTGGTGGAGGCAATAGAGTTGGAGCATTGTTGTATTGGGGCCTCCACCCATAGTGTCACGCCCCTACACCTGCGGTAGTCTTCCAACCGCTTGTAGCGAGGTGCGGCACCACCGAACGCTTTCTTTTTAACAATACTAACGTTCGTGGACTACGCCTACTCCAACATTAACATACTTAGTTTTTGTTTCATAACCAAGTAAAAGCATTATCCTTTATACTTTAATGAAGCCCATACTCATTCATTATCCATATGCAATTAACCGAGAACATCAACAATTGCAAACAAGTATAAAGGGAGGGGCAACTCCCAGAAAGTCTGCCCAACAATATATTACATCAAGAATATCATATTACAATACAACAGTGTGTCTTGGCCGAACCAAGTCCCACACTTAACCAATTTTACAATAAAAGCAACCTGCTTTACAACCGTGTGCACCCTTGCACAAGAAGAAATGCTCACCCGAGCCACTCGACCTTCTCACCAAGTCCTACACACATATCTCGAACCCCGACACGCTTGCCACCCTCCAACCGGCATAAAACTCCAAAACTGCACCTTATAAGACCTACGCATGAGATATGCGTAGTCTCTTTTACCCCTGCGCAATTTTACCCCTCTTATGCGTATGAGAGAATGTGATTCGATGGTGAACAAATGAGCTCTCAAGCTCCTTTATATATATGCATCTTACATGGTTTTATGTGTGGTCCCTCATGTGGGCATTAGCCCCTTGGCCGACCCCCAAATTGGCATCCACACGCCCATAAACGCTCCTCTTCAAGTCGGCCTTGCCCTCACACAAGCCTCCTTCCAAGTCGCTATAAAAAACTCCCAACACTTAGTCGCATTCATAAGTGTTGCTGGTTTCGTCGCTTTTCTGTTCACGGTTTCGTCGCATTTCCGTGTGCGCTCACCCGCCCGTCGTGCAGACCCGCCCGCCTGTCGTGCAGACCCGCCCGCCGTGCAGCCTCGCCCGCCTGTCGTGCAGACCCGCCCGCCTGTCGTGCAGACCCGCCTGCCGGTCGTGTAGCCCGCGACCGCTCGTGCCCCCGCGCCCGCCCGTGCGCCCGCGCCCGCCCGTGCGCCCGTGCACGGTGACTTCGCCCGGCGCCCGAACGCGCCCGTATCCAAGGACCTTACATCCTCCTCCACCTGAAATCGTTGTCGTCCTCGACAACATACCATCATCCATGATGTTGTCTCCTCCACATAAGGCAAACATCACCGCAACATATGTAGAACCACTGTCATCTGCAATATGTTGTCCATGTGTGTGTCTCCTCCAAAGTGAAGAGATCATCTCATCAAACCGACTCTCGATGTGCCCCATTCAGGTCCATGAAGCCCTCTCCATCATCTGCAATGTGCCATCCTCAAGTCTTCATAGAAACAAGTATGCACTTGTCTCACCTATCCATGTGCTGCCCATGATCCTCGATCAAATCAGCTCTCATGTATAGAAATTCGTTGAGTCTCGGCTCAACCCATGCTCAAGTGTATCACCAAAGCATCATCATCATCATTGTAACTTCATCACCTCAAAGTGCCTCTTATCGATCCTCTACATCAAGTCACTCTTCCAAGCCATGCCCATACATGCACTTTGAAAGTATGCATCCCATACTGCATCAAAGTCACCTGACCTCAGCTCCTCAATGTATTAGATCTCTAAGTCCACCATACATGAAGTCCCTAAAAGTCACAACAATCTCATGTCCTCATGAGCTCCATAACCCATCCCCATGTAATAGGAATGCTTCATAGTTGCTCACAAGTCCATCCAAGTCTTCGATCTTATCAACTCTTGATGTGCCCCATTCAGTTCCATGAAGTCCTCTTCATCATCTGCAATGTGCCATCCTCAAGTCTCCAATCTTATCAACTCTTGATGTGCCCCATTTAGGTCCATGAAGTTCCCTTCATCATCTGCAATGTGCCATCCTCAAGTCTCCATGTCACACTAGCAAGTCCTCCTGCATAACATTCCTGCCCTAGAACTCCTCTTTGGATGTCCCTTGACATCTCTACAAGTGCTTCCACACAATGTCCTTGCATAGGTCTGCCATGCTCCATATCTTCAAGTCTCCAACCTGATGTCCATAACTAAGTTGCCCATGTAGTCCAACCAAGTAGACACATCACAACATCTGGCCATCCCATCCAAGTCTTCAACTTTCAGTTTAGTGAACTCAGTCACCCAACCATCTCATCATCATGTCATGAGTCCCTTCATCATAGCTCCTCCACCAAAGTGTCCATCAAGGCTTGCTCTTGGTCTTGGCCATGACAAGTCCAACCAAAACATCACAAGTGTGTGCCCTCCTCAACCTGTCCATGAGTCATGCCGGGCACTTAGCCAATTCATGTGGCTAAAGCATGACTCATTCTTCCACAACGATCATCAAGTTCCACCCTTGTCCCGGGTCCTTGCACCTTCCATCACAAGGTCACAAGTAACCCCAACAAGCTTTCCAACAACTGACAATCCCTGTTCATCATCATGAGGCTCCTCCTCATTCAACCATGTTGGCAAACTGCACGATCCTAGCTTAACTTGATCATCCTCAAGTTCATCCTCCATCGTAGTCATGTCTGCAACATCTTCAATTATCACGGCTTCCTCTTCCTTGTTGTCACAACCTGCAACTTCATCTTGCTCCATTGTCCAACCGAGTTGAAGAAGCTCTTCCTCAACATCCTTCTCCAAGGCTTCAAGCTCTTCATGGATTCGGGGCCTCTCTTGCTTCAACCTCTTCAACCTGTCCAAGGTAACCAAGAGCTTCCTTCTTCCTGCTTCCAAGCTTGCCATGCCTTATTGTCAATCTTCCAAGTGTTCTCACACTTGCTTCACCAGCTCCGACCGAGCTCTGATACCAACTGTCACGCCCCTACACCTGCGGTAGTCTTCCAACCGCTTGTAGCGAGGTGCGGCACCACTGAACACTTTCTTTTTAACAATACTAACATTCGTGGACTACGCCTACTCCAACATTAACATACTTAGTTTGTGTTTAGTAACCAAGTAAAAGCATTATCCTTTATACTTTAATGAAGCCCATACTCATTCATTATCCATATGCAATTAACCGAGAACATCAACAATTGCAAACAAGTATAAAGGGAGGGGCAACTCCCAGAAAGTCTGCCCAACAATATATTATATCAAGAATATCAGATTACAATACAACAGTGTGTCTTGGCCGAACCAAGTCTCACACTTAACCAATTTTACAATACAAGCAACCTGCTTTACAACCGTGTGCACCCTTGCACAAGAAGAAGTGCTCACCCGAGCCACTCGACCTTCTCACCAAGTCCTACACACATATCTCAAACCCCCGCACGCTTGCCACCCTCCAACCGGCATAAAACTCTAAAACCGCACCTTATAAGACCTACGCATGAGATATGCATAGTCTCTTTTACCCTTGCGCAGTTTTACCCCTCTTATGTGTATGAGAGAATGTGATTCGATGGTGAACAAATGAGCTCTCAAGCTCCTTTATATATATGCATCTTACATGGTTTTATGTGTGGTCCCTCATGTGGGCGTTAGCCCCTTGGCCGACCCCCAAATTGGCATCCACACACCCATAAACGCTCCTCTTCAAGTCGGCCTTGCCCTCACGCAAGCCTCCTTCCAAGTCGCTATAAAAAACTCCCAACACTTAGTCGCATTCATAAGTGTTACTGGTTTCGTCGCTTTTCTGTTCACGGTTTCGTCGCATTTCCGTGTGCGCTCACCCGCCCGTGTGCGCTCACCCTCCCATCGTGTAGACCCGCCCGTCTGTCGTGCAGACCCGCTTGCCGTGCAGCCTCACCCGCTTGTCGTGCAGACCCGCCCGCCTGTCATGCAGACCTGCCCGCCAGTCGTGCAGCCCGTGCCCGCCCGTGCGCCCGCGCCCACCCGTACACCCATGCACGGTGACTTCGCCCGACGCCCGAACATGCCCGTATCCAAGGACCTTACACCTAGAGTGGTGTATTCGACTGAGGTTGTGGCAGAGCGTAAGCTTGAAATGACTGGCTGGATCGCTAAGCATGATACTGAGATTCATAGGACCAAGGAGGGGGTGTAGACCAGGAAGGATGTATAGGGGATCCCCAAGAAGGTATAGTTGTGGTTTGGTTACGGTTGTAATATGCATGGGATGACCCTTGCATACCTTGTTGGTATGGTCTAGGCCCAGGAGGTCTCCTTTGGTTGATGTAGCAAAGCTACTATATGACCCCCTCAACTCCTTGATATACAACTTTAAGTCCGGGTAAAGAAGGGAACTTCACTGTGGAGTGGTTTCCTTCATAGACCGAGCAAATTTCAATACAGGTCAATGGACATTCATTCCTAGGATGCCTCCTAGGGCATCTAGGACAAAAGATGGCCAAGGCTCTCTCTGCTTCCTCTTGCTTCCATTTTGATATTCATGGTGTCCAATTGCAAGGCAAGGGTTTGCAGCATCTCACTTTTGAATTCTTCCAATATATTTCCAATTTCACCCTTGATGGTTGAGTTGGAAGATGATGTACTCGCCATAGGTTGACTACTCCTACCCTTTTTCTTGGTTGCCCTAGAA
The DNA here is from genome assembly GCA_031772625.1 of Pinus tabuliformis. NCBI lineage: Eukaryota > Viridiplantae > Streptophyta > Pinopsida > Pinales > Pinaceae > Pinus > Pinus tabuliformis. Next base: position 1,025,102,157 of record CM062820.1, on the reverse strand, counting down.
TGGTTTCTAAAGACAGTCTTGATGTCCTCATAGGGTAATTGGTAGATATATCCTCTTGCTAAAAAATATAAGGTATCCATAATATCTTCCCTTACTCCTCTGAGCAGGACCAACTTTATTCACTCGGGGTCAAGTGTGCACCTGGCCCTTTTATAACTGAGCTGGAATATTTCTTCATGGTCTTCTAAGGATTCATCCTGGCCCATGGTCATCCTAAAAATTTCTTCTTTAATATCCTTTGACCTATAGTAGTCCTGATATTTGTTGTTAAAATCCTATTGCATCTGATCCCAAGTTGTGATGCTATCTCCAGGTAAACCCATGAACCAGCGCAATCCTACATCCTTGAGGGTAGATGGAAACAGTTTTAACTTTTTCTCATCCTTTGTATAGTCATAGGTTCAGCATATAACAACAAACTCAAATAGGAAAGTGTCGAGGTCCTCTATGGTTAAGCCATGGAAATGAGGTAGGGAAGAGAGGCTTATATTATTCATCTTGGTGTCCCCATTGGTTTCCCTGATGGGGAAGGCACCCTCAACTCTTTTTCTATTCCCTCTATCATTTCGGTTTTCAGCCATTGGTTCAGTAGGAATGGGTTCCTCTAGTTCACAACCACCGAAGAAGAGAGAAGGTTGGCTGTTGGATGTAGTGGGGGTATTTGGCAAGAATTTCCCTAAATTGTCCCTATTCCTATGAGGCATGAAAGGAAATGTTTTTGGGTTGGCTTTCATAATATTTTTTTTAAGCTGGAAAGTACTTTGCAGAAATGAAATTGTTGATTGAATGAAAACTACTAACAAAAAAAAACTAATTGCTGAATTGAAATTCTACTTGCAGAATGGAAAGGAAAGCAGATAATGACAATTGAAATAAGGGAAGCTACTAGATTACTTTTGCAGAAATAAACTAATGGAAGAAAATTGGAGACTAGAAATAGAAGAAAAGAAAGTAATGATCACATTCTACTTAGACACCTCCCTGGAAATGGTGCCAAAAAGTGATGAGCACCAGTATTGCAGCAAGGATGTTGCAACTCCTATGCTACCAACTTTACTTATCAACCTGGGGTTTGTAAAAACTTGGAGGTGACAGTGGTATATGCACAAGTAAAAGTGAAGGTCCTGCTTGTTGTCACTATTCATTCGGTGAGAGACCCTAGGGGTTCCAAGCCAGAATTCTATAGAGTTAGAAGAAGCTTGATTCTTTGATGGAAGAAGAGAAAATTTATTCTAAGAGAGCTACTCTACTGTAGTAATGAGGAAAACAACAACATGTAATGCTAAATCACACCATATCCTAATTAACCATTTAAACAACTATGCTAAGCAGAATTGCTAAATCAACACTAACCTAATGCTTCTATCTAAGTTACAGAAGTAAAGAGAATCAAACCATACTAATGTGTGAGTAAGAAAACTAAACTAAATTTGTTTTCACTTTTTTTGTTTTCTTTGGTAAAATCAAGCATGCAATTTAATTGTTCTTATGGATGTAACAGGTGGATGGAAGGTGGTTAAGGATGGCTAGAAGGTTTAGGGAGTGGTTGGATGGTGTGGAAGAGTCCTAGGAGGATTTTTGTGACTTCCTAGTGGTTCCCCAACAATTCAGCCTCAAAACAGGCCATTTTAGGAAAACCTACAAGATGTACTAAAAACCTACAGGATGATTTTGTAGGAATCACAAGAAACCTATAGGATACAACTGAGAGATAATTGTGATGTTTTGAAGGTTTTGGAAGCTTGGAAATGGTGTGTGATGAGTGGGATAGGGTGTTAGAAGGTCTAGGAATACTCATGAGTCAATATCCAAGAGAAGAGGTGGCTAGATTCACTCAATGTGTCTACAGGAATTTCAATTAAAAAAAGGACAAAAAAACTAGTGAGGGTGATGGTGGAACAAGAGATCGTTGAGGTGGATGAGGTGGAAGATGGATATTGGTGATGAAGTCTAGACCTCCTCCTGAAGTACCTTCAATGCTTAAAATGTGTGCGTCTTCCAAGAATATGCAACAAGATACATTCTCATAAACTAGAAAAGCATGAATCAATTGCCCATATTATGCACGAAGAAAGTGCTGAAGGGAATGAGAAAATGAATTTGATCTTATTGCAAAAAGAGAGTGATGGAAAGAGATGACAATGCAATGAACCAAGTACTGAATCAAGATAACAAACTCCAAAGCTGATGCAAGAACTATAAATATATGTTTTTGGGGTTGCTGAAGGTCTCTTCCTCAAGTCATGGTCCCAGAGGGAGGAGGTGAGGCCGAGACCCCTGTTGAAAACCTTACAGTGATATTTTTCTCCTTGGTAACCTGCTAATTGAAAGAAGGCACAAATGGAAGCAAACTAAAATATAACCGATCTACTCTACACTGTTTTAATGGAAATGCAACTACTTAAGGAAATGAACAATTAAACCTAAACCATGAATTTATGCTCGTATACATGTACAATAAAGAGGAGCCTTGGATTTTAGGGTTGGGCTGTTACAATAAAAAATGTCACCATGGCTATTTACAGTTGGTATGGCTCTATCAACAGTCATACTACCCTCTTGAGCAAGTCTTATGCCTCTACTATTCATGTCAAACTCCAAGAAAGAGAGAAAGTCTTTATAAACATGTTTATCTCTGGGTACGCAGGTTCTCTCAAGCCTTGCTTGCGGGTACGCACCTTTTGTTCATAAGGTCTGCGTCCAAGGACGCTCTGTATATAAAGGGGCAGGTGCGTCCCTCTGAAAAGGTTAAAATGCGCAAGTTTTATCTTCAAAAACTTACTTGTGGTCATTTCTAGAGCATTCTAGAAGGTTGTTTGATGTGTATTGAGCGCCTCCAGATGGTTCATGCACTCCTATCAAAAAGGAACTTATCCCATCAATAAGGGAGTGATCCCATCCAAAGAGGGGACTATCCCATTGATGGTGGACCTGATTAACTTCCTCTTGAGCACTATAAAAAGAGGCATTGAGCCAGAAGGAAGAAGGTTGAAAGCTATAGATTTCTAAGGGTAAATGCTGCAGGAATTAGGACTCCCATTTAGAAGCTTGTGAGGAGAGATTGTCATCTTTACTTGTTCTATTTGGAGGTGGGTGAGCTTTGTCAAAGTAGAGGAAGACTCTTGTGGACCCTGGAAGGAGCTTGCACAACACCAAGGCTCAGGTTGTAATGGTTCCTTTTGATTACCTTTAATGCAAATTGGTCCATTCTTCTCAATGACTTGTTGTTAATGGGTTATTTCATGTACTCCTTGGTCCATGTGTTGAATATGCTTTGTTTTATGTTATAATCAGGTGCTATTTAATTGTTTAACTGTTGGTGATTGCAGGTTTTGTAGAAAAGGAGGAGCTCATCTAGATCAACAAAGCTTGGACTTCTACAACAGCGTTTGGACAGAGGTAAGAACGAAACACTTGATTTCTCATATCATAATGTATGTTTAGAGAAGGATAGCTCCAGTTTGTTTTGTTTGTCATTAGAATGTCTTAGACTTCTAGGAAGGTCAGTTGTGTCCGCACCCTTGACTGATTCCGTGTGACAAATTGGCGACTCCGCTGGGGAAAGATTCCATTGATGAAAAGAGTCTTTTCTTTTGTATGAACTTTGCTTTGAGAAAATTGGTTTATTTTTCTGGTTTTGGCTCTGTGATCTTGTCTCTAGGTGGGTTAGCTTAGGATTAGTTTTATTTTGAGTTTTCTTGAGTTTTTCAGTAGGACGCACCCTCTGAGTGCTGCACAGTGCGTCCCTGGACGCACTTTTGTTGTGTGCATAGAGCGGGCCCGCACCTGTGCTAACGGGTTGCCTGCGTCCCCTGCCAAAATTTGAGAAAAATCCACTTTTTGCCTTTTTTGCTCTTAGATTTTGTTTTTTCTTAGTTTCTTCTGCTTAGATTCATCAGTCCCTTTTCCAGAATCTTCACCTGAACTGGTTTCATTAGCATTGAGTGTTTTAGTGGATTTCGTCGAAGTGTAAGCCCTAGGGTTTGATTTTTAAGTAGGTCTTGTAGTGACTTTAGCGGTAGGAGTTGTCAAGCCTTAGATATCTCTGGTTTTGTCAACATTCTAAGAAGTCAGACCTGTTATAAAGTCTACTTGTAGGAGCAACTTACCATCAAGTTGTCTTTTGGGCCAATTTCGAAGTGCTTGTTGTTTAAGTCTTGAATTCCATTTTACGAAAAGAACAAAAAGATTTGAGTTTTGTTTTGACTAGTCTTTTGATTCTGCATTAGCTGGTCCTTGATTTGATTTTGATCAAGTAAAACATCCTAGAATCGTCTTTGAGAGCTTTTGCCTTGTTAGGTTTGCTTAGAGTAATCTCTCTTTTGATTTTCTTGTGAGTCAAGTTTTCATAGTTTTGTAGCTTTTGAGATTGTTTTTTGTTAAAGATAGGTTTACATGCTTTATTAAAAAGAGAAAATACAAAAATATCTCCTTTGAAAAGTTTTGTTTCAAGTAGCTTTGAAAGTTTTGAAAGAAAAAGAGTTTTTTGTGCAAGTAAAGAGTGGTTATGTTTGTGTGCTCGAAAAGAAAAAGAGAATTGTTTCTTTGATTGTCTTTTCTAAGGAAGTTGTTTTCTTTAAAAATTGCATTCTCTCAACTCTCTTAGTTAAAGAATTTCATTGAAAAAGCAAAGTAGCATAGATCATCTTAGGTGCATCTTTGTAGTGGTTGGAGTCGAGTCTACACACCATTGGTTTCACTTCCATTACCTTGTGACTTTAAAGAACAACCATAAAAGTAACGCTTAAAGTAAAATTGAACTAGTAACTTTTATTTTCTAGGGCCCTGAAGCATCAATTTAGATCAGGCTAGTGTCTTGGAGTAGGTGAGTACTTAACTCTCCAAGACAGTAAAACCAAAAAAGTAGTCGATCTTGTGATAGAATCAAATCCAATTGTTACATTTACACTCTGGGAAAGCTCCTCTTAAAGGCGAAGCACGAGCTCGTGTCTGAAACAGTGAGGGGATCATTCCCCCCTCATTGGGAACGACGCCAGACAGTACGTATTACAAACGGTAAACCTCGGATTAACCATTGTCGAGGAGCCAGGGGTCACTTATCGGTAAACCTTGGATTACTGTCAAGGAGCCGGTAAGGGGATTGAGCTTGCTACTCTGCCCTTGCGTGCTGTCGGAGTTTAGACTGTTCCCCCAGGTGTACTTGTGGCCGTTGGTAACCTTAGTGACCATAATCTCTAGGATTCTACCCAAGGTGACGGTGGAGGGAAGGTCCCACTGTACCTGGAGCAGACGTCGGCTATACTCACTTGGATTTTCTGGGGGGTTCACTTCACTCGAGACGGTTAAAGTGGAGGAACTTGGTCCAGTCTATTCATTAAGCAGGTTGTCGGCGTAACTGTTCCACCCGCCATTTCTGTACTGAATCCAGCGAGGTTGGGCCTAATCACCAACTAGCATTTTTGGTCCAGAAGAATACTGTTTGTGTTTGGTTTGATGCCCTAGATTCTTTAGGCGTGTGATTCACATTTGTTTGGTTCTTTAGAGACTTTAGGTGGTTTGATTTGAAATTTTATTTTGTTTTCGTGTGTAGTAGTTAAAAGTTTTTAGCTGTGGCGGAATTACCGAGACAGTCCCGTAGACTTCGGGGCCAGTCTCCTGAAGTTGTTTCTATGGCCGAATTGTTGAGAAGATCCCGTAGACTTAGGGGTGAACCTCCTCAAGACGAGTCCAGTCATTTAGAAGGTTTAAAGGTCCTTGTAACTCCTCCTAGTGGCAGTAGAGTAGGTTCACCTGAAGAAGGAGAATCTTCCTTGGTAGTCCATCCAGATTACCAAAGTTTAGAGACAGGTTATAATCCCGAAGCTGTTACAGTTTCTGAGCTTGTTGGTAGTTTTTCGTCTGCTAGTGATACAGGCGAAGAACCAGAAATATCCGAACCTGTTACTCCGACTCCTAGTGTTCCTGATTCACCGAGAATAGAAAGAATTATCACCAAAAATCTTCCTGTTGGTTTGATTGCTATAGAAGAACTTGTTCCAGAGGAAGAAATAGGTGTCTCTGATCCTGAAGATCAAATTACCCTTGATCTAAGGGAGCGTGAATCCATCTTTTACAGTCCTCCTAGAAGTACTACTTGGTACCTTTCGTTAACCAATTACTTAGACAACTTTGGTCTAGGTTTTTCTACACCTCGTACTCCTTTTCCACCTGGAGGTATTCATACTCCTGTAAATATGTCTGGTCAGTCATCTGTGTTTACACAAAGTCCTGAAACTTTTTTACATGGTGGTCCTTCTGTTCCTACTGGGTATCAATCTCTTTCTGGTACCTTTTCGGGAGCATATCCTCAACCCATTGATCATGGGTTATTAGTTGGAAACAGTGGTAATGTACCATTGAGTGTAGGAGACATTTACATGATGTCAGGTTCAGTTCCCGTTACCCAACCTCAAGGTGGCCAATTACCGCCTAGGGGGAAACCTTCATTAATGCCTGGGGGGCAACCTCAAGGTACTTCATTCGTGTCTGGGGGGCAACCTCAAGGTCAGTACGCTCCTATGGGGCAATACATACCTCAAGGTCAACCCCAGCCTCAATATGTACCCCAAGGTCAACCTCAGTATCAATATCAACCTCAAGGATGGCAACCTCAAGGATGGCAACCCCAAGGGTATCAACCCCAAGGGTATCAACCTCAAGGATACCAACCTCAAGGTCAAGGTCAACCCCAGTACCCGTATTTACCTCAAGGTTATCAACCTCAAGGTCAATACTCAGGTCAAGGTTATCAACCACCTCAAGGTCAATCATATGGTCAAGGTATGGGGACTGCCCCTTACAATTATCAACCCTATCCTCAATCCGGCTATGGATCTCAGTACCCTCAACCTGTTATGGGTCAATACCCTGGAATGTTAGTGTGGGATCCATCACAGGGTCAACAGATGTTGCAGCCAAGTATACAGTCGGTACCTCAAGCAGGACAACCTGTAGTTCCTGGTCCACCCCAGCAACCGCAACCTGTCCAGTCAAGTGTTCAGACCTCTGTAACTTCGGTAGTTACTCAGCCGCCAATTGCACCTAGTACTCCATCTCAAACGGCTGCTGCAACTACCGCCACATCTACCATACTTACTTCTGGAGTATCGACGGCTCCGGTTTCTACTGTCTCTGTAACCACTCCTCAGACATCTGTACCGTTGTCTGGATCTACGATTCAAACCACAGTCCAGATGCCTGTAGGCCAACCTGGTATAAGTACGGTTGTTACTACTCAACCTCAATTTGTTCAACCTCCGTACCAGGGACAGTATCAACCTGGGCAAGCTGTCCAACAACCGGTTTACCAGTATCAAACGTATCCTGGGTACACTTATCAACAACCTCAGCAACCCCAGTACGGTCCGGTTAATCCTGGTTTTCCAGGAGGATATAATATCCCAAATGCGACTCCTGTTCCTAGTTATCCTGGATATCCTCCTCCTTGGGCTGGTATTGTGACCCAGAGTTTTAGAGATCCTAACCGGCAGTTACCGTTTATCGCAACTTTGGATTTACCAGACTTGACGCGCCTAACGAACGATCCAATTCAATATCTTCCGTTCTGGCCGCCAATGCCAAATAAGTTGCCCAGCGATATACCCAAGTTCGAAGGTAAGTCTGGAGAGGATCCGTCCAATCACGTGATGACTTACCACCTCTGGTGTGCTTCAAATTCCATCTCGGATGATTCGATCCGCTTACGTCTTTTCCAGCGTACACTCATTGGTCTCGCGGCCAAGTGGTACATTGAGTTACCACGGGCCTCTTTTTACAATTTTAGCCAGTTAGCTACCTCGTTCTTAACTCACTTTCAGTTACCGGTCAGATACGATAACGGTACGGAGTTATTAACTTCACTAAAACAATCAACCTCCACGTATATTTCAGATCACATTCATGAGTGGAGACGTCGAAGAAGGCTAGTGAAAGTTTTTATCCCGGACCAAATCTTAGCTGAATGGTTTGTTAAATCATTATTACCAAGGATTACTGAAGATGTAGCTAAGGCCGGAGTAGTTACTGAGGAGCAAGTCATTGCTCAGGCACAATACCTTGACTTAGTTTACACGCAGTCGGGTACATTACACGAGAAGATTCCGGATCTTCCAAAGTCGAACCAAATCGCTGCTGCTCCTTCGGGATCTCATGCCGCTGATGGTATGATTGGTATCGTGAATACAAAGAGCAAGAAGAAGTCTTCCAAGGCTTCAACTACTCCTATTATCACTTTGCCTGATTCCCCGACAGGAGAGTCTTCTCCTGAACTTACCGCCGATATTCACGCTGTAGAGTCATCTACGGCCAAATCAAAAAACGGTGGAAAGAAGAAAGGGAAGAAGAAGGCTAAAGCAGACAAGGCTCCGAAGGAGAAAACTGAAAAGTCGGAAACCAATGACGAAAAGCGCAAACCTCGATATCCTTGTCTTATTTGTGAAGAGGATCATTTTACGAGAGATTGCCCTCATCGGGCCGAGGTAGTGAAAATAGTCAAAGGTTCTCCCACTCCTGCTGTGTTAAAAAATCCATTTCCGGAGCAGGAGAATAAGATGATAGGTTCTTCCTCGAATGCCAGTGAAGAACCCATTTTGATGATGTCTCATGTGAGGATTGCGACTCGATCGCAAGATTATGGTAGTAAGAATCCTGTTGATGGTAAGGAAGCAGAATCTTCTCACTCTAACCCATCAACCTCAGCTCCTGGTTCCGATCCACTACAGATCGAGAAACCTAACCCAGACTTAGTAATTAAACCGCCCGCCAAGGGTGTACTTCGAAGGTCTGCTTTCAATCCACATGCGAGAGCGGCCCAGAATTACAACATTGTTGAGGACTTAGCTGTTTCACCCTCAGCAATGTCGGCGTTAGAAGTGCTGCAATCATGCCCAGCACAACGAAAATTGCTTTTGTCGGCTATAGGAGCTGTTGATGTTCAGGATCCGAATCTAATGATCTTCGATCTAGAAAATAGTACACCACGACTCCCCCATCAAATGGCTTTCCAAATTCCAGTGATAGTAAAAAACAGGCCTATTCATCGAACTGTGATTGATGAGGGAGCTTCTACGTGTATTATGTCAATTCAATGTTGGAGATCCCTTGGTTCTCCTTCGTTGAACCAATCCCCCACCATCCTTAAGGCCTTTGATGGCCGTGGGTTCCGTCCGTTTGGTATTCTACAGGAATTGCCTATAGGGGTAGAAGGTAAAACCGTTAGTCTGGATGTGGAAGTGGTTGATGCCCCTCTAGACTACAACCTTCTTTTGGGTCGAAGTTGGTCATATGCTATGACAGCGGTCGTTTCATCGGTCTTCAGAGTAATTAAGTTTCCACATAACGGTAAGATCGTGACTATTGATCAGCTGACATACTTTTCATCCGACCCAGCCTCTTCAGAGAGTATCCAGCATGTCGGTAAAACGACAATCCCTTATAGGGACGTTGGTGTAGGTTTAGTTAAGGATTCCGGTTTACTGGGAACTTTTCCTCTCCCTCCACTCAGCGTAGAACCTTCGTTTGCAACAATTCATATGATTACATCAGAAAACATTATTTATGATGATCCTTGGTATGTCCCATCTGACTCTGAGATAGACTCATTCGGTAATGCTATGCCTTTGAGTCCATATGAAATTGCTTATGAAGCTCTTATGTCTTTTACCGACTTTCATTCAACCGAGGTCGACCAAATGAATGTGGTCAGTGAAGAATCACTTTTCACCTCAACCTTAGAACGGATAGCGTTTCCCGAAGTCGTGTCATCTGACGAACAACTTCGCGAAATCCTAAGTGTAGACGATCTACCATGGGAAGATCTCCATCACAGATCTTCGTTTTTACCTAAGGATGATGCATTTGAAAATGATTTTTCATCTATCTTTACCGCTGAATATGTCAAAGACGCTCAGGATCCAACGAAACATTCTGATTCAGAGTTGAATTTAGGGAATATTTCTCGTACTATTCCCATTGATATTTCAGTGAAGCCCGGAATTGAGGAGAACATTCATATAGGTGCCGCATGTACAGAAGAAGAAATCCAAACTTACAAGGCCCTATTCCAAGAATTCCGCGATGTGTTTGCCTGGTCTTACGAGGAAATGCCGGGAATCGATCCTGCCATTGTTGTTCATGAAATCAAAACCTACCCGGATGCTAAACCCATCCGGCAACGGTTGCGTCAGATTCACCCTCGAAAAGCGGCTGCGATTAAAGCAGAAGTCGAAAAGCTGTTGAAAGCAGGTTTCATTTATCCGATCCCGTTAACGGATTGGGTATCGAATATTGTTCCTGTCAATAAAAAACAAGGAACAATAAGAATCTGTATCGACTATAGGGATATCAATCGAGCTTGTCCAAAAGACAACTATCCTACGCCTTATATCGATCAAATTATTGATGATTGTGCCGGAAGTGAAATGTTTTCCTTCATGGATGGTTTTTTGGGCTATAATCAAATCAATATTCTACCTGCCGACCAACCAAAAACGGCATTCATTTGTCCATGGGGGACATTTGCTTATTGCAAATTACCTTTTGGGCTTAAGAATGCCGGGGCCACTTTTCAACGGGCGATGTCTTACGCATTTCACGACATCAAGCACATTGTGCAACCGTATCTCGATGATTTGCCTGCTCATTCTTTACATCGAGCTGATCACCTTGACCACCTACGAGCAATCTTTATGAGGTGTAGGCATTATCGAATTCGGTTGAATCCCCACAAGTGTGTTTTCTGTATAGAAACAGGTCGATTGCTGGGATTTGTTGTTTCAAAAGCCGGCATTCGCGTCGATCCCTCGAAAGTCGAGGCGATCATCAAATTGCCTCCTCCTTCGAGTTTGCGCCAACTCCAAAGTTTGCAAGGGAAAGCGAACTTTTTACGTCGATTCATCCCAAACTACGCCGAGGTCACTAAAGGTTTTACACGGTTGTTGAAACAGAACGTTCAATTCTTTTGGGACGAGATTGCCCAACAATCTTTTGATGCACTTAAACACGCGTTGACCCATGCACCGTTGTTGCATCCTCCCAACTACAACCAGGACTACTTCTTATACCTCGCAGCTTCACATTCCACCATTGGAATGGTGTTAGTTCAAGAAGATGAATTCGGAGCGGAACATGTGATATATTATCTCAGTCAAACCTTAAATCCCACTGAGTTAAAATATTCGCATGTGGAGAAATTGGCCCTGGCAGCCGTTCAAGCTGTCCAGCGTTTTCGTCACTACATTCTTCTCCGTAAAACTACAGTTATTTCGGATTGCAACCCTATGATTTACATTTTGACAAAACAATTGCTAGGGGGCAAGTACTCTAAATGGATCGTTATCCTGCAAGAGTTCGACTTGGAGTTCGAGAAGTCCAAGTCTAAGAAATCCTTAGTTTTTGCGGAATTGATGTGTGATTTCCCGCGTACTGACACAGAGACTGTGGCAGAAGAGTCCATTGCGGACGAATCTTTGTTTCTTATCAGTACTTTAGATCCGTGGTTCGGGGATATAATCATCTATCTCCAAACCCAAACCTTTCGGCCTGAAGCTTCAAAAGCGGAACGTCGAAAAATTAGGTTTCAATCCCAGCAATACAAAATTATTGGAGATACACTTTATCGCCGGGGGCAGACTTAGTTTTTCGACGTTGTCTAACTCACGAAGAGGCTGAGAGAGTTTTGAATGATTGTCACTCTGGAGCATGTGGCGGTCATATGTCTGGGTATGCCACAGCTCAGAAGGTGTTGCGCGCTGGTTACTTCTGGCCATCTATGTTTAAAGATTGTATCATTGCAGTCCGGAAGTGCCACAACTGCCAAGTGTTTGATCGAAAGATGCGCGCACCACCTGCTCCTCTCCACCCTATAATTGCCGTTGGTCCATTCGCCAAATGGGGTATCGACTTTATTACTTGTAACCCTCACTCGGCCGGGGGGCATGCGTATATCATCCTCGCGGTTGATTATTTCACTAAATGGGCCGAGGCGATGCCTACATTCGACGCAAGCGGAAAAACAGCTGCAGTTTTCATATTCAATCATATAATAACTAGGTTTGGTGTCCCACAAGCAATTATTACTGACCATGGGAGCCATTTTCGAAACCTCATGATGACTGAACTTACAAGCCAGCTTGGTTTGCGCCATGACAGCTCTACTCCTTATTATCCGCAAGCCAACGGTTTGGTTGAGTCTATCAACAAAGTTCTGGTTATCATGATCCGACGAACCATTGGTATTCATCGGTCGAATTGGCACAACATGTTATTTTCGGCGCTATGGGCATACCGAACCTCAGTGAAAACCTCAACAGGGTTCACTCCTTTCCAGCTAGTTTATGGCTTAGAAGCAGTGTTACCCATTGAATGTGAAATCCCATCACTTCAAATGGCTGTCGAATTACTTCCAGCTACTTCCGAAGAGGAGAAACGTTTATTGTACTTAGCTAAATTAGATGAGACTCGACGTGACGCTGCATTGGCAATCGAGACTCACGCGAAGCGAATGAAAGCTCAGTATGATAGAAATGTGACCCCTCGAAGTTTTTCGGAGGGAGACCTAGTGCTCTTATATGATCAAGCTAACGATAAGCTAGGTGCTGGAAAATTCGTTCCTATGTGGCATGGACCCTATATTGTAAAGCGAAAGCTAGCAAAAGGGGCTTATGAGCTAGTAGATTTTGATGGGGACTCTTTGGATAAACCCAGAAATGGACTTTACCTAAAGAGGTATTATGCTTAAATGGTGGGTATGGAGAATTTTTAGTTAGGTTAGGTTTTCTTTCTAGCTAGTTTGATTGTTAGTTAGTCAGTGTGCTTAGCTTAGTGAGTGTGTTTTTCGTCGTTATTCTGGCTTATCTTGGTTTTGCTCTTGATATTGTAGATGTCGACGCCCCTCCAAACATACATTGGATTTGCTGATGGTGCTTGTCGTAGTACACGGAATATCTCTTCCGCAGCTTGGGTTATCTATTCACCCTCTGACGAGTTAGTTTCTATGCATGGGGTAAGCCTCGGTCAAACAACGAATAACATTGCAGAATACAGTGCAGTGGTTGAATTATTATCCGAATCTATTTCATTTGGAATTCGACGTTTGATAGTGAGGTTAGATTCTGAACTTGTTGTATTACAGCTTAATAGAGTTTATGCCATTAGAAATCCTGTGTTATTAAGGTTGTTTTTGAGAGTGCGTCTCTTGGAACGTGAATTTGATTACATTGAATATCAGCATATTCCAAGGTCCTTAAATACATTAGCAGATGCAATTGCTTCTCGAGTGTTGGACAGACATTTACGATAATCATGCAAGTAAATTTAAAAAACATTTCATCATACATGTTAAACAAGATAAGCCGGTAATAGTGATATATATATAGATAGGAGTGTGTCAAAAAATATACATCGTCTTCGATCATAGGTTGAAAAACACCTTATGATCGGCAAAATGATAAGTACAAAAAGTCAAAATGTCACATGTGTCTACAAAGTGACTAGCCAATCACTGGTGGTGCTCCCTATACGACACCACTGCACGGGCTACCTTGCGCAAAAATCTCCTCAACGGTCCAGGGACCGCGACTACGTAGCGCTGAAGTCTGATAGGAATATCATCCATAGAAGTCTCCGGTATATCCGCCGTCAGACGCTGTAGATCATGCTCCAACTCAGTCAGTACCTCTGCAGCCGCCGTGTCCTGTGGGGCCGGTATCGGTGCAACTGGATGTCTTCTCTCGAAAGGCCGGAGGTTGGCTGGACGCTGTGGACCAACATCTGCATTTTGAAAATTTTACTGTCAGTTTTGAGACGATATATATAAAAAACAAAAAAAAATACATAATTTGAAAACTCGTGAAAAATAAAGTACCTCTGTCATCCCATTGTTCTCCCTGTGGAAGAACCATGTCCGGATCACCTCGAAAATCTATTCCGGCATACGGAAAGTCCTGAATCGCGAACACCTGGTCCTCTAACCAGTGAAAATAACTGTCAGTGAATCGAACAACTGCCGCACCCTCGTCCGGATGCCGGGCCATCACCGCAACCCATCGTACCAGCTTTGGCTCCTGAGGACCCGAAATATCAACAGTGAGATGCTGAGGGATCAGCATTGGAATCCTCTCTAAGGCAAAGCTCACGACTATAGGCCCATATCCAAAGGTCTTTAGTCTCCCGGTCTTTGCCTTGGTCAGTTGGGCTTTCAAGTTAGCCAACAGTGCATCACACCAGTTGAAAATGGTGCCTTGGAGACAATCAATTGCCATCCGAAATTGAGACCCAGTAGCAATATGTAAAGTGGCTGAGCCACAAATCCTGGTCACAGTGAAAGCTAAGACCATGAGTTCACGTTGAGAGACATATTTGATCTCTATGCCTTTCTTATGCTCTCGATCAGGTAGGCACCAATCTGCTCGGAGACTATCAAGGGATTGGCCACCCGGCCTAGTCCCAGCCAGATTGAGTTGCTCACCTCTGTTTGGCAAGCCAGTGAGAAAGTAAATATCAGCAGGCTCTATCTCGAGTTGTTGCCCGCCGATATAAAAGCATTGCTCTTGAACATTCCATCTCTCAACCAGCCACTCCAAGAATCTTACCTGAGCTCTCATACCGGGTATGGACCAGTATTTGTATAATCCACATCCTCTTAGGGCATCGAGGGAGGGTTGATGATTGATTGCAGCTTCATCAACCTCCTCATGCTCTCTTTCTCTCCAATCCAGCATGATAAGTGCCCTACACATGAATAAACAGGCATTAAAATTAGTTTTGGGAAATTTCAATGGTTAGTTTGGGAGTTTGGGGTTTCAAAACCAGCGTTTTGCGGAGGACGCACCCCGCGTTTGGCGCACAGTGCGTCAGGACGCAGGTGGCCTAAAGGTAACCTGCGTCCCCCGACCTTTTCCCTGTGTAGGAAAAAGTCGGGGGACGCAGGCCAGCCTTTAGGAAACCTGCGTCCCCCGCAGGGCGGTTTCCAAAACCCAAAACCCCCCAAAAATAAAAAATGAAACTTAAATCAAGACTCTAAACGGATGAAATTGACAAGGAGGATGTTGTGAAATACCTGGAAGAGACGGCGTTCGATTCTAACGGTCGGATTTTCCGTAGCGACCACGGGAAGTTTCTTGTCAAAAGCTCCTTTTTCAACCTCAACAGTCAAACGGTAAAAATGACATGGTAAAAAGTCTTTTTATAGGTTTTTTGGATGAATTTGTTCTTTTTTCACCATGGAAAGATGTTTTTCGATGAATTTTTGCCTATCTTAAACAGGTATGAGTAATGTGTCGCTTTTGTGCAGGACAAAGGGACTTAGAGGGAAAATTGTAATTTTTTCACAAACAAAATATCAGAGTCATCTTTTAAGCCCTTTTCTGACTCCTAAAACATGAAAAGATTGCCGAGCGTTTCTTTTACACTCGTTAAAACGGAATTAAAAGACGGTCCCCTTATAGCTCTTTTCTGACCGTAAAATCAGGAAAAGATTGCCGTGTTTTTGTCGTTTCAAACTCGATACGGAAATAAAACGACGTGTCCTTGATCGCTTTTTACTTTTCAGGTCAGTGACACTAATTATGAAAGTACTCCTTGGTCGCAAGATCAAGGGGTTCCCCAGGTATTATTTTATACTTTTTCGGGCTTGAGGGACACAAATTTACGAAAAAGTTCAACTTGGAGTTTCCTTAAGTTTTTCAGACTCTCTAAAATTGAAAAACGCCGAGTTTCTCCTATACTGGGCTCGTTAAACATTTCACAGTAAAGGACCTGTTCAATTACAAACAGGAACGAACCACTCCTTCCTAGGGTTCGAATCAAAACTGGGTTGGACTCATCCGAAGGATGAGCTTATAATCAAGCATATGTTATCCTCCTCAAGCTTGTTAAAAATAAAGAGGTACTTGCCAGAAATGGTGGGGGAAAAGAGAGAAGAATGAGCCTATTTGTTACCTTTTGTCTCAAAAGAAACTTTATTACCACTCTTGGACACGACACTTTTCATTCACCTGGGTTGGGAAATCTTTTACCTCACAGTCAATCAAACCACTTTTGAAAGTCTTCAACCGGGTTCCGGGGATTAACTTTGAGTTATTTAACACCAAACCATCTGTCGTGTCGTTATGTGTCCAAGAGGTCTGCAAACAAAACTTTCATCTGCAAAATACTTGTCATCCATTTGACCATTCCTGAGTCAGTCCTTACAGCAATATTTCTTCAACTTGAACAATGATTTCGTGTTGTGGGCTTCCCCACAACGGGTCACTTTCTATCGACATCAGCACATTATCTAGAGAGATGACTTAGAAATCGTCAGTGCCTTGAAGTCTGCATGCATCAATGGCAGGTTTCTCGCCTTTGACGTCAGTTTACATCATTGACTTTCGATCGAAGGATTCCGTGAAATGTTCGACATCAACTCATTCATTCACATCTCATGGATTGTACTGGGTACTTTGAGAACCATTGACATTACTGGTGGTCTCTCTCACACTTGTTAACAGTTCACATCATTGACTGGTAATCAAGTGGTTTCTACCATGTTCGACATCGACTCATTTATTCGCATGGCTAGAATCGTACCAATTCGAGAAGTAGGAATGAAGGCCCTGGATCAAATCTTTACCATCCAGGCTGCGAGGAGTTTTGTATTCATTATCTAAGTAGACTAATCATAAACAGATGGCTGCGACCATACTGTGTCTACAAAAGTCTATGATTATGATGTACTGCAAAATCATTCCTGTATCAGAGTAGTTAGTCTGTTAGTTAAAGTTTTTATCTGAGTATGGGAATGCCTACCTCAGTGATGATATAATCTTATCCATGTATTTTGTGTTGAAAATTGCAGGTTCCAACCAGGTTCTCCACGAGATAATCCTCGAAATGATAAAGCGCTTCACCCTTCCTAGATAATACAAAACCCTAATCTATTCCAGGCTTCGCACTTTAGGGGGCAATCTGTTACACTAAAAAATGTCACCATGGCTATTTACAGTTGGTATGGCTCTATCAACAGTCATACTACCCTCTTGAGCAAGTCTTATGCCTCTACTATTCATGTCAAACTCCAAGAAAGAGAGAAAGTCTTTATAAACATGTTTATCTCTGGGTACGCAGGTTCTCTCAAGCCTTGCCTGCGGGTACGCACCTTTTGTTCATAAGGTCTGCGTCCAAGGACGCTCTGTATCTAAAGGGGCAGGTGCGTCCCTCTGAAAAGGTTAAAATGCGCAAGTTTTATCTTCAAAAACTTACTTGTGGTCATTTCTAGAGCATTCTAGAAGGTTGTTTGATGTGTATTGAGCGCCTCCAGATGGTTCATGCACTCCTATCAAAAAGGAACTTATCCCATCAATAAGGGAGTGATCCCATCCAAAGAGGGGACTATCCCATTGATGGTGGACCTGATTAACTTCCTCTTGAGCACTATAAAGAGAGGCATTGAGCCAGAAGGAAGAAGGTTGAAAGCTATAGATTTCTAAGGGTAAATGCTGCAGGAATTAGGACTCCCATTTAGAAGCTTGTGAGGAGAGATTTTCATCTTTACTTGTTCTATTTGGAGGTGGGTGAGCTTTGTCAAAGTAGAGGAAGACTCTTGTGGACCCTGGAAGGAGCTTGCACAACACCAAGGCTCAGGTTGTAATGGTTCCTTTTGATTACCTTTAATGCAAATTGGTCCATTCTTCTCAATGACTTGTTGTTAATGGGTTATTTCATGTACTCCTTGGTCTATGTGTTGAATATGCTTTGTTTTATGTTATAATCAGGTGCTATTTAATTGTTTAACTATTGGTGATTGCAGGTTTTGGAGAAAAGGAGGAGCTCATCCAGATCAACAAAGCTTGGACTTCTACAACAGCGTTTGGACAGAGGTAAGAACGAAACACTTGATTTCTCATATCATAATGTATGTTTAGAGAAGGATAGCTCCAGTTTGTTTTGTTTGTCATTAGAATGTCTTAGACTTCTAGGAAGGTCAGTTGTGTCCGCACCCTTGACTGATTCCGTGTGACATGGGCCCTAACCCAAGAGCTTCAGCCCTCTGAGTTAGCTCGGTTCTGGCTCAAAACAAAACTCGTTCTTATTATCAAAACCATGGATTTCATAAAAAATTGTCACAAGTCTTGCAGCTCGAAAATAGAGTAGAGTTTTACAATATAAAATCCAAATACTATTGAGGTCCTAGGAATCTCTAGTTATACATCTGAAGTCTCCAACAACTTCCTTAAAATTAGGGAGGCTTGGCTCCCAAACTCGAGATAAATTGGTGCTTTGTCTTTCACTTGCTCGGTTGCCTTCTAGTCCTCATGATTTCGTTGTTTGCACTCCGAGCTGATGGAGGAATATTCG
Organism: Pinus tabuliformis; assembly: GCA_031772625.1. Lineage (NCBI taxonomy): Eukaryota > Viridiplantae > Streptophyta > Pinopsida > Pinales > Pinaceae > Pinus > Pinus tabuliformis. Next base: position 1,025,083,824 of record CM062820.1, on the reverse strand, counting down.
AATGGAGGGGTAGTAAATGAGGAGGATTTACCTCCTATAATTCCTCTCCCTTGTCCCATTCGAGTTTTGACCAAGGTATTTGCCAAAATTCCTTGCTTTTATCCTTTAATCCTGCATTAAATGCACATTAGACCACAAAGCAAAATATCCAACTCTAACTCATCTCATAAACAAAATATAATCAAAAGTATGTAATAAGTTGTGAGAATAGTTGTTTTGACTAACCTAGGAGGTGAATTAAGGCCCATATAATTACCCCATGGTGACGCTCATCAGTACACCATCTCCTTCAACACCTTATGCATATGCTTTGTATAAGTAGTAGATTTCTCGTCTTGAGAAATTATATGGAATATGTATTGTTCATTTATTTGGAATAAACTCTCCATGTTTTGAAAATAATTCTTACATCCATGACATTTCACTTGCTAATGACCCAAAACTCTCATCTATGATGTACTTCTGAATAAAATGTGGGATCTTTTTCCAAATTTTCTTAGATTCTTGACAGACAAAAATTACCAATTCAATGAAACATTTTGAAAGCCTTTCTGCATAGAAATAAAGTCCCAATTCTGATTACCATAACTTGCCAATGTAGATTGCACGCACCCCACTAAATATGCTTTTTTCATTCTTTTAGTCATGGACAAATATATCTTCCTTTTCTCCAATGCAAACTTGAAATCCATATGTTTCAAGCAATCCTTTTGACAACATTCACTTGAAATCAGATCACTGATATAACTTCGTCTCATGAGATATTCTTCCCTACTCCTTGTATAACTGGAATATCTTGGATTGAACTAAAAATGTCTACTCCTACTCCTAGATACAATATTTTCTGGCAACATCTCCATCATTTCATCATCCTCTCTATAAGAATTTTCATCACCATTTGGAGGAATATTATCCTCACTATGATGATTTTGAACATAGTTAGGAAATTCATCACCATCATTGCTTGGAAAATATTCATTACCATCATCACCTATAAGAAATATTCACTACCATCATCTGTGCTTTTGAAATACTGACTCGGAGGATATTATTCACTATCTTCATCCATGCTTTTGAAATCCTTTCTTGGAGGAATCTCATCATCAATGTTTTTTCCTTTCAAATCATTGCTTGGAGGAAATTCTTCACCATCCTCGTCTTTGCTTTTGAAATCCCCACTTGGAGGAAATTCATCATCACCATGAGTGCCTTTGAAATCCCAACTTAGAAAAAATGCATTATTCACATCTATTCCTCTAAAATTATCATTTGGAAGAAATTCTTCATCCTCCCCTTCGACATTGATGCTCTCATAATCCTTAGGATTAGGGCTAAGTAGAAGGTTTGAATCTCTATTCCTAGTAAAATTATCATTTGTAGATAATTCTTCATCTTCCCTATTACACAAAAATATCGTCACCATGATTATTTGCAGTCAGTATGGGTCTGTCATCACTTGTACTATCCTCCTAAGCAAGTTTCAGACCTCAGCTCTTCAAGTCAAGCTTTGAAAATGAGAGAAAGACATTGAAAATAAATAAAACTCTGGTTCCGCACTTTCTCTCACTGTTACCTGCGGTCTCGCATCTTCTGTTTATAAAAACTGCGGACCTGCCCGCTCTGTCCCTAAAGGTGTGGGTGCAGACCCCTGTGAAAGTAAAAAAGGCACAAGTTTATTCTAAAAAACTCACTTTGGGTAAATTCTAGATGATTCTAGAAGGAATTTTGACGTGGATTGACCGCTCTTAGGTGGTTCAGGCATCCCAAAAGAGAAGGAGCTAATCCCTTGATGAGAGGATCTATCCCTTTGAAGGAGGGCTTTATCCCTTCGAAGGAGGACCTAGTAACTTCCCTCCATTGCACTATAAATTCAAGCATTGGGCTAGTTGCTAGAGAGGTTAGAAGCTGAACATTTTAAGGGTAAATGCTGGTGAAATTAAGACTTCCTAGTTGAGCTTAAGAGGAGAGATCACATACCTTTTTGGCTTCATTGGGAAGAGAATGAAACTTGTCAAAGTAGAGGAGACTTCTTGCTGGACCTTGGGAGGAGCTTGTACAACGTAAAGGCACAGGTTGTAAAGTTCTTCTTGATTTGAATTAATACAATCAAACTCATTTTTCTCAACAAATTGTCTCATGTCATTTGTTTCATGAATTCCTTGAATTTCATGTTAAATATGTTTTATGATATTGGTGTTTCAGGTGCTATTTAATTTGTTTGCTTGTTTGTGTTTGCAGATTCGCGACAAAGGAGCTCATTTGGATCAAAGGAGCGAAGGCTTCCACAAACTTTCGTTGGACCTAAGGTATGCCTAGTAAAACACTTGTTTGCCTTTGTTTATAAAAGCATATTTAGAGAAAGAAAGTGTGTGATTGGTTTGCTTGTCATTAGGTCTTCTTTAGATTCTAGGAAGTTCTATCTTGTCCGCAAGATCGACTTATTCCGCGTGACAAAATGGCGACCATACTGGGGACTTGATTTTTTCCTTGTTTTCACTTTGACCTGAGAAACAATGTTTTTGTTTCTGTTTTTGGCTTGCTGTTTGTGGAATTGGGTAGAGATTGTAGATCCAGGGTTATTTTTCATTTTTCATAGCTTTGGGAGAGGACCGCACCCTAGCCTTTTGACACAGTGCGTACTTATCCGCACTTTTGCTTTTAGCACAGAGCGGTACCGCACCTGTGTTAACTGTGGGCCTGCGAACCCTGTCAAAATTTTGAAAAACCTAAGATTTCCTCTGTTAGTCAGCTTAGTTTTTGTTTAGAAGTTATTATCCACTGCCCAGACCTGCATATAACCTATAAGAAGCTTTCCTTAGGTTGATTTCGTTGGTGTTAGGGTTTTAGGTGAAATTCCTAGGAGTTTTGCTTGTTGGGCTTGTTTTTCATCTTGGTCTTGTAGTAGCTCTGAGCTTAGAAGCCGTAGGAACCTCAGATCACCTTGGTCTCTACCAGCCTTCTTATGAGTCTGACCATTTATGAAATCTACCCTTGTTGAGGAATCCACTTTGTGTTTTTCTCTTTACAAAACTTCAAAATGCTTGTGTTTAAAAGTTTGGATTTTCATTTTTAAAAAGAAAACAAAATTGGTTGTTTTTGACTGATTTGTGATTCTGCATAAATTGGTCCTTAGCTTACATATAGCTAAGTAAAACATCCTTAAAAAAGACATCTTGTAGGATTTGACTTCAAATAGGTTTTTATAATTTATAGATCTCAAAATTAGTCGTTTGCATAGTTTTGAGTGTTTTATAAAATTAAAAAAATCTCTTTTGGAAAAAGTTTGTTTTTGTAGTGGTTGAGTGCTTTGAAAAAGAAAAGGGAAATTTTTGTGAAATAACTAGTTGTCTCGTTTTGAGTGCATTGGAAAGGACAAAAACTCTTCTTTTAATTTGTGTGTTAAGAAAGATTTGTGTTTACAAAGTATTTTGCATTCTCAAACTCTTTCCTAGCTAGAAGTTCATCGAAGAGAAAATATTGTTTAAATCATCTTAGGTGCATTTTTAGTGATTTTGAGTCGAGTATTCATACCACGAGTTTCATTTCCGCACCTTTTGACTTAAACAAAAACCAATAAAAATAACGCTTAAAGTAAAATTCATTTAGCAACATTTTTATTTCTAGGGCTCTGATACACCAACTTAGCTTAGGCTAGTGTCTTGGAGTAGGAGAGTAATTAACTCTCCAAGACAGTAAAAACAAACAAGTAGCTGTATCTTGTGGTAGGGAAGAAATCCAATTGTTGCATTTATGCTCTGGGAAAGCTCCTCTTAAAGGAGAAGCATGAGATCGTGTCCGAACCAGTGTGGGAATCAATCCTTCCTCATTGGGAATGACGCTAGATATTCACGTATTAAAAACGGTAAACCTTGGATTAACAATTGTCGAGGAGCCTGGGGTCACTTGTTGGTAAACCTTGGTTTATGTCAAGGAGCCTTCAAGGGGATTGAGCTTGCTACTCTGCCCTTGCGTGCGTATTGGATCGTAGACTGTTCCCCCATGTATATTTGTTTCAGTTGGTAACCTTAGTGGCCATATTCTTTAGGATTATTGCTAAGGTGATAGTGGTGGGAAGATCCCACTGTACTTGGAGCAGACGTCGGCTAGACTCACTTGGATTTTCTAAGGGGTTCTCTTCACTCGAGACGGTTAAGTGGAGGAACTTGTGCCAGTCTATTCATTAAGCAGCTTGCCGGGGTAACTATTCCAACCGCCATTTCTGTATTGAACTCTGCGACGTTGGATTTCATCACCAAATAGTGTTTTCAGTACGGAAAGTTACTGTTTGTGTGTGTTTGATATCCTAGATTCTTTAGGCATGTGATTCAAATTTGTTTGGTTCTTTAGAGGCTTTAGGTGGTTTTCATTGAGATTTTACTTTGTTTGTGTGTGAAGTAGTTAAAAGTTTTTAACCATGGCTGAATTACCGAGGAAGTCCCGTAGACTTCGGGGCTAACCTCCTGATTTTTCACCGAGCCAACTTGAAGGTTTGAAAGTCCTCGTAACTCCTAAAGACAGTAGAGTTGGGTCACCTGAAGAAGGAGAGTCTTGTTTGGTGGTACATCCTAATTTTCAAGCTTTAGTAGCCAATTATAATCCACAATCAGTGTCTGTTTCCGAAGTTACTGGTAGCTTTTCGTCTACTAGTGATATAGGTGAGGAACCTAAAATATTCGAACCTGAAAGTGAATTTGCTACTACTATGACATCGCGGTTTGCTTCTCCAGCTTCTAGTGGTCCTGGTTCACTTAGGGTATAAAGAGTAATCACCCAAGATCTTCCTTCTGGACTTATATCTATCGAAGAACTTGCTACTTCGGAAGAAGAAGTAGGCATCCCTATCCCTGAAAATCAACCTGTTATTGAGCTAAGGGAGAGTGAATCAATTTTTTACAGTCCACCAAGGAGCAGTACTTGGTATCTTTCTTTGACTAATTTCTTAGAAAACCCAGGGTTAAGTTTTTCACCACCTCATGTTCCTTATCACCCAACACCTAGAGGTTATTATCCTCCGTTAAATATGTCAAGAAAGTCATCCATGTTTACTCAATCGCTAGAATCCTTTTTGTACATCGGTCCTTCTGTTCCCTCTAGATATCAATCACTTTCTGGTACTTTTTCAGGAGCATCTCCTCAACCCATTGAACAAGGGTTATTAACTAAAAGCAATGATACTAAACCGTTGAGCGTAGAAGATATTCTCATGATGTCAGGTTCTATTCCCAATCCTCAACCTCAAGGTGGCCAGTTACCACCTGGGGGGCAGCCTCAATTATCGCTTAGGGGGCAACCTCAAGGTACCCAATTTGCGTCTGGGGGGCAACCTCAAGGACAGTACATACCTACGGGGAAGTACGTTCCTCAAGGTCAACCCCAGACTCAATATGTACCCCAAGGTCAACCCCATCAATTTATACCTCAAGGTCAACCCCAGTATCAGTGCGTGCCTCAAGGGTATCAACCCCAAGGTCAATACTCGAACCAAGGTTTCCAACCACCCTCCGGTCAATCATATGTTCAAGGAACAGGAAATGTACCTGTGAATTATCAATCCTACCCTCAACCTGGTTATGGTCCTCAATATTCTCAACCTGTTATGGGTCCGTACCCCGGAATGAATTTAGTGTGGGATCCATCGCAAACTCAATAGGTGTTGCAGCCAAATGTACAGTTTTCATCTCAAACTGGACAACCCTTAGTTTTTGGTACACCCCAGCAACCTGTCCAGTCTAATATTCAAACTTCTGTACCTTCAGTAGTTTCTCAGCCTGGGCCTAGTATGCCTCGTACTCCGCCTCAAACGGCTGCTGCAACTGCCACAACATCTGTTCAATCTACCCCACCTACTTCTGGAGTATCGACAGCTCTGGTTTCTACTGTTCCTGTATCTACTCCTTAGACATCTTTACCACCATCTGGATCTACAATTCAAACTGCGGTTCAGATTCCTGTAGGACAACCTGGTTCAAGTACTGTTGTCACAAGTCAACCACAATTTACTTATCAACCGTACTAGGGACAATACTAATTCGGTCTGCTGTGCAGCAGCCAGTCTATCAGTATCAACCGTACCCTGGGTACACATATCAGCAACCTCAACAAACCCAGTACGGTTTGGTTAATCCTAGTTTTCTGGGAGGATACAATATCACAAATGCAATTCCTATTCCTAGTTATCATGGATATCCTCCTCCTAGGGCTGGCCTCATGACCCAGAGTTTTAGGGACCCTAATCGTCAGTTACCATTTATCGCAACTTTGGACTTGCCTGACTTGTCGCGCCTAATGAACGATCCCATTAATTATCTTCCATTTTGGCCGCCAATGCCGAATAAGTTGCTTAGTGATATTCCTAAGTTCGAAGGCAAATCAGGAGAGGTCCCGTCGAACCATGTGATGACTTACCACCTCTTGTGTGCATCTAACTCCATTTCATATGATTCAATCCGTCTTATAATTTTCCAGCGCACTCTAATTGGTCTTGCAGCCAAGTGGTACATTGAGTTACCGCGAGGCACTTTTTATAATTTTAGTCAGTTAGCTACCTCATTTTCAGTTGCCAGTCCGATATGACGATGGCACAAAATTGTTAACTTCCTTAAAGCAATCGACATCCACTTACATTTCAGATCATATTCATGAGTGGAGATGTCGACGACGTTTAATGAAGGTTTTTATTCCGGATCAGATCTTGGGTGAATGGTTTGTAAAATCTTTGTTGCCAAAGATCACTGAAGATGTAGCTAAAGCTGGAGTAGTTACTAAGGAGCAAGTAATTGCTCAAGCATAGTACCTTGACCTGGTCTATACTAAGTCAGGTACGTTACACAAGAAAATCCCCGATCTTCCCAAGAAAAATCAAATCGCTGCAGCTCCTTCGGGATCTCATGTCGCCGATGGTATGATTGGTATGGTTAACACTAAAAGTAAGAAGAAGTCTTCCAAGAATTCTTCTCCTATCATCACCTTGCCTGATTCCTCGATAGGAGATTCTTTTGCGGAGATTTCTGCTGATATTCACGTTGTAGAGTCATCTACAACCAAATCAAAATCCGGTGGGAAGAAGAAAGGAAAGAAGAAGAATAAAACGGACAAAAATTCAAAGGAGAAACCTGAAAAATCGGAATCCAATGATGAAAAACGCAAACCTCGTTATCCTTGTCTCATTTGTGACGATGAACATTTTACAAGAGACTTCCCTCATCGTGTAGAGGTTGCGAAGATTGTCAAAGGTTCCCAAACGCCTCCTGTTTTGAAGGATCCTTTTCCAGCTCAAGACAGTAAGATGATAGGTTCTTCCTCAAGTGAAAATGAAGAACCCATCCTGATGATGTCCCATGTTAGGATTGTGACTTGATCGCAGGATTATGGTAGTAAAAGTCTTGTTGATGGTAAAGAAGCAGAATATTCTCATTCTAATCCATCAACCTTAGCTCCCGGTTCCGATCCACTACAGATCAAGAAACCTAATCCAGACTTGGTAATCAAACCGCCTGCCAAGGGTATACTTCGAAAGTCAGCTTTCAATCCACATGCGGGAGCGACTCAGAACTATAACATTGTTGAGGATTTAGCTGTTTCACCCTCAGCAATGTCGGCTTTGGAAGTGCTGTAATCATGTCCAGCACAGCGTAAATTACTGTTGTCGGCTATAGGAGCTGTTGACGTTCAGGACTCGAACCTAATAATTTTCGATCTAGAACATAGTACACCACGCTTACCTCATCAAATAGCTTTCCAGATTCTAGTGATAGTAAAAAACATGCCTATTCATCGGAATGTGATTGATGAGGGAGCCTCAACGTGTATTATGTCGATACAGTGTTGGAGATCGCTTGGTTCTCCTTCGCTAAATCAATCCCCGACGATTCTAAAGGCCTTTGATGGCCGTGGGTTTCATCCTTTTGGCATTCTATAGGATTTGCCTATAGGGGTTGAAGGAAAAACCGTTAATCTAGATGTGGAGGTGGTTGATGCCCCTCTAGATTACAACCTTCTCTTGGGTCGAAGTTGGTCTTACGCTATGACAGGGTCATTTCATCGGTCTTTCGGGTTATAAAGTTTCCTCACAATGGAAAGATCGTAACAACAGACCAGCTGGCTTACTTTTCATCCGACCCAGCCTCTTCTGAAAGTATTCAGCATGTCAGTAAAACGATTATCCCGTATAAGGATGTTGGAGTAGGACTAGTTAAAGATGCCGGTTTACTGGGAACCTTTCCTTTTCCTCCGATCAACGCATTGTCTTCATTTGCAACCATTCATATGATTACGTCAGACACCATTGTTTATGATGATCCTTGGATGATTCCTTCTGAATCTGAGATAGACTCATTTGGTGATGTCATGCCTTTGAGTCCATATGAAATTGCGTATGAGGCCGTGAAATCGTTTACCAACACATCTTCAACCGAAATTTACTTCATGAATGTGGGCCGTGAGGAATCACTTTTCACATAAAGCTCGGATTTAATCACGTTTTCTGAACTTGTTCACTCTGATGAGAAAATTCGTGAAATCCTATGTGTAGATGATTTACCATGGGAAGATCTCCATCACAGATCATCGTTTTTACCCGAGAATGATCATTTTCAAAATGATTTTTCATCAATTTTTACGATTGAATATGTCAAGGAACCTTAGAATCCAATGAAACATCCTGATTCAGAGTTAAATTTGGGAAACATCTCTCGAACTATTCCTATTGACATTTCGGTTAAGCCTGGAATTGTTGAGAACATTCATATAGGTGCCTCGTGTACAGATGATGAAATTCAAATATATAAGGCCCTATTTCAGGGATTCTGCGACGTGTTTTCCTGGTCCTATGAGGAAATGCCAGGAATTGATCCCGCGATTGTTGTTCATGAAATAAAGACTTACCCGGATGCTAAACCCGTCCGACAACGTTTGCGTCAGATTCACCCAAGAAAAGCTGCTGCAATTAAAGCAGAATTTGAAAAATTACTCAAAGCAGGTTTCATTTATCCGATCCCGTTAACGGATTGGGTATCAAATATTGTTCCGGTTAACAAAAAGCAAGGGACAATAAGAATATGTATCGATTATAGATACATCAATCGAGCCTGTCCAAAGGACAATTACCCAACTCCCTATATTGATCAAATCATTGTTGATTGTGCCGGCAGCGAAATATTCTCCTTCATGGATGGTTTTTCTGGATACAATCAAATCAATATTCTACCTGCCGATCAACCAAAAACAGCTTTCATTTGTCCATGGGGGACATTTGCTTATTGCAAATTACCTTTTGGGCTCAAGAATTCCGGAGCAACTTTTCAAAGGGCCATGTCTTATGCGTTTCATGACATCAAGCACATTGTGCAACCCTATCTCGATGATTTTCCAGCTCATTCATTACATCGAGTTGATCACCTCGTCCATTTACGAGCAATCTTTATGAGGTGTAGGCATTATCAGATTCGGTTGAACCCACACAAATGTGTCTTCTGTATAGAAATGGGTCGATTGCTGGGGTTTGTAGTTTCAAAAGCCGGCATTCGCGTCGATCCCTCGAAGGTCGAAGTTATTGTCAAATTGCCTCCTCCTTCGAGTCTTCGCTAACTCCAAAGTTTGCAAGGGAAAGCAAAATTTTTATGACGATTCATTCCTAATTACGCCGAGGTTACAAAGGGTTTTACCCAGTTGTTGAAACAGAATACTCCATTCTATTGGGATGAGATAGCTCAGAAATCTTTTGATGCACTCAAACACGCGTTGACCCATGCACCGTTATTGCATCCTCCCAACTACAACCAGGATTACTTCTTGTATCTCGCCACCTCTCATTCCACCATTGGAATGGTCTTAGTTCAGGCAGATGAATTCAGAACTGAACATGTGATATATTACCTTAGTCAAACTTTAAATCCAACTGAGCTAAAATACTCACATGTGGAGAAATTGGCATTGGCAACTGTTCAAGCTGTCTAACGTTTTCGTCACTACATTTTACTACGTAAAACTACAGTAATTTCAAATTGCAACCCTATGATCTACATTATGACCAAGCAATTTCTAGGGGGCAAGTACTCTAAATGGATTTTTATCCTGCAGGAGTTCGACTTGGAATTTGAGAAATCTAAGTCTAAGAAATCTTTAGTTTTTGCGGAGTTAATGTGTTATTTCATGCGTACTGATACGGAAACTGTGGCGGAGGAGCCCATTGCGGATGAATCCTTGTTTCTAATCAGAACTTTAGATCCGTGGTATGGGGATATCATTGTTTATCTCCAGACCCAATCCTTTCGGCCAGAAATTGTCAAGGTCAGAAAGTCGGAAAATACGATTCCAGTCCCAACAATTCAGGATTATTGGAGATACTCTTTATCGCCGTGGGGCAGACTCTGTTTTTCAACGTTTCTTAACTCACGAGGAAGCTGAAAGGGTTCTAAATGACTGTCACTCTGGAGCGTGCGGCGGTCATATGTCTGGGTATGCCACAGCCCAAAAGATATTGTGCGCTGGCTACTTCTGGCCGTCTTTGTTTAAAGATTGTATTATTGCGGTCCGAAAATGCCACAACTGCCAAATTTTTGATCGATATATGTGCGCTCCACCTGCTCCTCTCCACCCTATAATTGTCGTTGGTCCTTTTTCCAAATGGGGTATCGATTTTATTACATGTAACCCTCACTTGGCCGGGGGGCATGCGTATATCATCCTTGCGGTAGATTATTTTACCAAGTGGGCCGAGGCGATGCCTACATTTGAGGCAGATGGCAATACAACTGCAATTTTCGTGTTCAATCATATAATTGCTAGGTTTGGTGTCCCACAATTGATAATCACTGATCATGGGCGTCATTTTCGAAACGTTATGATGACCGAACTTACAGGCCAGCTTGGTTTGCGTCACGATAGTTCAACCCCTTATTATCCACAAGCTAATGGTCTGGTTGAATCCATCAACAAAGTTTTAGTCATCATGATCCGATGAATCATTGGGATTCATCGGTCGAATTGGCATAACATGCTATTTTCAGCACTTTTGGCGTATCGAACTTCAGTAAAAACATCAACAGGGTTCACTCCTTTCCAACTAGTCTATGGTCTGGAAGCTGTGTTTCCCATTGAATGCAAAATCCCGTCACTACAAATGGTCATCGAGTTACTTCCAGCCACTTTCGAAGAGGAAAAGAATTTGTTATACTTGGCTCAATTAGATGAGAAACGACGTGATGCTGCATTGGTGATCGAGACTCACGCAAAATGTATGAAAGCTCAGTATGATCGAAATGTGACCCCTCGAAATTTTTCAGAAGGAGATCTAGTCTTAGTTTACGATCAAGCTAATGATAAATTAGGCGCTGGAAAATTTGTTCCTATGTGGCATGGTCCCTATGTTTTCAAGCGAAAGCTAGCAAATGGGGCCTATGAATTGGTAGACTTTGACGGGACTCTTTAGGTAAACCCAGAAATGGTCTTTACCTGAAGAGGTATTATGCTTAAAGAATGGGTATGGAGATTTTTTTAGTTAGGATAGTTTTTCCTTCTAGCTGGTGTGTTTTAGTTTAAACAGTGTGCTTAGCTTAGAGAGTGTTTTTCATCATTATTCCTGCTTATCTTGGTTTTACTCTTGATATTGCAGATGTCAATGCCTCTCCAAACATACATTGGTTTCGCTGATGGTGCTTGTCGTAATACATGGAACATTTCTTCCGCATCTTGGGTTATCTATTCGCCCTCTGACGAGTTAGTATCTATGCATGGGGTAAGCCTCAGTCAAACAACGAACAACATTGCCGAGTATACTACAGTGATTGAGTTATTATTTGAATCTATTTCATTTGGGATTCAGAGTTTGATAGTGAGGTTAGATTTTGAACTCGTTGTATTACAACTTAATAGAGTGTATGCCATTAGAAATCCAGTGTTATTAAGATTATTTTTGAGAGTGCGCCTCTTGGGACGTGAATTTGATTATATTGAGTATCAGCATATTCCAAGATCTTTAAATACATTAGCAGATGCAATTGCTTCTCGAATGTTAAGTAGACATTTGCAATAATCATACATGTAAATTTAAAATCATTTCATAACATGATTTACAAGATAAGCCGGTAATAGTGATATATATATATATATATATATATATATATATATATATATATATATATATATATATATATATATATATATATATAGGAGTGTGTCAAAAAATACATCGTCCTCGATCATAGGTTGAAAAACACCTTATGATCGGCAAAAATGATAAGTACAAAAAACAAAATGTCATATGTGCCCACAATAGGCAATCATCCTATCACTAGTGATGATCTCGATAAGAAACCACTGCACAGGCCACCTTGCAAAGGAAACTCCTAAAAGGTCCTGTGACCCCAATCACATAGCGCTGAAGTCGATGAGGGATGTCATCTATGGTGGTCTCCAGAATATCTCTTGTCAAGCGCTCTAGATGACCCTCCAACTCGGCCAAAACCTCTGCTGATTCGTCTTGTGGGGCTGGCGTGGCTACAACTGGTTGTTTCCTCTCGTAAGGCCGGAGAGCGTCTGGTCACTGTGGACCCACATCTGTATTTAAAACTTTTACTATCAGTTTTGGGACGATGGAAAAATAAAAAAATTTAAATAAGGAAAATGTTGAAAATGATTTTACCTGAGTCATCCCACTGCTCTCCTGGTGGAAGAGCCATGTCTGGGTCACCACGAAAATCTACCCCAGCGTAAGGGAAGTCCTGAATAGAAAAAACCTAGTTTTCCAACCATTGGAAATACTCAGGTTTAAATCGAACAACCTCTGTCCCCTCGTCTAGATGACGGGCCATAACTGCGACCCATCGCATCAATTTGGGCTCTCGAGGAAGCCCAGCTCCAACAGTAAGGTGCTGCGGGATCAACATGGGAACCCTCTCCAGACCAAAGCTCACAACCAAAGCCCCATAACCAAAGGTCTTTAGTTGTCCGTTCTTGGCTCTGGTCAGTTGGCCTTTCACATTGGCCAACACAGCATCGCACCAGTTGAAGATGGTGCCCTGAAAGCAATCAACTGCCATATGCATCTGGGATCCGGTGGCAACATGTAAGGTGGCACTCCCGCAAAGTCTGGTGACAGTAAACACGATCACCATGAGTTCAGGAAGGGATATGGTTTTTATTTCTATCACTTTGTCTCTAGCCTGGCTGTTGCAGAACTCTAGCCGGAGGCTATCGACAGACTGGCCACCTGGCCTAGCCCCGAATAGAGTCAAGTCTTCGCCTCTCTTAGGCAAAACAGTCAAGAAATATATATCTGCCAGCTCGATTTCGAGCTGGTGGTCACCAATGAAGAAGCACTGGTCCTGTATGCTCCATTTGTCAACCAACCACTATAAGAAATCCACCTGGGCCCTCATGCCAGGAATGGCCCAGAATTTGTACAAGCCGCAGGCCTTCAATGCATCGATTGAAGGTTGGTGATTCAATGCGGCAGCATCCACGTCCTCATGCTCTCGTTCACACCAATCTAGCATGATGTACTCTCTGCATCAAGTAAAAAGATAAATTAGAATGCTAGAAATTAATTTGTTTGGGCCGAATTTGTACAAGCCGCAGGCCTTCAATGCATCGATTGAAGGTTGGTGATTCAATGCGGCAGCATCCACGTCCTCATGCTCTCGTTCACACCAATCTAGCATGATGTACTCTCTGCATCAAGTAAAAAGATAAATTAGAATGCTAGAAATTAATTTTTGGGTTAAAAACCCTTGCAGCGGGGACTGCACCCTCTGGGTTAGACACAGTGCGTGGGTCCGCACCTTGCCTACATGGAAGGTGTGGACCCTTGACTTTTTCCCAATGGAGAAAAAGTCGGGGTCCGCGGGCTGGCAGTGGTACACCTGCGGGGCCCCGCGCGCGGGTTTTAAGCCTAAAAACCCTCCAAAAAATGAATTGAAAGCCTAAAACAAGAAATGAAACGGTTAAAAATGAAGAGTAGGATGATGTGGATTACCTGGAGAAGACGACGTTCGATTCCAATGGTTGGATTTTCTGCAATCTTCACGGGAAGTTTTCTGAACAAAAGGACTATTTTCTCACCCAAAACTCAAACGGTAGAAATGAATTGTCGAAAGCCCTTTTTATAAGTTTTTTGAAAAAATAAATTGCAAATTTGTTTATGTTTTACTTTGGAGAGGTATTTTCGCAACATTTTTATCCATTTCAAACAGGTATGAGTAATGTTTTCGTTTTGTTCAAGATAACGGATTATTCAGGTGAAATCTATTATTTTCGACAAAAAAACATTTAGAGTCACCTTTAAGCTCTTTTCTGACTCCTGAAATATGAAAAGATTGCCGAGTTTTTCTTTTAAACTCGTTAAAACGGAACTAAAAGACAGTCCACTTATAGCTCTTTTCTGACCGTAAAAACATGAATAGATTGCCGGATTTTTGTCGTTTCAAATTCGATATTGGTTATAAAACAACGTATCATTGATCGCCTTTTTACTTTTTCGGATTAGGGGCACTAATTACAAAAAGTACTCCTTGGTCGTAAAGATCAAGTGGTTCTCTCAAGTATTATTTTATACTTTTTCGGGCTTGGGAGACACAAATTTATGAAAGAGGTCAACTTTGGAGTCTTCTTAAGTTTTTCCAGACTCTCTAAAATTGAAAAACGCCGAGTTTCTCCTATACTGGACTCGTTAAAATTTCACAGTAAAGGACCTGTTCAATTACAAACAAGAACGAACCACTCCTTATTAGGGTTCGAATTTAAACTAAGTTGGACTCATCCAAAGGATGAGCTTATAATAAAGCAAATGTTATCCTCCTCAAGCTTGTCAAAAACAAAGAGGTACTTGCCAGAAATGGTGGAGGAAAAGAGAGAAAAATGAGCCTGTTTTTCATACTTTGTAACCACTCTTGAACACGACACTTTTATTCACCTGGGTTGGGAAATCATTTGCCTAACAGTTGATCAAACCACATTGAAAGTCTTCAGCCGGTTTCTGGGTATTAACTTTGGGTCAATTTTCACCAAGCCATCTGTCGTGTCGTTATGTGTTCAAGAGGTCACTGCCAATAAGCCATTCATCTACAAAATATCTGTCATCCATCTTGACCATCCCTGAGTCAGTCCTTGCAACTAAATTTCTTCAACTTGATCTATGATTTCATGCTGTGGGCTTCCCTGCGACAGATCACTTTCTATCGACTTCAGCTCATTATCTAGAAAGATGATCTAGAAATCGCCAGTACCTTGGGATCTGCATGCCTCAATGGCAGGTTTCTCGCCTTTGACGACAAGTTGCATCATTGACCTTCGATCAAGGGATTCCATTACATGTTCGACATCAACACATTTATTCACATCTCATGGATTGTACTGGGTACTTTGAGAGCCATTGACATCATTGGTGGTTTCTCTCACAGTTGTTAACAGTTTACATCATTGACTGGTAATCAAGTGGTTTCTACCATGTTCGACTTCAACACATTCATTCGCATGGATAAAATCGTACTGTTTCGGGAAGTAGAAATGAAGACCCTGGATCTAGTTTCCACAATCCAGGCTGCGAGGAATTTTGTATTCATTATATAGTGAACTATTCATAAACAGATGGCTGCGTCCATACTGTGTCCACATGAGTCTATACTTGTGATGTATTACAAGATCATTCATGTATCAGAGCAGTAGTTAGTTTTCTAAGTTAGTTTTTATTTGAGTATGGGAATGCCTACCTCAGCGATGATATGATCTCATATATATATATCTTGCATTGAATGTTTTTACAGGTTCCAACCGGGCTCTCCACAAGATGATCCTCGAAATGATAAAGTACTTCACTCTTCCTAAATGATAAATGAAATCCTCATCTACTACAGACTTCGCACTTTAGGGGCAATATGTTACACAAAAATATCGTCACCATGATTATTTGCAGTTAGTATGGGTCTGTCATCACTTGTACTGTCCTCCTAAGCAAGTCTCAGACCTCATCTCTTCAAGTCAAGCTTTGAAAATGAGAGAAAGACATTGAAAATCAATAAAACTTTGGTTCCGCACTTTCTCTCACTGTTTCCTGCGGTCCCGCATCTTCTATTTACAAAAACTACGGACCTGCCCGCTCTGTCCCTAAAGGTGTGGGTGCGGACCCCTGTGAAAGTAAAAAAGGTGCAAGTTTATTCTAAAAAACTCACTTTGGGTAAATTCTAGATGATTCTAGAAGGAATTTTGACGTGGATTGGCCGCTCTTAGGTGGTTCATGCATCCCAAAAGAGAAGGAGCTAATCCCTTGATGAGAGGAGCTATCCCTTTGAAGGAGGACCTAGTAACTTCCCTCCATTGCACTATAAATTCAGGCATTGGGCTGGTTGCTAGAGAGGTTAGAAGCTGAACATTTTAAGGGTAAATGCTGGTGAAATTAAGACTTCCTAGTTGAGCTTAAGAGGAGAGATCACATACCTTTTTGGCTTCATTGGGAAGAGAGTGAAACTTGTCAAAGTAGAGGAGACTTCTTGCTGGGCCCTGGGAGGAGCTTGTATAGCGTCAAGGCACAGGTTGTAAAGTTCTTCTTGATTTGAATTAATACAATCAAACTCATTTTTCTCAACAAATTATCTCATGTCATTTGTTTCATGACTTCCTTGACTTTCATGTTAAATATTTTTTATGATATTGGCTTTTCAGGTGCTATTTAATTTGTTTGCTTATTTGTGTTTTCAGATTCGAGACAAAGGAGCTCATTTGGATCAAAGGAGCGAAGGCTTCCACAAACTTGCATTGGACCTAAGGTATGCCTAAAACACTTGTTTGCCTTTGTTTATAAAAGAATATTTAGAGAAAGATAGTGTGTGATTGTTTTGCTTGTCATTAGGTCTTCTTTAGATTCTAGGAAGGTCTATCTTGTCCGCAAGATCGACTTATTCCGCGTGACATTCCCTTCATTAGTGTTGTTTTAATAATCCTTAGGATTAGGACTAACTAGAAAATGTGACTCTCTGGTTATTGGAAATTCTCCATCCTCCCCTTCATCAATGGTGCGCTCATAATCCTTAGAATTAGGACTAAGTGGAAAATTTGACTCTCTATTTACTAGAAATTATTCATCCTGTCGTTCATGAGTGCTGCTCTCATAGTCTTGAGGATTAGGACTAAATGGAAAATTTGACTCTTTATTGACTGGAAATTCTTCATCTTTCCCTTCATCAGTGTTTCTCTCATAGTCCTAAGGATTGAGACTAAGTGTAAAATTTGACTCTCTACTTCAGGGGAAATTTTAAGAACCACCCTAAATTTACATGTATAATAAATGGGTGAATCCCCATGATACAAAATAAAAATGGGAGACGGTTTTATCAATAATATAATACGTATATATAATTTTTTTGGTGAATCTCTCACCAGATTATATTATCTTGTAAATTCATGGCGAATATTTCATTGAATTATAAAATCTTGTAATATATTGGCAAATCTTTCACTGAATAATAAAACATTGTGAAGTCTTGGAAAATGTTTTGTTAAAGTATGAAACCATATAGGAAAGCATATTCATTAAACTGTAATATACTAACATACATGTTTGGAAAAAAGAAACATAATTTTCTCTTCCTACAAACAATGTTACAAGTTTCAGTGGTCATGTTTGTCAAGGTTCTTACTGTACACTCTTTCATATCCTTCTATTAGTTTTGATAATATTCCACAACAAATTTCTTGTATGTATTGATCTTGACCACCAATTCTGTCAAGGTAGGAGATATTAATATTTTATCTACCACTTTTTTCAAGCTATGAGAGATTAATGTTTATACAAATTTTGTTTTAGTTTTCTCTCAACTTTTGTTTCCTTGAGTGTTTCCATCACTACCTTCTTGATTCCATATCAAACCAATTTCTCAAATGCCAGCCTAACTGTGACAAAGGACTTTCTTGCTTCTACAATTTTGCAGCCTCATTGTAAGGAGAAGTTGCTATATTTGCAGGGGAAATTTATAAACACTTTCATTCACTCTCCGGGTAGTTTTTAAGCCATCAACCTTCAAGTATTTCATCCTTTCATATGATATTTTGTCATTACACTCGGTTCTTCAAGAAATATATAAGTTATGAAAGTCATTCTACCATGTCATGAAGTGTTGAATCGAGGGAATCACATACCCATGAACCTTACCTATGGTCTTATAATGCAATATTATATTTTGAGCCATTATGTTAAAGTCCCTCCCCTTCAAGTAGGCTTTATGCAAGTAAGAAAATGAAATAGGGCCCGCTTACTTACTGACCTTCCTTTCTCTTACCTGGATAGTTGTATCTTACCCAACCAACAAATGGTTCCTACCTTGAATGATGGAGT
Organism: Pinus tabuliformis; assembly: GCA_031772625.1. Taxonomy (NCBI): domain Eukaryota; kingdom Viridiplantae; phylum Streptophyta; class Pinopsida; order Pinales; family Pinaceae; genus Pinus; species Pinus tabuliformis. Next base: position 1,025,065,502 of record CM062820.1, on the reverse strand, counting down.
TTAATAAACCAACAATAAAATATTTATGTAACTTTGGTCCCCACCACCAGAACACCTTATGGCCCAACACGGATGAAGGAATGTTAAGGATTTCTTCATTTGTCTTCGTAAATAACATTTCAATTTACATTCATCATGGCTTTCACTAACCACTCATGTAGGGTCACTTGGCTTGGTAATGAAAATTGTTCATTAATGATTCCCATCACTCGAACACCTTCAATCATATTCATTTCAACAATTTCATTTTGATTAGCATTTGTAAAATTTGTATGTGGTTTTTGTCACCAATAACTACTATTTTTTTCTTGAATTTCTCCATCATATTCTTAAGTAGCATTTCCATGTGAATCATCATCACCTAATAGATGATAACATACTTGAGGTAGACTCAACATGTTTATAACAACTTTTGCATCTTTATCACCAGGTATTTCAAAAACTTGGTTAAAAGCCTCATCATTGGTAAGAGAATCATAATTGACTAGCCAAATTCCATTGCACCTACATTCGACATTAATATTAGAGGGTGTCAATGTCCTTTCAATATATATGCTAGAAATTTCAATTGTTTCAAACCTTTTTACCTCTCTCCATGGGTTCTTTTCCATCCAGTTTATTATTTGAAGCCTTAAATAATTCTTAAAAGGCCCAAACACACTTCTAGGTGTTGCAAATTATGAGTAATGTCTAAGCAGTGCCAACACTATGTATGCCTATCGTGTTTGCCTCTGTGGTTTGTAAAAATATGTTGTTGTGATGAACATAAACAATTAACAAGTATATTTTTGTAAGATAGACGCCTCCAGGCAAAAAGTGACAAAATGGTATAGCCAAATCATAAACAATTATTTAGTCATCCATGCATTAGGATGTGCAATCATGATATTCCTTGCTCACAATTCTTGACACGGTTCTTCATATTTTTATTTCCCTAAAACAAATATAGCCTAGACATTGATAAACATATTGTATTTGCACAACAAAATATAGCTATCCATGTTGCTGTTAGGAAACACTTTGGCACATTTTCACTCATTCTCTTGGCATTTATCCACATGACATAATTCCTTCCAACTTGGAAAGGAAACTTGTCACAATTGCATATATATTTTGTAAACTGTATGAATGATCTTTGTATGCCTTGGATAGAGTATAATAGAACTTGGTCAGAATTATAGGCTGTAAATCCATAGCTTTGTTTCTATTTAGGATTTCAATTATTCATAATGCTAAATCTTGATATATTTTCTTAACTCCTGCACACCCTGATTTCCCCAAAATCCATCTTTGAATGGACTCAAAGTGGAGCAACGTTAGCCTTAAGTTGTATCAACTCTAGGTCATGGCCAATTTCAAGTATCTCCTTACACCAATCAACTATTTCCTCCTTTTGTTCAATTAACACTATAATAACCCATTTATTCTTATTCCTTGCATGAGGTATTTAGCCAATAATGTATTGATGCTACTGAGTTCCATATTTTCTCACTGCAACTCTTATTAAGCATCCATTGAAGTCAACATAATCAATTTCCTTCAGCATATCCTCTTTAGTTTGGCCTCTGTTAACACTAATATTCTTGGTTAAACTTGCACCTTGCACTATAATTCATGTAGAAGAACCACCTTCAACATCTACATCATATGCTCTTCAGCTTTTATATCATTATGCTCTTCAAAACCTACCAGATTTGACTCCTCATTTGAGGAAGAGTTTTATAGATGATCAACCCTTTTCACTTGCATTCTTACCCTCACAAGAGCAACACTATTTCCTCTTGCATGACATAAAAACATTAAAAAAAAAATATTGTATAATAATAGAGGTTGATGTAGTGCATAACAACAAGAAAATGAAAAACTTTAAGCTAAACATAGGTGACAAGAAACAAAACTTTAAAATGAGAGAGTTTATGAAATAGTGTTGATCCCTAACTAAAGATTTGTGGTGAGAGAAATGTTTGTAGTGACCTATAGAGCAATATTGTAAACTAAGTTGAAGAAATAGTGCTTCCATTAATGATGGTTTAGATTTATAATGATCCATTCGAAATCTTGATTGATGAGTCCCTCCCATAAATAAATATACATTGTATGAAATTCTGACAGTGATCTACATAGTAGTATTATAAACTGAGTTGCTGCAATGGTGCTTCCATGAATTATAGATTAAATATATAACATTCCATTGGAAAGTTGAGTGGTGAATGGTCATCAACATGGATTGCATATGCAGAATGATAATATTTGTGTCTAGGATTGATTTTATTATGATCTAGGGGCTCTTAGTTTCTCCTAGCAAATGCTGGTGCTTCTAAAATGTTTAATGGCCTTGGGAGATTGATTTGATTAATGGTCATTTTGAACATAGTTGAATAAGTTACTTCTTTTCATTATAGATTGAAAATTTAGGGGTGGGTGATGGAAAGAATTGAATGATAAGAATTACCTATTCATGTCTGATCAAATGCATAAGGGGAAAGAAGCATTGGGCTCTATATGGACTTGAAGTTATACATATTGGAACATCATTTACTGCAGGCATTCTCCAACAATCAACCTCTCTGTTAGATGTGATAGGTAATCTGTACATCAAAACTGAACCTTCTTGGACTAAACATTTGATGGTTCTTAATGCCTAAGGATTTGAATTGTCTTTACGTTAGAGCATTTAAAAATGTGTCTGGACATGATGTTTTGTATGGTAGTGAAATAAGAGTTACTTTCTAGACAATTGTATGCCTAGTGAGTTTATGAACTATTTTTAAACTTGTGAGCATTCTTTGTTATTTCAATACCACTTTTATAATGTGTTATTCGTGTGCTATGTTCTGATTTGTTATAGCTTTAGAGCTCAGGTTCTATCTCCACTATTGGTCCCCATTCCACTACTGGCTTCCCTCCCCTAGCTTATCACCTGCTCCAGAATCACAAACTCATGAGGCATTGATTACAATTGAATAGAACCAATAAGAACTTGATAATAATATCAATGTAGTTGCAACAATAAAAAAACATAATTTGGTCACTATATGAGGACAATACATTAAGCATGCAATAATGATTGTGAGAATGATCTCCATTACAGTAGGAACGACTAGGGATCATGACATCAAATACAAAAAGATTCAAAGCATTGATCAACAAGAGGTGCTGCTTAAGAATAATGTATTACCCCGCAAACAAAACCTCATGTTTAATTTCAAATGAATTACAATGAACAACAGAGGCACTGCCAACATAAAATCTCAAGAATCAAATACATGCATAACCCAAAAGGGACTTCTGTGTTTTGGCAGTGGAGTAATGAAAAATAATCCAGATTGAAAAGAAATGTTATCTTTTGATGAATGGCATATCACAACAACTATGTATGGATTAAAACAAATCATGCACAATCACCACATTATCAGACATAAATTCCCATTGAAAAATCAGAGTAGCTGATCAAAAGCAAAAAACTCCCAATTTTGCAGTGTGCACCAGAAAAAACAAGCACAAGAATTTGAGATGATGACTAGATACAGGAAAATCATGGCTACTATGCAATAACCGAGTTGCCTAAATAATTTTACCTTATTCGACCAATAATACTCAAAACACAAAAGTACATTCTACCAATTTTGAAAGAGCCGAGTTAGAATGTACATGCAAATGAATGTTTCTCATTAAAACACCATTACTGTTTGATAAACCACCACAGCTGTAGACGACTTTCAATCCTAATCTTTGACACCTAACCTAATGAAAAACTGAGCTAATTAAGTCATATTACTTTATGCCATCCATGACACAACAACAAAAGTTTTATATGAATCTACAATTTTCGAGAGCCCAGCTAGGATGTGTATGCAGGTGAAAATTTTGCATTGAGAAAGAAATTATTACTAGTTCAAAACATGCCAAGTTTTTACCTATAAACTAACACTCAATCATGATGTTCAAAACCTAAGTTAATGGAAACATCTGAATACACCATGCCCACCTTTCACAAAAGCTTTTACATCCTACTAATTCAAGGAGAGATTAGTTGGAATATATGTATATGAAAATGAAAGTTCACCAAGGTATAGAATAAATTTATCATTTGTTTCACAATCCCAGTTTGGCAAACTCCCATTATTCTTTTCAGCACTTCCAACTGAAAACAATCTCTAGCAATGTGATACTGCACTCACTATAATTTGCTCTACTTTTAACATCTATTTGGTTGAAAGGCCTTGGATTTGGTGGTCACACAAAAATTTGAGTATTCAAGAGTCAAATATTTTGAAACAAAATTTAACCCATGTTCATCATTTAGATACTATGATTCCATTGAATAATACCCTCTCCAGTTAAGACAATTAAGACTAGAAGGCTATTAAATCAAAAGCTAAACAATGTTGTCAACAGGGTCTTACCTAGTCAGTGGAACAAGGGTGTTGTTATCATGCCCATTGGGGTTCAACTCCCCCAAGTGACATGTTAACCTCTCATGGATTGGCATACCTTCACAAGGGGTTGCTTATTGTTTATGGGACTAGTTACAAGTCCTATGCAATTTTGGCAAAATAGATACCACCCAGTCATGGTATATTTTATAGTCCTCAAGTACATCACATCACGTCTCACAACCTTAATCCAACAATCCTTGCACTTTTTTCTTCACCCCATAAAACTCCATCACAAACTATATATACACTTTTTTGGAATAAGTGAATCCAATAGTAATTGGATCAAATACTCCACTTATTTTTTTGTGTTTTTGGCTCTCAAATTTGTCTCTATATACTTTGCATTCCTTTGTCCTATAGACTAAATGAGAGCTTGATTCTATAGACTCAATAAACTTAGGATGTAGCTTCCTAATAGTGTAAGTCCTAATCGATCTAATATACTGACTAATACTAATATAATTCAAAACAGTAAGAGTAGTCAACCAATCAAATGAAACACAGACAGGGTGTGTAAAGTGGTAAATTCAGTAATCAAACCCTGTGTAAATACCTACTCAAGCTACATCAATTCTATCTATAAATCATGGATAGGGTGGTAAATTCAGTCTATAAAGGGTGTGTACAATAAATGTAACATTATCACTTTCTTTGTATTTATTACTACCTAATTCTTTATGCATGTTATTCCTATTACTTAGTCCTAACCAATAGAAGAGAGTCTAAATAACTGCTCAGGAAAATGAAGGATTGAAAGGGTGTACCATAAAAATTATGTAGACTATTTTTGCCAATAAATAAAATAGAAAACTCAACATCCATCACAACAAAATAGAATCTATATGCTTATACTGGGAAAACACTGAAATTCAATAAAAATATAGATCTCAACATGGTTCATTGCTATAATCTACAAATGGGACCAATTCTTGCCAGCCTATGTGATATGATTAATGTAACAATAAAATCTTAGAAGCCCAATTGATTGCAAATTTGTCATGTATACATGGAATCTGTGCATGTGTAAAAGTATCTTAGTGAACACACTTTATGAAACTGTGTAATTGGCCCAATATCTGGGCCCTTGAGAAGTAGGGAATATTGCTTTCCAGGCTATATAAAATATCCATAGTCACACCACATAAATAAGTGCTATAATAGCTTCCATACAAGTTATCAATATTTTTCAACCCAAAATTCTTGTGATGAACAAAAAGAGAGTCGTACATAATTTCCAATAAAGAAAATGGCAAACTCAACATCCAACACATCGGAATGGAATCTGTTAATGCCAATGCTAGGAAAGCACATAAATTCAGGCAAAATTCATCTTAAAACATTATTCATCACTATAATATACACATGGAACCAAATCCTACCAACCTGGTTATTGTCACTGAAACCCAACCTAAAAGTTAATAAAGGACACTTCTAATCTTGTGAGCATGTCATATATCTAACTAATATTTTCAGTGCCAACACTAGACAATGGAAATTGGCTAGAAAATGATTCAACCTACTTTTTGAGATCAATAATGCTATTTCATTGCTGGAAATTGTCTGACTTAATAAATTCTATAAAATCTTTTAATTTTGTACCTTTCACAGAGTCCCTAGCTTTAATGGCTATCTGCACCCTCTCGTGAATAAAATCTGCAACGTTAATAAAGTCATCCTCAAGAAGCCCATGAGTGGTTAATGCATGAGTCCCTATGCGTATACCACCAGGAACCATAACAATTTTATCACCTGAAAATTTAAGGTATTAAAGTAAGATATACCATCCCATGGAGAAAGGAAAATCAATGAATCTGTTACAGATCCATTTGGGCACATCAACCCCAACCTACAGATCAGTAATATTAGGGTTCATCAACCCCTAACTTAGTTGTTACATGCCCTAAAGAATTCAACCATTAGAATGCCTAGCTTCCCAAGAAGTTCCACGACCAAAATCATCCAGAAACTGCCTCTAAGAAGATCAACGCACGTAGGCCTTCATTAGGGTGCACTTCAATGCAAACCATGCACTGATAGGTTGCTATGCAGTGCACTTGGTCGCTCTTTGGCCTGCGCTGGGTGAATTTGAGTGAATTTCCATGAAGGTTTGAAAGATTCCTTATCCATTGGATGCCTCTAGAAGTTTCTCAAACCTATATACTCCTTTTAGCTCGTATTTGGATGAGGAAAGGAGTTAAGGAGGATCAATCCCTTATCCCTTCCTCCATGGAACTAAATTCTAAGTTTGGGAGGGCATTCATTATCACCATTTATGGCATAAATTCCTTCATTTACCTATAAAAGGATAACTCATCTAAGTGATCAGGGGCTGGAAATTATTGAATTATAGGGAGATGGTATTAGTATGAGACTTGAGTTGATTTCAAGTATTGTAATGATGTCAAAATGTCTTGCTTGTTATGAGGAGAGGATGGGATTGAACTGGAGGAGTGATGCTGAATTGAGCAATGGGTTGTAACTCTTCCTTTTACTAATAAAGTGTTCAAAGATTCTACCATATACTTGTGTTATTCATTTATTCTTTCATATGGGTATCATGTACTTGATTCCATGCTATGTTTAATCAATAGATCATTATCATATGCTTTGATTGATTGTTGTCTTCTGTCTGTGTGCAAGTACTCTTCAAGTGGATTAAGTATAGAGAGGAGTGATAGAATTGGTTAAGGGAGATAAGGAGAAAGCGAAGGCTACAAGTAGGCTTCTTTGCCTCTTATTTAATCTATTGGTCATAGGAAAAGTAGAGAATGCTTTGCACTGTTGTTTTAGACTTAGCTACTAGTCTAGGGGTTTAAGCATTTATTTGTAGACACTAAAACTTCCCAAAAAAAATTGGCAACTCCAATGAGGAGTGATCATCCATATTAGTAGCTTATCAGCCTCTTAAGTGGTCGTTCATTGAATTTCAGTCTTCTTTCATTGAAAATTGAGCCAAAATTGTGCCAAATTAACTTCAAAATTTCTTACTATCACTAGTGCAGCCCAATGAAGGACACAATGTGCTAAAATGCACTTCCCACATAGGTGTAGTGCACTTCAGCACACTGTCTCTCACTGTTGCATGCGTTGATCCCTTGAGGGCCTGTTTCCCATCTAGGAACTGAAGTTTTTAAGCCAATTTTCTCCTGTTTCAAAGATTTACTGAATGTCAATGACGTATTCTCTCTGAAAAGTGTTTCATATCCTTACCTGGCCATACTTAGACGAGGATTGATAAATTTTTCTTATGTATTTACTTTGTCATTTTCAATCTATAGTCGAAAGTTAGTTTTTGATCGATTGATCTTTAGTGAAAGAAAGTGTTGTAAAATCATCTTTTCCTTCGAAAATTGAATTGTCGTAAATTCTTCATTCATAAAAGATCGATTGATTGATGTGTGCATATGATTAGTCTTTTATTTAAAAGTTTCGTAATTCCTCATTTCTTTGAAAATGAAAGTGGCCTAAAGTCTTCCTTTCCTTGAAAAGAAATTGTCGCAAAATCGTCATTTTTATGAAAAGAGATTTTTTATCGATTGTGCGTATTTCCTTCTTGTTCATCATAACATTAAGGGATTTGAAAAAAAACTTGCATCATTCATATTGTATTTTGTGAATGCTTGAAAGGAATAGCTAGGGAAATTGCATTAGTTGTGCTCTTTGCTCTTTGTCAAAGACTAGATTGCTCTACCCTACTAGCTAAGGATTTTCATTGTTAAATTGAATGGAAAGAATGCTTATCATATTAGTTTCATTTTAGGAATTGCAGACATACAACACGTGGTGAACCTTGAAAGTAAAATTCTAAAGAAGATCAACTTAAAAATTATTTGGAGTTACCTAATGGAGAATTGTCACCTAATGAAAAACATTTAGGGGTCTAGGCTAGAGACGTGTTCCAGTGTCGTAAAACAAAGCAACTGTCACTAACTTGTCTGCAATACATCCTGAGTGTGATACCTTATTCCACATACATGAGTATATCATAGCTCATCCATGTATCTTCAGGTATATAGGGCAGTGTTACAGTACGTAGAGTATATGGGAATCCTCTCACTATGCGGTTTTGCATTAGACACCGCTTATATGGACTGGGCCTCCACGTACCTTCGGGTATATATGAGAGGACAACTCTAGGTTTCTATCCATCCTTAGGTAATCGATTCGGCCGCCTTATACATTGTGATACACCAAACACAACATTCGGGGAGATTACCTACCCATACTTCTTGGTTTGCCAGGAGGTATTCTGCAGTTCACAGTTTCTTGGTAAACCTTTTTGCCTAGATTATCCCTCTTTTGTTTTGTTATGTTACTTTGATTAAAATAAAATTAATTGACCATGGATAACATCCTCCTTGCTCGCTTCTTAGTTGATCTTAGGTTGAAACATATGGCGACAAATCTAGAGTCCACTGATTAAGGAATTCCTTTTGATGGCTCCTTTCAGAAATATTGGTGCTCCTTATATGGCTACATTTTCCCTTCCGGGATTTACCATTGGCTTGTTAGTATGGTTCTCTTCAACCTCCTTGGTTCAAAATGTTGTGATTTATCCAAAATTGATTACACCTCCAAATGGAAAAAATCAACCTCTAGTTGATCCTAAAGTTGATCCTTTGCCTTTTTCCTTGTTTGTTTCTTCCTTCCCTTCTTCCTCTTTGCCTGGTGAAAGTATTGGTACAAGGAACCAGGTGGCTAAGAATAAGAAAAAGGGAAGAAGAAGAAGAAGAAGCAAATTCAGCAGAGGGGAAACCAAGCAACCATTGCTTTGAATGAAACATCTGATGAGCAACCATCCATCAAGCCTCACAAATTTTGATATCCATTCAAAATTTGTACAGGAGACCATCTTCTTTGAAATTGTCCTCATATTCCTCATATCTTAGAAGAATGGTCTTCCTATTCACATCATCATGTGTCATCAACTTCTAGAGATCATGCTGGTGACACACCATCAACTAGCGGTAGTAAAGTTCATGGAAAAAATGGCAAAGTAAAGTTTCCCTGTAGGTTATGTGAAGGGCATCACCCCATTCACCTTTGTCCCTATCTGGATGAAGCAAAAATATTGTTGGATAGCCATCCTGCTTCACTGCAGTGACTTCCATCTGGTTACAGGAAACTATCCATAAATCCTTCACTAATTGATGAATTGACTGACCAAAATCAACCGTCAGTCAAACCCACTCTCTCTAAAAGTGAATCCTATGAGTCTATACCCGATCCAAATCAACAAGTCAAGGTAACAGTTGACCCGATTTCACCTTCAGTAAATCATACCTTTCCCGAAGAGAGTGAACATGATACCACTCAAGTTCATTTTGTTTCTTCGGATTCTAATGAGCTTGGGGGCAATCCTCTTGTTCCATCAAGACAGGAGGAAAATCCTCCCGCCGTGGTAACTCTAGGGGTTAATTCTCCCATTTCTATGGCACCCCGTCCACGTAGTCTAGTCACTTTCTTTGATTGGAATCGACTGGCTGGATTCTGTCTTCCCTCTTATGTGCCTTTTCAGATCATAGTACAGGTTTGTAATATGATTGTATCTGGCAATATTATAGATGAAGGTGCATCAATGAGCATCCTCTCCTCAACTACTTGGTAAGCACTCGGTTCGCCTCCGCTTGTGCCAGTTACCCAAAATATGTTGGCTTTTAACAGAGGAACCAATAAACCATTAGGGATCCTTCCACAGTTACCTATCACTTTGGGAGGAAAAATCATTTATTTGAACATGATGGTAGTCTGGTAGTCCCAGGCCCTTTAGATTATAATTACTAGGGCACGACTATGTTTATGGCATGGGAGCTATTGTTTCAACACTCTTTCAAGTGATTTGTTTCTCACATGAAGGAAAAATTGTCACCATTGACCAGCTTTCATTTCCCGGTCCAAATATGGCTCCTAGTCAACCATCTTCCCTAAATGGTCCTTTTGTACCAATGGTATCATCCTCGCCACGGGTTAATTATGTGGCAACCTGTTCCATACCTACATCAACTGATGATCAATTCAGTGATGTTGTACATCATATACTGGGGGCATTGGAAACAGATCTATCCTTCATGACCTCGTATGGGTCGTGAAAAAAGGTCAAAAAGGATAGTTCCTATTCTTGTGTCAACCTCATTAAAAAATGAAACAAGGAGTATGAGGATAGCTCTTTTACTGTGTCAACCTCATTAAAAATTGAAACAACTCCCATGAGGATAGTTCTTGGTCTTGTGTCAACCTAGTTAAAAAATGAAACAAGGAGTATGAGGATAGTTCCTAGTCTTGTGTCGACCTCGTTAAAAAATGAAATAAGGGTATATGAGGATAGTTCCTTGTTTGGTGTTGACCTTGTTAAAAAATGAAACAAGGAATACGAGGATAATTCGTTTACTGTGTCAACCTCGTTAAAAAATGAAACAGGTCCATGAGCATAGTTTCTTGTCTTGTGTAAAGCTCATTAAAAAATGAAACAAGGAATCTGAGTAGAGTTCCTTGTCTTGTGTCAAGCTCATTTAAAAATGAAACAAGGTCCCAAGTTCCAAGTCGAGTCTTTGATTAGATCTCGTAAAATCCCAGTTGAGTCTTTCACTTGATCTCGTAGATGAACCTTCATTCCATCCACATGATAGCCACAGGTAGTCTACTTAGGTGAATGTAATGAAGCTTGGGGGGCATGCACCTAGGGGTAAATTTAAGTTTCCCTGTAGGTTATGTGAAGGGAATCACCCCATTCACCTTTTTCCCTATCTGGACGAAGCCAAAAAGGTGTTGGATAATTGTCCTGCTTCACCACAACGACTTCCATCTGGTTACAGGAGACTTTCCCTTTCATTATGCTGGGGGCATGAAAAACCAATCTCAAGCATAGTTTTTCATTTCAAGCTTGTGTAAAAATGAAACTAAATCTAAGCATAGTTTTTTTCATTTCAAGCTTGTGTAAACATGAAACTGAATCCAAGCATAGTTCCCTATGGTTCAAGCTTGTGTCAAAATGAACCCATTTCCATTTTTAACCCTTGTGATTGCCATTCTATCATCCTCTTTCATTAGATGAGCCTTGGTTGTTTTCATCCCATCGCCACCATCCATTTGGCCAATCATACGCTTTCACTTGGTTGTTTTATCTTTTTTTGAGGAACAGTTGCAATGAGTGGTCTTATTAGCCAACCTATTCACATAAATAAACATGTTTTGAGAAGTTCCAACATCACCAAAAATGGTTGCTACCCTAGACACCACTCGTTCCTCAAAATGGAGTCCTCTTTAAGCTCTTTTTAGACTCTCTAAATAATAAAAGATTTATGAGCGCTTGTCCTTTCCAGCTCATTAACGCATTGGAAAAGATATCTCTCTTGTATTATTTTACGCTTTTTCGGACTTGAGATATTAACTTATGAAAAAGAGCTTGTGGAGTTTCCTTTTCGTCCCTTTTCAAACTCCCTAAACATGAAAATGACCGAGTTATCTTTGTCGTTAAATTCGTTAAAAACATCAAAATAGCGACAAACTTGTCCATCTAGATAAGACCAAGTTTCACCTTTGTTAGACTCGTTAAAGCATAAAATAGCGATGGATTCGCCCGAAGGGTGAAAGTATACAACAAGCATATGTTATCCTCCTAAAGCTTGATAAAAAATAAAGAGGTACTGGTTAGCAATGACTAGGGAAATGGGAAAAAGCCAAGAAAACTTTATGGTAGCAAGTTGCTCTTGAACATGACACTTTCACCTCATCACCGTGACTATGTGGGTTGGATCATTTAGCTTGATGGTTATCACACTATTGGTCTATCATACCATCCATTACTTTTTTTTGGGCCAACGCTACCAATTCATCTTAGTTTCGTCGACATGTTCAAGAGAAGTCATTCAGTTCAAAATTCATCCTTTGCAATACTGTAAACCTTCATTTTCATGACCGCCATTCTTGAACCTTGTGTCGTGAGTTGAGTTTTCATCTCCAAAATCGTTTACCTCATTTCGTGTCATTGATGTGGGATACATGAAGGCCCTCATACGACAAGTTTCTTCTTGTCGACATCAGCACATCATCGAAGAAGTTGACATAGAAACACCCCTTTAGTACCTTGAGGCTTGCATACATCAATGACAGGTTTCTCGCTTCAAGCAATAGGTTGACATCACTAGCCTTCGACCAAAAGACTTTGTATGGTGTTCGACATCAAATCATTTATTCACACCATGTGAAATGTACTGTACTAACTTGAGGGTCATTATCATTATCTGTGATTCCTCTCACGCCTGTTAACAACTTACATTATTGGCTGGTAATCAGACGATGTCTTCCCATGTTCAACTTCATAACATCTATTCACATGGTTAGACTTGTACTTGAGTGAAAGATTGAATGAGATTGAAGACCCCGGATCTAGTTTCATCCATTCAGGCTGCGATATTTTCAGGAGTACTGAATCAAATGTACAAATGGCCTTACATTCATGGTCATCCATTCATGGATCTATATTTGTAGATGACTATATTTGTACATGTAATGAAAGTTTATAAGTTGAGCATGGGTATGCCTTCCCTCAGTAAGTTCATGAGAAAAATAAAATTATCATGATATATGTATTGTAATTAATGCAGGTCACCTTCCGCTTTGAAACCTCCTCTCCACATGATAAAACATTTCACTCGACATACATATTTACGACTTCATGCTTTAGGGGGAAATTGTTATAGATCCATTTGGGCACATTAACCCCAACCTATAGATCAGTACTATTAGGGCTCATCAACCCCTAACTCAGTTGTTACATGCCCTAAAGAAGTCAACCATCAGAATGCCTAGTGTCTGAAGAAGTTCCATGACCAAAATCATCCAGAAAATGCCTCTAAGAAGATCAGCACAGGTAGGCCTTCATTAGGGTGCACTGCCACTAATAGGGTGCTATGCAACGCACTTAGTCCCTCTTTAGCCTGCGTTGGGAGAATTTGAGTGAATTTCCGTGAGGGTTTGAAAGATTATTTATCCATTGGATGCCTCTAGAAGTTTCTCAAACCTATCTACTCCTTTGAGCTCATATTTGGATGAGGAAGGGAGTTAAGGAGCATCAATCGCTTATCACCATTTATGGCATAACTTCCTTCATTTACCTATAAAAAGACCACTCATCTAAGTGATCAGGGGCTAGAAATTATTGAATTATAGGGAGATGTTATTAGTATGAGACTTGAATTGATTTCAAGTATTGTAATGATGTCAAAACGTCTTTCTTGTTATGAGGAGAGGATGAGATTGAACTGTAGGAGTGATGCTGAATCGAGTAATGGGTTGTAACTCTTCCTTTTACTAATAAAGTGTTCAAATATTTTTCCATATGCTTGTGTTATTAATTTATGCTTTCATATGTGTATCATGTACTTGATTCCATGCTATGTTTAATCAATAGATCATTATCATATGCTTTGATTGGTTGTTGTCTTCTATCTGTGTGCAGGTACTCTTCAAGCGGATTAAGTGCGGATAGGAGCGACATAATTGGTCAAGGAAGTTAAGGAGCAAGCGAAGGCTACATGTAGGCTTCTTTGCTTCTTATTTAATCTATTGGTCATATGAAAAGTAGAGAATGTTTTGCACTATTGTTCTAGACTTAGCTACTGGTCTAGGGGTTTAAGAATTTATTCGTAGACACTAAAACAGAATCCCTTACATCTAAATATACAAAGAAAAAATTCATGTAACCTGGTGCAAAATTCTTATTCAGTGTGATAGAAGCAACATCCAAAATGTCCTCTACTCTTGCACCATCAATGCCCTGTCCAAGCCCAGTAATATATACCATGTTAGATTCAAGCAACTAAATCCAATAGAAATAAATGTACAAGTAGGTTGTGTACTCGAGCATATGAACAGAGGGTCCTTACCAAGGGCCTTAAATCAACTAGAACTAGGTGATTCTCAGTACCACCACACACCAAATTGTAACCCAAATCCATTAGGCTCTTTGCAAGGGCTCAACAATTTGCTACAACTTACTAAAACTATTTTACCTTTGATAAGAAACAAAATCCATTCAAAAAATAATTCACATGTGTTGGCTTGAGGGGGCCTGACTAGGTTTAGTGTTAAGTAGCTAAACAAATCCCTACACTACTGGCCCTTTAGGAATCAGCCCGCGGAGCACAGACCGAAGTCTCACCCGAAGCAATATGGGAGGATACTGGAAGCAAGTTTCTACACCTTGAGATGGTTGTGATGTCGTTTAATTCCCTCTTTCCCTACCTTTGTGCAAGTTGCTTTGCTCTAGGGATTGTGAGACGAGCCCTCTATTCCAACCTTCAGTACGTCTGCGAAAGGGTATGGTTGACCTTCGTGCAGCCCTAGCCTGCTGCTCAGGTACTTTCGCTCTACTATGGTAGCATGCCATACAAATTCCCCAATTGATCTAAGTGACTTTCTTATCTTATCAAATAATTACAGTTAACACTGCGTAAACAGATATTCGTAATTGCGTTCAATTATTTAATGTAATTGCGGTCATTCGCGCATCATATAATCACAATAAAGTAACTTCACACATAAAATATCTAGATGCATCAGCAGAACAAAGACAAAGAAATTGCATAATATCTCTCTTTATTAATATCTTCCAAGTGTTTATAGACTCTGTTCACCCTGTGCACATAGCTGCAAGGGTCCGCACAATTAGCTGTGGACTTCCACCCTAAGTCTCTATGCACTCAGCTGCAGAGCCTCTACCTATGCTACAACCCAAGACTTGGACTTATTACTTTAGAGCTACGACTCTCTTACATTATTCATCATTCTATGTATCTAAAACTACTTAGAGCCTAGCTCTTTTTATACAATCCCATGCTCCGCAGACCATGGGAAGATCTCTTACAACCGACTTTACTTTAAAAAACCAATGGCAGACTACCCTTTATGACACATAACACCTTCATGCTCCGCGACCACAAAATGCGAAGACTTTACCATTTTATTACAAAATTTAACTCAATCATGGGATTTTAACCCCAAAACTGCCCTTGGAGGATCCCACTCCAGCAGCCCCCCAACACAAACATCATGACTCACCCTCGAGTCACTCGGTAGGCATGGAGATCTTTGCGCGAAGCACATCCAGCTCAACTTGTATGACCGCTACCTTGGCCATGCACTGAGCTACCACCTACTTCTCATCTTCCACTGTCCTCTTGGTCACTGCTCCTGCACTATGAGCCTGAAGATTTTGTTGTGTCGCTTGCAGAGTCACAAGATTGCCTTCAATATTTCCTGTGACTGTGTAAGCTTTCTCTAGCCAGGGATTTCGTCGCACCTTCAGCATTTCTACCTTGTGCAGTACTGCGTCCACCTGTTCCTTCATTTGCTTGGCCTCCTGCAGCTTGGCTAGCCTTTGGGTCAACGCGACGGTTCATGTTG
Source organism: Pinus tabuliformis (assembly GCA_031772625.1). Lineage (NCBI taxonomy): Eukaryota > Viridiplantae > Streptophyta > Pinopsida > Pinales > Pinaceae > Pinus > Pinus tabuliformis. The sequence goes on along the minus strand of CM062820.1, from coordinate 1,025,049,660 downwards.
TGCCCTTAACTTCATAGTAGCACCATTGTAGCTTGTGTGCTTCCATCTCCAGCTTCTATACATTTGGGTCCTCTTGCAATCTTGTTAGGACCTCAAATTATTGCTCGAACAACTGCGTGCAATCTACACTGCACTTTCCACCATCGCGACTGCCTCTGTGACAGCGGCCGCCCACTGTTCCTTTACATTTGGCATTGTGGAGGGCTGGGCCCTCAACTGTAACTCGATAATTTGCAAGTTCAACTCTAGTTGAACCCGTGTTATCTTAGTCCGAGTGTCGTGCAACCCTGTGGCCAACTTACGGATGTATACCTTGACTGGCTCTTCCTCCGGAATGGCCAACTCTGGGACCATTCTGTAAGCCTCCTCAATGACCTGCATGATCTTCTTGCTTTGATTGGTCTCCTTGGTCTCAGCAACGATGGCAGCATTTCTCTGTGGGGCCATCTGTTCGTTGGTGATCCATTGTTTGCTAATCACTTAGAGGGCACGATGCTCTTGGGCCCTCATTTCTGCAATTACTCCATCCTGTAAGAGGTGGAATGCTTCACTTGGAAGCGCTGCCAGGTTCAGCCCAACTCCCTTCAAGGCACTGAAAATGGACCTATTAACCTCATTTTCCGTCATCAGTGCTCCATCTTGTAGCACTATTGCACTAGAAGCCTTCATGCGCAACATATCGACAACATTTGAAGTGCCGATGACCAAGCTAGTAGACATTTTATCAGCTTGCGATGCACGAGTCTGCAACTCCCGCAACCCGGTATAGATAGCCCCTTTGTTGGCTTGAGGGGGCCTGACCCAGGTTCAACGTTAAGTAGCCAAACAAATCCCTACACTACTGGCCCTTTTAGCATCAGCCTGCAGAGCGTAGACTGAAGTATCACTGGAAGTAGTATGCGGGGATGATGGAACCAAGTTTCCTCACCCTGATATGGTTGTGATGTCGTTTAACTCCCTCTATCCTTGCCTTCGTGCAGGTTGCTTCACTTTACAGCCTGCGAGATGAGCCCTCTATTCCAACCTTCAGTACCTCTGCAAAAGGATACAATCGACCTTCATGCAGCCCTAGCCTACTGCTAAGGTAATTTTGTGCTTCTATGACAGTGTGACATACAAATTCCCCAATTAATCTAAGTGACTTGCTTATATTATCAAATAATTGCAGTTAACACCGCGTAAACAAATATTTGTAATTGCGTTCAATTATTCACTGTAATTGCGGTCATTCATGCATCATATAAGCACAATAAAGGAACTTCATACATAAAATATCCAGATGCATCAACAGAATAGAGACAAAGAAATTGCAGAATATCTCTCTTTATTAATATCTACTAAGTGTTTACAGACTCTGTTCACCCTGTACACACAGCGGCAGGGGTTTGCGCACTCAGTTACGGACTTCTACCCCAGGTCTCTGCAAACTTAGGTGCAAAACCTATACCTATGCTACAACCCAAGACTTAGACTTCTTACTTCAGAGCTACGACTCTCTTACATTATTCATCATTCTATGTCTCTAAAACTACTTAGAGCTTAGCTCTTTTTATACAATCCCATGGTCCGTGGACCATGGGTAGATCTCTTACAGCCGAATTTACTTTACAAAACTAAGAGCGAACTACCCTTTATGACACATAACACCATCGCGCTCCGCAACCACAAAATGCGGATACTTTACCATTTTATTACAAAATTTAACTCAAACATGGGATTTTAGCCTCAAAACTTCCCTTGGGGGATCCCGCTGCCAACAACATGCATGAGTTTTATAGAAGCTTAGACATGTGAGAGTGATACACCTGTACTTGATAAGCCTTGAACTCGACAGTTACATCTAGTTTTAAACAAAAAACCAACCCTCCTTTGGTATGGTTATGTAGTCCTCCCTAGAAAGCCACAAATTATTTCATGTATCTTTTAGAAATGAAATGATACAAAAAATTTATATATCCAATATTATGATATTAGTGAGCAGGAGAATAATATGGATGATGGAGGAAAGGAAGGAGAACTCAGATTGACCTGTAATCCTGGAAAAACAACATTTTTTATGGATTTCTCTAGGTCGCCCCCAATATTGGTTCCCTCGTAAAGAATATCATGCCTACCCAAGGACCTCATAAAGACAAAAAATAACAACCCTCCAAACCAAAAATATTTCAGAATGAAAAATATCAGAAAGATAAAAATGAATGGAAAAAAGTGAAACAATTGACAAACAATTCAAGGAACATAATGAGTTTCATAGAAGCTTTGATCTAGTAGTGATAAGAAACAGAAAGAACATAAAAAAATGAAAACAAGAAACTAAATCAAAGAACATGTAAGAGAATCAAAAGGAAAATCTACACCTCTTAATTCTATAATCACTCCTCCTATGATGGGAATGGAATATTTGTTTAGTTCTTCATCGTTTCTTGAACATTAATGGGATTCTTTTTCTTCTACAAGGGGGGAATGACACAGATAGATAGCATTAAGATAGATCCAAAAAAAGATCCATCTAATATAGTCATATTTTTAATCGAAAGGGTGAAGTGCAGAGAAAATTAATAGCATCAAATCACCTTGCGCGTTGTAGTTGTTACTACATGACAAAAATCGAATGGATTGGCCATTATAGAAGCAATGATAAGACCATTTATGTGTGCCATGTCCATCATTAAGTATGCCCCAACTGTATTGTAAATCTTCCCAAACCACAAACTTTTTAGTACTAAAAATCATAAAAAAATCCAACATTACATACTATAAGAACATATAAATAAAATATACTAGAATAAACATTACTGGAAAGAGAAAATTTTTAAAGGGCTACCATTATAAGATCTGTAGAAATACCGAGCTTCAATACCTACCTCATGCCAGGGTAATCAATATCTCGGGGATATGCACTAGCACCAGCAATGATAAGCTTGATCTGAAAAAGGGTGGCATTCTTCTCAAGCATCTCATGGTTAATGAATCATATAACCCAAGAAAACAAAATCGACCATTAACACTTTAAACACTTACCCAAAAGATTGGTTCAATATTTGTGAATGATAAAACTATTTCCCTCCAAATTATTATTATACTGGAAACGCAAGCTCACCTGTGGACTCATCTAGACTATATTGAATTGATTCAAAGTAAATTGATATGGCAAATACTCGCTTTTTTTCTATCATGAATCCATGAGACAGATGCCCTCCTTGTGGTAAGTGCAAACCATAAATGTTGCAAAGAAAATTTTCACATATTACATGCCTAAATAGGAATGATAATCTTATCAAAGGAGGTTCATAGTTCAGAACCATACACACCATGATGTGATGATGTGGATGTAGCCCAAACTAGGTGAACCACGTATATCTGTGTCTCTCTTGTTTTATGCGTTTTTTGTGTTTATATTTCTGCAATATTTTATGTGTTCCATTGCTCCGTAATATATAATTATCTAACAACTGGTATCAGAGCTAGATATTGGCTTCAAAGGAATTCTTTGATGCCAGGGGTTTATAGTGCCTGATGAGATCAATGCAACCTTTTTACAGATCTAGGCCTGAAAATAATGGTGGAACAATCATAGGCAGAAGAACCTCGAGGAGAATGTGTGGAAGATAGTGCCATAACTGTTAGGGATCACAGTGCATTTGTGATATTTACTGGTTTGGAACACACTAACGAATTGTTTGGGATTCATGCGGCTATTTAAAGAAGGTCAACAAAAGAAAATTGTTCATGCGGCTTCGAAAATTGTTCATTTTCTGCTACGTGAGGCCACCGATGCTGGAATAAACAAGGTTCTCGATGGGCTTGCAGTTGGAGCGGTTTGATAGAAGTTTTTGAGAACATCAAATTTAGAGAGGATGGATCAGAATCGCAACAGCAATAAACAAAAAAAATTAATGAAGTCAAAATTATTGCATGTAAATGGGCATACTACTGTAAGATGTGGTAAGGCATGTGTACCTCTTGGTGATCACCGGTAAAGTCTAGGTTAGACCTAGGTGATAGGGGGGATGTCGGGTTAACAATACCCCGGGTAGTAAGAGCTAGAGTAAGCGGGATTGTCTCACTTAGTAGGTTTGGCTGGAGTTAGTCAAGGAACCCCAAGTCAAGTTTAAGGGGGGAATTGTTAGATAAAATTGACTCATGATAGAGTCAAAGTTGACCAGGTTAAACAATGATGGTTTTGGGGCACATGGTATTGTGCACCCATAGTATTCAGCATGTGGTATTATATGTAATGGAGCTTATAAAAGGCTGAAATGACTTCATTGTAATGCAAAGCTTGGAGGTGAGCGGTGAAGGCTCACTTGGCCGGATTGGCCAGAGTTTTGGTCAAGGATAATGAAATTTCATTATGGTTGGGTTTTCCTTGGATTTGGGGTTTTCCCGGATAAACATGTGCGTTTATGTGTTTATGGTTGTCACTGGTTATTTTTATATTTATTCCTCTCAGTAATTCTCTGTAATTATTTATGTTATGCAGTAAATTTACTAACAACTGGTATCAGAGCCGAAGGTCTATTTGGCTGATAAACTTGTAGGAAAGAAGGGTTCCTCGTTCGAGTGGGAGTAATGGCGGAAGATGGTAAGTTTAGGATCGAGAAATTTAATGGCCAAAACGTCTCGCTATGGAAGATGCAGATGGAAGATTATCTATATCAAAAAGATCTGTACCTACCATTGAGTGGAAAAACAAAGAAGTCGATGGCTATGACAGATGAAGAATGGAACCTTATCGATAGAAAGGCACTCGGAACAATACGGTTGTACCTTGCTGTGTCAGTCGCCTTGAACATTTCGAAGGAAACAACGACAGAGGGTTTGATTCAGGCGTTGTCTAAACTATATGAAAAACCCTCGGCCTCGAACAAGGTATTTCTTATGAAACAGTTATTTAATATGAAGATGTCGGAAGGTGGATCTATTGCAGATCATTTAAATGATTTTAATACAGTTACAAGTCAGTTAAGTTCTGTAGGGGTAAACTTTGAAGATGAAGTTAGAGCTCTGTTATTCTTGTGCTCATTACCAAAAAGTTGGAATGGTTTAGTAATGGCCATTAGTAACTTTGTGTCTAGATCTAGTACTTTAAAGTTTGATGATGTTGTCGGTGCTATCCTTAGTGAGGAAATGCGACGGAAAATCTTCGGTGAAACATCTGGTAATGCTTTGAGTGCAGAGTCTAGGGGGAAAAAAATGGAAAGAGGAAAGAGCTCAGGATATCAGAGTAAATCAAGGAAAGGAATATCCAAGTCCAGATCGGGGATAGTGTGCTAGAAATGTGGAAAGAAAGGACGCCTAAAGAAAGACGGTAGATCTCGAAAGGGAAAAGATGGAGATGCACAGTAAGAAAACAATCATGAAGAAAATGTGACAGGTGAGGTGTTACAAGATGCTTTGATTCTTTCTTTCGAAAATATTACTGATTCCTGGGTGGTAGATTCAGGGGCCTCATTCCATGCCACACCTGATAAGAAATACTTTCATGACTATGTTCAAGGAGATTTTGGACAAGTTCGTTTGGGTGATGATAAACCCTGTAAAATTGTTGGAATGGGTAAGGTTCTTGTAAAACAACAGAATGGAAACCAATGGCTACTAAAGGAGGTAAGGCATGTTCCAGATCTAAAGAAAAATCTAATTTCAACAGGGCAGTTAGGCGGTGAAGGTTTTATGACAACTTTCACAGGTAAAGCTTGGAAGGTCACCAAAGGAGCCCTGGTAATAGTAAAAGGCGAAAAGGTTGGTACATTGTATTTATGTAATGGTATTTCTAACTTTGTTAATGCTTTAACTTCCAAAGGAGCAGATGCAGCATTATGACATCATAGGCTCAGACACATGAGTGAAAAGGGGATGAAGATTCTTCACTCAAGGAATTTGTTGCCGGGTTTGGAGAATGTTGATTTGGACTTCTGTGAGAATTGCATTTATGGAAAACAGAATAGAGTCAGATTTCTCAGAGTTGGGAAAGAAAAGAAGAGCGAAAAATTAGAGCTTGTGCATACAGATGTATGGGGACCTGCTTAGGTATCATCTCTCGGTGGCTCTCATTATTATGTTACTTTTATTGATGATGCAACTAGAAAAACTTGGATTTATTGTATTAAGAATAAATCTGATGTATTTGATACTTTCAAGAAATGGAAATCTTTGGTTGAGATTGAGACAGAAAAAAATTGAAGTGTCTTAGATCAGATAATGGAGGTGAATATTGCAGCAAAGAGTTTGATAGGTACTATTCAAAGCATGGAATTCGCAAAGAGAGGACATTTCCAAGAACACCACAAGAAAATGGTGTGTCAGAAAGGATGAACAGAACAATCATGGAGTGTGCAAGGTGCATGAGATTGCATGCAGGATTGCCTTTACATTTTTGGGCAGATGCTGTAGATACTGTTGTTTATCTAATAAACAGAGGGCCTTCAAGTTACTTGGATGGTGGTGTTCCAGAGGAAGCATGGATAGGTAAGAACGTAAACTACTCTTTTTTAAAGCCTTTTGGTTGTGAGGCCTTTGTCCATATTGATAAAGAGAATAGAACAAAGCTTGAGGCAAAGTCAAAGAAATGTACCTTTATTGGATATGGTGTTAATGATTTTGGTTATTGCTTATATGATTATGAAAATCACAAAATCATTATGAGAAGAGATGTAATATTCAACGAAAAGGTCTTGTATGAAAATCAGTTGCAGGAAAAGAAGCAAGAAAAAGAAAACAAGGAATATGCAGTTCTTGACGAAATCACTGAAAAAGTAAAGGTGCCTGAAAATAATAATAATCAACAACCACAACAACAGCAACCACCACAACAACAACAGGCACCCCAAACACCTGAAAATGGTGTTAGAAGATCTATCAGGATAAGTAGACCCCCTGAACGATACTCTCCTTCATTATATTATTTATTATTGACTAATTCTGGTGAACCCGAATGTTATGAAGAAGCAGTGCAGGTAGAAACCAGGAAGAAGTGGAAGCAAGCCATGAGAGAAGAGATGGACTCCTTAGCACATAACTAGACTTGGGACTTAGTCAGGTTGCCTGCAGGTAAAACAACATTGCAAAATAAATGGGTTTATAGGCTGAAGGAAGAAGATGGAGGAAAACAGAGGTACAAAGATAGACTTGTGGTAAAGGGGTTTGCACAGAAGAAAGGTATTGATTTTGATGAAACATTTTCTCCTGTTGTTAAAATGACTTCAATCAGAACTATTTTAAGTCTAGTAGTAGCTGAAGATTTGCATCTTGAGCAGTTAGATGTAAAGACAACCTTTCTCCATGGGGATTTGGAGGAAGAGATATATATGCAACAACCACAAGGATATGAGGTGAAAGGGAAAGAGAAACTAGTGTGCAGGTTGAAGAAGAGCTTGTATGCCTTAAAACAGGCTCCAAGGCAGTGGTATCTAAAATTTGACAAGTTTTTGTCTGAACAAGGTTATACTAGATGTCACTCTGATCATTGTATTTATCTGAAAAAGAAAAATGATGGCAGCTATATTATATTGTTATTGTATGTAGATGACATGCTTGTTGCAGGGTCTAACAAGCATGAAATAAATGTGCTCAAAAGAAAATTGGCAAATTCATTTGCAATGAAGGATTTGGGAGCTGCAAAACAAATCCTTGGTATGAGAATCACTAGAGATAGGAAAAATAGCAAATTAACATTGTCTCAGAATGAGTACATACAAAAGGTGTTGAAAGGATTTAATATGCATAATGCAAAACCAGTTAGTAAACCTTTTGCTAGCCATTTCAAACTTAGTAAGGAAATGTGCCCAAAGACCTAAGAAGACATGGATTATATGTCTAAAGTTCCATATGCATCAACAGTTGGAAGCTTAATGTATGCAATGGTCTGCACAAGGCTTGATATTGCACATGCAGTGGGAGTTGTAAGCAGGTACATTGAACAATCTAGGAAAGGAACATTGGATGGCAGTGAAAAGGATTATCAGATATTTGAAAGGTACCACAAATCAAGCATTATGCTTTGGTGGTTCAAACATTTCTCTACAGGGATATGTTGATGCAGATATGGCAGGTGACAGAGATAACATGAGAAGCACTACAGGATATGTATTTACTATTGGTGGAACAATTGTTAGTTGGGTTTCAAAAATCCAAAGTGTTGTTGCACTTTCAACAACAGAAGTAGAGTATGTTGCTGCTACAGAGGCTAGTAAAGAAATGATTTGGTTACAAAGGTTTATGGGTGAATTGGGTAAGGATCATGATATGGGCACATTATACAGTGATAGCCAAAGTGTCATTCATCTTGCAAAGAAATCAGCATTTCTTTCCAGGACTAAACACATACAACTCAAGTACCATTTCATACGATCAGTGTTGGAAGATGGAGAGTTGAAGCTGGAAAAGGTATACACTAGCCAGAATCTTGCAGACATGCTAACAAAAGTTGTAACCAGGGAGAAAATGAGAACATGCTCAGTTTCAATTGGTCTTCAAGGATGACGATGAAGATGAGAAACAGCCAGGTCCAAAGAGGAGTCATTGTCCAGCAAATGAAGCAGCGGTGGAGTTGCTACAATCATTCTCCAAGCGGGAGATTGTTGTGTGTGGAGCATGATTGTTCAAAGATCCTTGTTTTAGCCGGATGTATATCCCAGGAATTTTTGTACACCCCTCCACACAAGGGGCTGTGGGGGGGACTTGTCCCCCCCGCGAGGGTCCAGGGGGGCCGATCCCCCCCAGCTGGGGGGTCCGAGGGCCAGCGGTCCCCCAGCGGGGGCTCGGGGGCAGCGCCCCCGAACCCAAAAATAAATGTAAAATTGCCTTGTAAAAGTATAGTAATTTCTAGTCAATCTAGGCCGTTCATTAGGCGGATGATCTGATGGTAGAACTTGTGTTTAGTTTAGATTTTTTTGCCGTAGAAGGCAACCCCTCTCTTTGTATGAGGGCATTGTATTTGAGGCTGTGAAATCGATGTGTATTCTGTGAGCGAGAAACAAAGAGGTGAGACTGTGAGGGAAAACATAGGATATTACAACGGATATGTTGTAGGTTGTGTCTCTTCATTTTGTTGGATAATAGAAAGGAAGGACTATCTGTTCGAGGTGGATGTAGCCCAAACTGGGTGAACCACGTATATCTGTGTCTCTCTTGTTTTATGCATTTTCTGTGTTTATATTTCTGCAATATTTTATGTGTTCCATTGCTCCGTAATATATATTTATCTAACACTGTGGACTCATCTAGACTATATGGAATTGATTCAAAGTAAATTGATATAGCAAATACTCGCTTTTTTCTATCATGAATCCATGAGACAGATGCCCTCCTTGTGGTAAGTGAAAACCCTAAACGTTGCAAAGAAAATTTTCACATATTACATGCCTAAATAGGAATATAATCTTATCAAAGGAGGTTCGTAGTTCAGAACCATACACACCATGATGTGATGATGTGGTTGGAGGAGAGTTGTATAAACAAAAAAATTAGCTGGGGATCAAGGTAATGGTTGAAAATTAACACCTCATGTATTGTTGTCATGAAGGAATGCTTCAAGGGCCCTCTGCTAGAAAAGCTTCTCACTTTGGTCAATGAATTCATTGCTAGCATATTATATGCATGGCATAGATCCCAACCCAACATAGTAATGAATAAATATAGAAAAGCGTCCAACAATTGTATCCATCATTGTGATAACAGATACTCATGAAACAACTATATGTCTCTACACTATAACGCTGAACCCAAAAACCATTACAAACATGTAAAACATTCAAACTAAAAAGTATAGATCCAAAAGCTAAGAGAAACTGAGTTTAGCAAGAAAAAAATACCAAGTAGCAAGAAGAAACTAACAAGCAACTCATACACAATCAAAATCATGATGGTGTCATTCTTCAAATTCCAAGTTATATCTTCAGACACTTACCTCTTACAAGGGAGTCCTTCTAAATACTTGTTCGTTAGACATGATCCAACAGCTTCCATAACCACCCAGGATGTAAAATTTTCAGAAGAAATAAGTTCCAAGCCATTTAATTGCAACTACTTTTCTTTCTCAATTATCACATTCATTTTAGGATCGAGCTCACTCAGAGGAGGATCTGCAAAGCTCTACTTTCCCTCTACATGGAGTAATTTACAAGCTAGATAAATAAATCACAATAAATTTAGTACCCTCAGTAACTAAGGCATGGTTTGACAGGAGCATTAATTGTATTATTGAGGTCTACAATTTCTGTTTGCTTGCATTTGAGGGGAAACCAGATCAAGAGCAAAGTATTTATCAAGCCATTCACTAACCATTAACTCAATAAAACTATAAATAAAATCGAGGTATTGGACATAGTTCATTAAATGAAGATAAGAAGCTTATTTGCAGCAACTCAATTCACAAATGAATCTTCTAAACACCTCCAAGTTAAACTATATTCAACTATGATATATGTTTTCTTCACTTGGTCTTCAAATCTAAAGATTATCAAGGATGTCACATAGGCTATCTATACATGTAGCAATTCCAACCAAAAACAAATACGTAAACTAATAAATCATAGTGTGAATTGTGAACAACATTCACACCTAGGAAGTTGCAGGGTTGCGACAGCATGAACGCTAAAGGATTTCCCATTTTCAAGCTTATTATGATAAAAAAAGGTTTATATGATGGGCACAGCCTCAAAGTTTCAAACCTCCTAATTTTCTGCTTTTCTGTTGCTAGGGAATCCCTAAAACTAGTTGTGAAGTTTTGGGCATCAAATTTGCAATTGGGTTCAAATTATATTGACCCAACAAGCCCATCCCTACTGCTCCACTACCCATTATGACCTGCAATGAATACATTTGCACCTAAAATAAGAGCTATCTTCTGTGCCCACTTTAAAATGTAAAAAATAATCAAATATCGAGAGGCATGTGAATTGAGAACTTGAATGGATATTTCTCTGGAAGAGGCAGACATGAAAGACACCAAAAGCAACACCAATTCGAATTTGCCTCCTGCATGTTGTGACTTGGGTTCGAATTGCAGATAATATATAGAACATGAATATCACACATTCAGGGGTAGCTGACTTGGGTTCGAATCACAGATAATATATAGAACAAGAATATTACACATATTTGTAGATAATATATATAACAAGAATATCACCTTGGCAAGCACCAACAAAGAAAGGCCATGGATAAGTTTTATCAACCTCCATATTGCAACCCACCTTGGAAATTTAACCTTTGGATTCATTTTTATGCCTTCATATAGGTGTTTTATTTAATGATGTACCTAAAAAGGAGGGATCTCCTTGTCTACAAAATTGTTATTCCTTCTTTCCTATCCAAATGGCTATAGAGGCAATCAGGGGCAATGATCTATGTTATTTGAGTTCTCTACCATCAAACAGTCCAACAAGGAAGCCTCTTGCCAAGTACCCTATCCCCAAATAAGGGGAGAATAACACCCCATACCTCTTGAGCAAAATTACAAATGAACACCAACATGTGGTCTATCGTTTCCCCTTCACATTTGCATAGAGTGCAAATTCTAGGACCCTACCTTGCCCTATTTTGTAGAACCTCTCACATCAAAATATTATTCGTTAGGGCCAACCACATAAAAATCATGGATTTCGCTGAAGATTTAACTTTCTGAATCTTCCCCACCGCCAAGCTACTACTATTGCTTCATCATCAAAGATAGCCTTGTACCGCAAGCTAGTTGTCAACTGTCATATGGCAGGATCATTGGACGATACGACTTTCTTGTGTGAAGAAGAAATGGACACAACTCTTTGCTCCTAAATGCAACCAATGTTGAGTTTTAAAAAAAAAAAATCCTTGATTTTGTATTGAGCAACAACAAAATATAGATAATTTCCTTGTGACTGAGTTGCCAAGATGGAATCTTCATCTACAAACATTTACCTATCAGGATGAGAAAATACAAATCAAATTTCTTTCTTATTCCATAGACTCCAATTGTGAGATAAAAAAAAAAATCAAGTTTATTTACCCCCCAACACACTAACAAGTAGCAAGCCCAAACTATATAATATAAGAAAGTAGTAGGTATCTCAAAGGCCCGAAGGGGATCTAATGGAAGGAAGTGACCGTTGTCAGAAGCCTTCCAATCAATATATAAATATGTAAACGTAGATTTATTATTATTTTAATTGGAAATATTCAATTAAATAATAAAATTTAATTATGTCTCTCCCACTCCAAATTGCTTATTAGCATAATTCACTACCTTCATACGTCTTTCATTTTTTAACAGCATTGTAACATGTGGATTAATTTCCTTTTTGGTGCACAATCTCTGCCTTTTAGGAAAATATGGTGCGATTGCTTATTAGCATAATTCACTACCTTCATACATCTTGCATTTTTTAACAACGTTGTAACATGTGGAATAATTTCCTTTTTGGTGCACAATCTCCACCTTTAAGGAAAATATGGTGCAGTGGCCCAACCCCTACAGATCATTATGACAAACTAAGAATAACAAAGAAGATGAAAGGTTGTACAAACCAACATATTTTTCAAACAACTAATCCAACATCAGTACCTTAAAATTTTTCATGAAGATATCATATTGAGAATGTTTGAAAAATGGTGTGAAATTTGAGCAGCGACTATCTCTCTTCTCGGAGGGTGATGCAGAAAGAGTGATAAGATTTCACTATTTTGATTTTTTTTTTGTTAAATAAAAAAACCAATATTAATGGAGATATTGATATTTTTTTCTAAATTTTGTGAAGTGACTAAATGTAGCTTTAACCATTCACCTTAAGATGTTATTTACAATATAATTTCTTCAGTCTATTTAATACCTTCATTATCATAAAAACCAAACTATATCCATCTTAACTCCACATCTACCAAACTCTTAGAGGGATGAAATTTATTTATCCCTCTGCACTTGGTAGACCCAGAATTAAGATGGATCTAAGCTGATAGAATTTCCCTTTTAAATAATTTATGCTCACATGAATACCATGGTATTACCATGGGTCAATACCATGGGTTATCATAAACGTGGAGCTTAAAAAATACTATTAGTAATTTATAAAAATTAATAATTGATTTTTATTTTAACCGAGTTAAAATGTTTAAGTGACATTAAATTACAAGATCCATTTTTACCCTTGATCTACCAAGCCTTGAGAGGAATCAAATATTTTTTCACTCTATGCTAGTTTGCATATCACGATATTTCATCCCTCTCAAGGCTTAGTAGATCCATAGTAAAGATGGATCTATGTTGGTTTAATTCCCCCCTTTAAATAGGCTACATTCCACATGAATACCATGTGTCATCTTTATTTTTATTAATACTAGGGTTAATAATGTTTTTTTGCATGGTATTAATAATAATTTGGCCCATGGTATTTGGCCCATAGGCTGCACATAAATATAATGCATGTTTTGAGTGTTCGTAAATATAAGGTGACTTATGGAGTAAATATAAAAAAATGGTTTATATTTACCATACCTCTCATTTATTTATATTTTTATTAATTTACTATACCTCTTTTATAAATATGGTATTTGACCCATAGGATTCACTTAAATAAAACCTCTTTTTTGAGCCTTTTTAAATAGAAAGAGGGTTATGGACTAAATCTAAAAAGAGGTTTTATTTATTTACCATACCTCTAGTTTATTTATATTTTTATTTATATACCATACCTTTGGAGTAAGTATAACAAGAGGTTTTATTTGTTTACCATACCTCCACTTTATTTATATTTTTATGTTTTTACACCCTTGCCATTGATGAAAACTAGATTTGAAAACAGGGAGCCGTTCACAGAAGAAATGAGGGTGATTGGGACCAAATACAACCTCCCAAACCAACTTCCAAACCAGAAAATGGGCGATTGCAAACGAAATTAACATTGCAAAGCAGAAAATCGGGTGATTGTAATGGAATATTACCTCCAAACTAGGCGAATCGGGTCAAATGAGTCTTTTCATAGTTTATTCGCCCCTTTTTTTTGGGCTAAAATGAAAAAAAATAATTATTTTTAAAATAAAAGTTGGGCTAAAGATATGAAATGAGTGTTTTATAAAAATTTCACCCCTCTAACATGAAAACCCCCTTAAATTTCACCCTTGGGCTAAAATTAGCCCCTAAAATTTACCATGCTCTATTTACTAGAAATTCCTCATCCTACCCTTCTCTAGTGCTACTCTCATATTCCTCATGATTAGGACTAAGTTGAAAATTTGACTCTCTATTTACTGGGAATTATTCATCTTCCCCTTCCTTACTACTGCTCTCATAGTCCTTAGGATTAGGACTAAGTGGAAAATTTGACTCTCTATTTACTGGAAATTCTTCACCCTGCCCTTCATCAGTGTTGCTCTCACAGTCCTTAGGATTAGAACTAAGTGGAAAATTTGACTCTCTATTTACAAGAAATTCTTCATCCTACCCTTTGTCATTGCTTCTCTCATAGTCCTTAGGATTAGGACTAAGTGGAAAATTTGACTCTCTATTCATAGTGAAAGAATTCTTGTTATATTCATCAATATGAATAGAATTGTTATGTGACAAAGGCATTGATGCTCCAGAAAGAAAAACTTCACTATCAAAAGAACCCATGAATTTCAAACAGAAGATGTTGAATTATGCAAATTCACTCTCTCATTTTATAATTTATATTTTATTTTTTATCCTACATTTAACAAAATTTAGTGTAAACCTATAATATTTACTATGTATTATTTTTCTTAATTTTAATTTTAATCCCACATTCAAGAAGTGATAAAGTAATCCCATAATCTCCGCTTTATAATAACTTTAATTGTTACTATTCCTTACATCACATCAAGTCTTCTTAAGGTTTCATTAAATAGCTTGGAGCGATTTTGTGGAGGAGCTATATTGTCATCGACAAGACATTCAACGAGAGAGAGATTTTGAATTTCAAATGTTAGCTTCCCTTCTATTTTGACCATTTAAAGAGGAATTTGGGGAAAATAGCTCGTATTATGTTGAAAAATCATTTTTTTATCTGTCTTGGGGGAACTCAATTTATTAATTCTAACTTTAGGAAATCGTTAAAACAAGACAAACCCACGTTCAAATCCCCCTAAGGTGACAGGTTTATGACAAGGAGAACAGGTTGTAAATCCCCAGAGGTTTACTAGTAGTTATGTGTTACGCGGGCTGTTCCCTTTCTTGATTTCTGATTGCGCTTGCCCGTAGGTGTTCTCATAGTGTTGCAACCCCCTAGCGGGCGGGGGGTCGATTTTGGGAATTGAGCCCCCACGTGCCGGGGGAACCAATGCCACGGGCCTTGTTATGGGTGAGCTACATGAAACTCACCTTGGGTGCTCAAGTTTGATTCCAGGAACTAGACTTGGACGCCTAGGGCGAGTTGCATTCAACTCGCCCATGTTGAGGCCCGCGACCCATATGCCCTAGACGCCCAAATCTGATTCTTGGAATTTCACTGTGGCACCCAAGGCCCCTAGGCCGTGGGCCTGGGAAGGGTAGGCAAGCTGCACGTTGTCACATACCTACTAAGCAAAATAATCTTTTCTACCATATGAAAATCATTTAATTAAACTTTAATAGTCACATTTTAATACATTAAATATTGTTCACCTACCTTCATTGCTGGCACACTAAGCAATTAAGCAAATCAACCTAAGCTATCATCTACCCCACCTTAGTTATTGTTGCAGGGTTTGGGAAACATCGAGTGCGTATGTATTAGCCCTCCACATGATGGTTCTTACCTTGATATGTGGATCACATCGACAACCCTGCATTGATCTCGTGCTACAAATAGAGGAGATCTGATCAAGGGGGTTTTTGGTAACCACCCAGGTCACTGGCTATGGTCTCGTCTCATTTTATTTGTTCTCCAGAGGGTTTTGGAGCTACTTGGCAGAGGGATTACAGTCTATTTCCAGGTAAATCAACCTGTGAATTACATGCCTTCTCCATTTTATCCCGCGATGACAATATGATGGGCCTGCCTGAGATTCTTGGCAGAGCTTTGTTCTATTTTTATTCCATTCTCCTACAGTTCCTTGAATAACTATTGCGCCTTACTTCAACAGTGAAATAAACAGTGAGGTTTTGCTGTAGAGAAGGTTGGCGCGTCAATGGGGTTTTCTACCTGTCAACATTTTCCTTATTCCCAGAGGGTTTTTGTCATATTTGGCTTACTTTGCTCAGTCAGTGCCCTACTTCACAGAGTTAAGTGTTTCTACTATTTTCCTTCATAAATCAAGGATGTTTGTGTAGATGTTTATCAGTTAATCCTTTGTTTGCTAAATCTCATGGTGTTATTCTTGCTTTCGACTGTAGGTAGTCAGCTTTCTGTCGTCTTCTCTAATCAACAAGATGATGGTTCTGATGCCCTATTTGCTAAATTCAACTCTAGGTAGTACTGGCTACTCTTAAAGGGTTCCACCGGTGTGATAATAATCGTTGCAGTGAATATAGTAGGAGGGTTTCGGTTTGTAACCAGTCGTTATTCACATTGTAGTTATAATGAGTCCATTAACAGACCTGCCAGTTTTTTTTCAACTGTCCATTTATGGTTAACATAATTTATTTCACTTAACTGTTTTCTCTCGATACAAATGGCAAGTGCACTTGTTAAATTATGTGTTTGGGCTTTTATTCGCCTCCTAGTTAATAACGTCCATTGTTAGATTTTGGGTTATTGTATAATTTATACGAATGCTAATAACAGATTCATGATTTATATACATTAAGTCAACTATGTATTTCATTCAGATTCATGTATAAACTCAGGGTGTTTTCATAATAGAGCCATTGTAATTACTGTTGCATTTTGAGTTGAATACAATATTATGGAATTGGTGATTTTGTTTTCTAACTATTAATTTTCTTGTGTTATGTACATTCGGCAAATGAATACACTACTTTTGTTATTTTAACTCAGATATTTACATGTGGCACAACCTTAAACTCGGTAATTTCTAGTTCCGGCTTAATAGAAGGATTAGTGCAGATGTCCCTTAGTTAGTCTGTTAATCACGAAAGCTAAGGGATGAACACCACTTCCGAATAGCTAAAGATAGTTTCATTTATTTAGTTATATTTGTATTTTCATAATTTTACTTATAAACCCTCACAGGAGTCATCTTGTATTCAATTTAATACTTGGTTTATTCTACCCAGATATTGTACACTGGTCACACTAAACTTACAACTCGGAACTAGCATACTGTTGGCTTTATTGGTTCTAATCGAATTTGTTTATTCCATGCAACAATTTACCGTGCAACCCAATTTTTACTGTCATCTCTCTTTTCAATCATTCACATAGAACTAAAACATTGTATGAATTTCCCTGCAATAGGTTATCTAGCCTTTTCTTTCCTCATATCTATTAAATGTGTTTGTTTAATAACTTACAACAATAATCAAAATATAATACTTTACAATATTAAGTAAAGAAAACATAACTTCTAATTCCTTTATTTATATTCACATGTCCAGAATCATTAAGAATTTCACAAATACTTATATGTTCTTCCCATAAGCCTGCAAGTCACCAAGATGGGAAATGCTCCTCCCAACCATGAGGTTAGTCGTCCCACTGCACCTCTTCCCTGAGCTAGATTTCCCCAAGCAACTTCTCAAGACAAGTCTTTCTACACTTCCTTCCAAGCTATATCATCACTACCAGACTTAACAATGAATCACCAGTCTAAGCC
Organism: Pinus tabuliformis; assembly: GCA_031772625.1. NCBI lineage: Eukaryota > Viridiplantae > Streptophyta > Pinopsida > Pinales > Pinaceae > Pinus > Pinus tabuliformis. The sequence continues at coordinate 1,025,031,975 of CM062820.1, read as the reverse complement.
ACAAATCCAAGCAGACTCTACTGATCAACCACCTTTTTGAGTCTTTCCTTCCTCTGCACTTTCTTTCCCTCTTTTACCTCAGGTTCTTCATACCCTTTTGGCCCCTTTTTTAGAGGTTTTTATTTTCAAGAAGGACTTTGGGTAGGTAACTACCTCACCCACAATTGTCCAACTACCTGGGGTATGCTTACTCTAGCATTGCTCCTTAACCATAGTTCACAAAATAAAATGTTATATTATGAAAACAAATTAAAAACATATATTCTATAAATATTTTATCCTTTTCTTAAGCATATCAGCTGGCAACTTTCGAGACCAATTATTTAACTAGAGTAACTAATACGTCACATCCTACTATTACCAGGGATCATCACATATGTAGCTCACCCTGGGTGCCCATGTTTGATTTTGGAATAAGGCTCTTGGGGCGAGCTATGTGTAGCTCACCCACTCTGAGGCCTAGGACCTGAGAACACCCATGGAATTGTGCCCCCTACTAGGACGGGGGTCGATTGGGTCGTAGTTCCGTGGGCACGCTCATGTCGAAGGCTTGAGCGTGGGTGAGTCGGATGTAGCTTACCCTGGGTTCCCCAGTCTGATTCCAGGAATCGAACTTGGGCACCTAAGGTGAGCTACGTTTAGATTATCTACACCTAGGCCCACGACCCACAAGCCCCATGCAGCTCGACCTTGGAGCCCAAGTCCAATTCTCAGAATGAGACTTGGGTGTTTAGGGCCTGTGGGAAATGGATTTGGGTGCCTAGGGTGCATTGGCTGCAGGCGTGGGCATTAGCGAGTTGCACCCTGCCTAGGCTTACATCCCACGGACCCCTGCATGGCCAAGCCCGATTCCCAAATAATTATTTATGTTTTATATTTTACATTTGGAGTTTTTTATTTTATGTTTTCTTTAATTAAATTATAATGAATATATCTAATTTTAAAATTTATTTTGTTTTGTTTGTGTACTTAAGATATGTTTTTTTAATTAACTTATATATATATATATATATATATATATATATATATATATATATCAGAAATATGGCTTCAAAAAAGGTTTATGTGAATGTTTCTAGAAGAAGGCCAACAATTACATTATCTAAAGTTGCAGTTGGACCCTCAAAGAATACTGTTGAACGAAATTGAACTGAGAAACATGGTAAAATTCAAGAAACTACCCCTCTGATGAATTGAAGATTATTTCAAAATGGAAGATGACACGAGAAATAAATAAAACAAAATTTAGGTGGCATGTTAAAGAAATAAAAAACAATGAAAGTTTGCACATATATCTATATGTTGCTATGATTTACAATGGTGGAAGTTATGAGTTGTTGGGAAGAGTACGAGATATATGTTTGATGCCGAATGCAAAAGTTGTTTATGTACTTACAAAACCACCCAAGTCACATGAAAATGTTAGATATCATTTTGCATTGAGGAAGTATGACATGGATGAATATTTTATAAAGATGTGTGAACAAATTGTAAACCACATTGCACGAAACACTATATGTTTTCTTATTTTTATTAATGTGTTTTCCATTATTGTAAGTATCACTATATTTTTTATAACTTATTTATTATTGACATATTATTGTGCCTAATAGGATTTTGTTGAAGGTATTTTAATTATGTTGGGAAAAAATTATTACATAGAGAGTGATATTATGAATGTGGTCAGTTGTTTCTACATAGAGATAGAAGAAGATAGGAGAAAAAAGCAGAAAACAATACTTCATGAAGCTACAAGATTACATATAGGTGATCAAGAAAGAATGCCTATAGTGGATCAATATAGTAAAACTAAACATGTTACTTTTGAAGATGTGGAAGCTGAAGCTCAAGAAAATGTTTCCATTACTCAGAATGAGATTACAACTATTGTTGAAAAGGAGAAAAGCCATAAAAGACCAAAAACCAAAATGCCCAAGAATGTCTCTCTTCTAGTTGATGATGAGTATATTACTTATCTAGAATAAAATATGATAACCCATAGGAGGAAGAAATCAAAAGTTGGTAATTAAAGAAAAAATCATGGGCATCTGAAGATTATAATGAAATCTCAAAAGGAAGGAGAGAAATCATAATACTATGCGTTGATTTAGAGGATGGAATTATTTGAACAAAACAAAATGTCATTCGAAATCGTTTTATGAAGACAAACTTAATTGAGAGAGGTCGTACATTTCAACTTAATGTCATCCAATTCTATAAGCCAAATGAAGGACAATCTAAATATCAAATTAGAAAGCCACACCACCTACATGTTCATAACTTGAAAACATTGATCAAGTACAATCCATATGCACATGTGGTTGATTATTTGCTTCTTGTTGATCTAATTCAAGTTCCCAACAAAGAGGATTTTGATAAGTCAAGATGTTTTGAATACAAATATTACGTAATTGGGGGGAACTATTCTGCAGAGGCTAGATGACAATTGATGGAGGAATATCACAATAAATCATGTTTTGAAATAGTGAAATGTATCATTTATGTTGGTTTAAAAGATACATAAGAAAATTTATTGGCATGGGATCATAATACAAATAATGAGTATAGGATGTTTATGAATTTCATCCAAAGGGTCAGATTTATTCATAGTAAATTTGAAGAAAAATGTGGTGGGGATAAGACAAAGGTTAGTCTAAGCTTTCAGAAAGAATGATTTATGGAAATTAGCTATTAAATGGTGGAAAAAGTCAATTAAAAAGGTGGAAAAGTAAATTCAGATATATTTAGAGGTATGGATAACATTTTTTGAGTTCGCATTTAAAACTGAAGAGATATGGGAATTGATTAATGATATTTTCAACATGTCGGAGAACATTGCCATAAAAAAATAGAAGGTTAAAAGTATAAACCATTGATATGTATCAACAATAAATAGGGTACTGAAATCAAGCACTTTGTATATTATATGACTATCATAGCTTAGAGAACAATGCAAGAAGTGAAGGATGAAAAACTTGTCAAATCAATATTATTTCATGTGAAGTCAAGTTAATTATTATTGGACGAAATGTGTGAGGATTTTCAAAAGTAGGTTTATTGAATTATTTTTACTTATTTTTGGATTATAATTTTCTTTTAAATATAACATATTGTTGTTAGTAGTATTTGTTATACATATCAATATATTAACATTTTTTACTTTATTTATTTAGTCACAAGGTTTATATGAAAATACAAGAACACATGGTTAAATTTTTGAACGAAGATAACTAGGATGATGTTGTACGCAACTACCCATACTCAAGTTCTACATCAACACTAAAATATTTTCAACTTTTATTTAAAAATGCATGTTTATTTATACATTCATTTTTATTCATATGTACACTATTTTTATTCTATTACTTATACATATATTTATTTATTTCATTAAAGATTTTGAAGAAGGATGCAAATGGAGTACCAAATAGTTTCAAAACCTTTATTGAAAAAAATAAATTGGAAAGGCTGAGAAAGCAAAATCTTAAGAATGTTGAACTTGATCCTAGTCATAGTCATTTCATTTGGAATGGGCTACACACTATCCAATATCAAATAATACAAGGTTGTTATAGACATTTTTGTGCCTTCAGCTATAAGCATGAAATGTTTATAATTCAAGGGATCCAAAGTCCCTAATGATGTTGTTACAACTCCTAAAGGAACAAGGTCAACCAATGACAGCTTCTCCCAGAAGTTCTCCACCAAAAGCCACTCAGAAACAGTCAATTCAGGATCAATTCAGAGGCTCCACTAGCTGTGTGCGTTGAAATGTAGAGATTACACTGGCTAGGTGCACTGCAATGCAGGTAGAAGCACTACCAGGGTCCCGCTGAGTGGGAAATGACAAATGGCAAGTTCATTCAACGAGGTGGAAAGACCATGGAAGCTTCCAGAATCTTCCTTAATGACACTTGCCTCAATGAATTCGACTAGTGATGAGTAAGAGGTTCTCAACCTCCAAGTGGAAGCAAGAACTGACAGAGAGAAGCCACAAGTCAAAACATGAGCTGACTCATCCTCTCTGCTCACATCTATATATGGATCTCTCACCCAGAGGTTCAGGAGGCTGGAATTTTGTACTTTGCAGAGAATTGATGTTGGTTTGAGATTGATATTAGCACATTGGGTGATTTATGCTTTGTTGGAGGAGAGGAAGGGATTCCTTTGCTGGGAGGTAGATGCTGGATCAGAACTCACTTGGTTGTATCTCCTCTCAGACTTTATTATCTTATCAATAAACTATTTGGGTTTCTCCTACATGTTGAATACCAATGATGTTTTGTTATGCTTACATGTTTAGCTTAATTTGATCTTGAGCTTTTTATGAATGTATATCTGTATCTTTGTGTAGTTTCTCTCTCTTGTGATCTTGCAGGAATTCGGTGAAGCTGGGCCGGTGAAGGAGCAAGAAGATGGGAGCTACTGAAGAGAGGAGTGATTTGGATCGACAAACTAGTGGAAGATACAGGTTAGTTAAATCCTTGTTCCTCACTTACATTTCATAAAGAAGAACACTCAAATAAGTTTACCTGTTTGTTGCTTAGGCACTATCACCTCTTAGAGTGGGATAGGGGCATTCCGAATTGGATACTTTTCCCAACAACAAATTGGCGACTCCGGTGGGGAAAGTATCTTGTTAGTTTATTTGTGTTTCTATTGTTGTTCTTTTCATAAATTCAGGAGTGTCGAATTGAAATGCACTTGCCATTTTCAAGTGTAAAGTAGAGATCTGCCACTCTAGTCCAATCACTGGGCCTGTTTTTATGATCTGAACAAACTGATCCACAAGTGCTCTAACATCCCTTTGTGATAGATCTTAGTCCTCCTTTAAATCATCCTCCTAATTGTACCTAATTGATAGCTTTGATCCGGCCAAAAACTGTTGATTTAACTGCAAACCGTAACCCAGAACCCAGAAAAAACTCTCGTTTCTGCTTCAGCGCAGACTCTGTGAAGAGGTTCTGCATTTCAACGCAGGTCCTGTGAAGGCTACCTGCGCTGAATGTCAAAACCTCTGTGTTGGGAGTGCGTTGATCAGTCTTTGCCTTGTGCAGCTGTGGTTCCCTGCTTCCTTTTGCTCAGTTTTATCTCTGTTTTTTGCAGCCTGTTATCAGTCAGTGTACCTATCTGAAACCCCTTTTCTTTGCCTCAATTCCACCTCAGTTGTATAAAGAAACTGTATTTGTTCTTTGTGTATTTGTTACATCATTTGCAGTTTCCCATTACAAAAGTAAGCTAGTCATACTGTCGCCCTTAGATCTAGACCTGTCATAAGTGTCGTTTTGATCTTAGGAGTGAGTTTTTTTGCTGTTCACAGTTGATTGAGCTTTTACTTTTGTCATTTGGTTTGAATTTATGCATTTCTAGTGTCGAAACAAGTAAATCATAAGGTGTCGTAATCGTCTTTTTGATTTTGAAAAAGGAACTTGTTTATGTTTTCACTTGAAATCGAATTCAAACTTGTACAACAACATTCTTTTTAGGCATCAATATTAAGAAAGCGAAAACAAATACATGCATTTGTGCATTTGCATTTTGATAGTTTGCATGCTTTGATTTAGGGAAAAGTGCATTACAGTGTTCTCTATGCTCTTTGAGAAAAGTTGTATCTTCCTTTTCCCCTTGTAGCTAGGATTTTCATTGTTGAAAAGATATAAAAGCTTGCTTATCATCTTTAGACTGCATTTAGGAATTGTATCATACATCTCGTGGTGATCCAAAAAGGAAAACTTCTAAGAAAGATCAACCTAAAATAAATTGAATGAACTTAACAACGCTTTGTAACTTAACGCACAACATAGAGGTCTCGGCTAGAGACGTGTTTTGGCGTCGTAAAACCTGGTGACTGTCGATCTCGCTGATGGTTGGGTGATTCCTCCTAAGGGACGATAGCGCCAGTACAGATTGTGCTCTCACGTACCGTCGAGTATATATTGGGAGACCCCTATAGGCATAAAACCTTTATCCTTAGGAAGCCGTGTCGACCTCCCTACTGATCGTAATGCACTGAACACAACATTCGGGAAGATTGACCGCCCGTACCTTAAAAGGTATTCTGCGGTTTTGCGAAAAGTTTGGCACACCCTCTACCTAGAACTCCAGAGCTGTTCCTTTTGGCCTTTTTCAGACTCTATAACGAAAAAAGTCTGTCCGAGCATTTGTCACTTCGGGCTCGTTAAAACATCGAAGGAGACTAGAGTCATCTTTAGCTTTTTCTCGAATCCTTAAAATTGAAAAAGCAAGTTGTGTCTAAAGCGTCGTTAAAATTTATTTTAAACGAAACAATCACCCCTTTCTCCTGCGTTGATCTTTAAGTTGAGAAAATGGAACCCACCAACCAAGGAATTCCCCTTGGTGGAAATCCTAGTCCCTTCTCCTCTTGGGGAGATGTTGGTGCGCCCCATATGGCCACATTGTCGCTTCTAGGACTGACAATTGGCTTGCCGGTCTAGCTCTTCTCAACCAATGTCGTTCATAACACCACTATTCCTGAACAGTTGAATCAATAGTTAGACCAGTCCAGAGTTTCCCACCAGCCTTCTACTTCCTCTAATTCTTCCTCTCCTCATTCCTCTTTGCTTGACGGAACTGGTAAAACAAAAAACCAAGTTCCTAAGGAGAAGAAGGAAAAGAAGAAGAAAGAGAAGAAGAAGAAGGAGCCAAAAGCGACTGGAGGCAAACAAGTGTCGTCTGACAAAAATCCACACACAGCACTGACTAGGCCTAAATCGCCATGTGTCATATGCAAGGGAGACCACTTCCACAGAGATTGTCCCTGCATCCCTCGGATACTAAGGGACTGGTCTCCCCGTTTGCACAATCCGGTGGCATCAACCTCTGATAGCCATGTTGAATGCATACCGTCAACTAACGAAAGTGAAGTCCTTGGACAAAAAGGGAGAGCTAGATCTCCCTGTAGACTGTGCGAAGGCGATCACGCCATCCACCGTTGTCCCTTCTTAGATGAAGCGAGAAGAGTTTTGGATGATCGTCCGGTTTCACCGTTACAACTTCCTCCTGGATATAAAAAACTCTTGTCGAGTCCTTCGTTAGTTGAAAATCTAGCTGGCCCGCTCAAGTGATCAGCTGAAGCGCCGGTCATTGAAGATGAACCAGCTGAATCCATACCCGACGAAAGTCAAAAGGTCGAGGCGGCAGTTGACCTGGTCTTGCCTTCAGAGGATTTATCTTCGAATGATATAGTCACTGAAGAGGATAAAGATGACACCATCCAAATTCTCTTCATCAGCACAGACTCCGACGAGCACGGGGGCACTTCCCCCATTCCTTTATCGTAGGAAGGAGGTTCGTCAGAGTGATACCCGGTCGTTTACTCGGTCCCACCACCAAGCAACCTAGTTGTCTCCTTCGACTGGAACCAACTAGGCAGACCTTGTTTGCCAGCAAGCATACTATTCAGAATTATCGTCCAAATATACAGAATGGTCATGGCTGGCACCATCATTGATGAAGGGGCATCTGTGAGTATCCTTTCCTCCACTGCTTGGAAAGCGCTTGGTTCGCCAGCACTTTTGCCTGAAATGAGAAATCTAACAGGCTTTGATAAAGGAACCAATCGACCTTTAGGGATCCTCCCCAATGTGCCTATCACATTGAAAGGGAAGACTGTTCAAATGAACGTGATGGTCATTCAAGGACCCTTGGATTATAACCTACTCCTTGGAAGAGACTATATATATTGCATGGGAGCCATCGTCTCCTCACTCTTTAGAGTAATGTGTTTTCCACATGAAGGAAGAGTGGTCAAGCTCGTGGACCAGCTTTCATTTCCCGGATCACGCATCGCAAATAGTCATATACCGTCCCTAAATGGTCTCTTCATGCAAGAAATGTCTCAACCTACGGTCCGTCCTCCCGATGAGCGCAAGTGATTCGGAAGGATATGACTGGAACCCAGGGGGCATGCGTCCTGGTCTGCTTCGGCAGGAAAACTTTGGGTATAGGGTAGGTTTCCGCGGGAGAATATGACTAGTCCGTACCCCGTCCGTGGTTGGAAGAGGGGTTGTTCTGGAATAAGATTCTTTTGTCAAAGTTATGTGAGTTGGCGAGCATCGTCGCTCACCTTTGTTTATCTCGGTAGACATCGCCGAAGAAGTGTTTTGTTTGAAAGATTAACGAGACAATCTTTGGGTAACCTGAAAGAGGTAGGCCTCTCCCGGTAAAACAAATGTTTTATTGGACTAAGAAGGGGTAAGCTTGAAATCGTACTTTATGCCTAGGGGCATGCAAACCTTTTTGAGTGCAAGCAAGGGACGACTATTTATTTTTTAAATTTTTAGGTCCTCCCTTTAAACCTGTAGGACTAACCCTTTAAACTCGTAGGATTAGTCGTTTCCGAACTTGCATAAAGAAAGGATGTGGGGCATAGCTTTGGTAAGGTGCAATCTCCATAAAAAATGGAATCTTACATGAGACATTCTTATCATATGACTGGATAATCGAGCAGTTTTAGCACATAGTTCATGCTCGTTAAAAAATAAACATAAGACTGAGCAGTGTTTTTCCGTGTTTAAGCTCGTTAAAAAATGAAATATCTTCCGGTAAATAACCACCGTGAATGTAACCTTATCAGCCATTAAAGCCTTGGTCGTGTTTGCACCGTCACCTCCACTTTTCAATTGGCCGATCGTTCACCTCCATATGATTGTTTACCCATTTTGAGGAACAACTACGAAGAGTGATTTCACTAGCCATCCTTGTGACACTGTCGTGCTTGGAAAATTCCAACCCTTACCTGGAATTAGCTGCTAACCCGTTTTATCACTCGTTCCTCAAAAGACGAGTCTTCTTTAAGCTCTTTTCATCTGACTCGTAAAATATGAAAAGATTGCTGAGTTTTGGCCTTCCAGCTCGTTAAAGCGACCGGAATCGCTATCCCTCCTCTAGATTTTAATCTTTTTGGACCTGAGGGATTATTGCACAAAAAGATCGAGCGCTTGTTTTGCTCGGCTCGTTAAAACTATCGAAAACTCATCCCTTCTGTATTGTTTTATACTTTTTCGGAATTAAGGGATTAGATGACGAAAAAGGACTTTCGGAGTTGACTTTACGTACCTTTTCAGACTCTCTAAAAATGAAAAGGACCGAGTTATCCTTGTCGTTAGACTCGTTAAAACATTAAATAGCGACAAACTTGTCTTTAGACGAGAACGAGTTTCGCTATCGCTAGGCTCGTTAAAACATAGTGATGGGTTTGCCCGAAGGGAAAATTATAGAACAAGCATATGTTATCCTCCTCAAGCTTGACAAAAATAAAGAGGTACTGGTCAGCAATGACTGGGGAAAAATTGGGAATAAAATCAAAGAACTTTATTGGTAGCAAGTCGCTCTTGAACATGACACTTCCACTCCGTGCCTGAGTAGGGTTGGGTTGTTTCATTCACCGGTCACATCACCATGGTCTCGCCAATACCATCCATCTTTGGGGTAAATGCTACCAATCCATCACACAAGTGTCTCCGATATGTTCAAGAGAAGTCATCCAGAGAAATCAACCGTGTCCCATCCACTACCGTACATTATCCTTCATTCTTTCATGACCGCCACCCTGAACTATATATCATCAGATCGTTTTCACCTCCATCAAAATCATTTGCTCCGTTTCGTGTCACTGATGTGGGATACATTAAGGCCCTCCTTTGACGGATCGCTTCTTGTCGACATCAGCTCATTATCCAAGAATTTGATCTAGGAACAACCCCTTCAATACTTTGAAGCTTGCATGCCTCAATGGCAAGTTTCTCACTTCCGGCGACAGGTATACATCAATGACCTTCGACCGAGAATTTGCGTGGTGTTCGACGCCAAGTCCTTTATTCACACCACGTGAATTGTACTGCAGTACCTTGAGGGTCATTATCATTATCGGTGATTCCTCTCGCGCTTGTTAACGATTTACCTCATTGACCGGTAATCAAGCGATGTCTTTCCATGTTCGACTTCAGAACATCTCTCACATGGATCGACTTGTACTTAGAGTGAAGACCGGACGAGATTGAAGACCCCGGATCTAGTTTCATCCATCCGGGCTGCAATATATATTCAGGAAAGATAAAGACATTGACATGTACAGCATTGCAACACAGACAATCATCCTACCAAAGGATGATGATTTCAGCAAGATCATCAGTCTATCATCAGACAATTGTCTGTCATATGTACACAAAATGAATCTATAAAGCTGAGCATGGGAATGCCCGCCTCACCTAGATCATGAAAACAATATGAAGAATAATGTATTGTATTGTATCTTATTACAGGTCTCCTCCCAGCATTGGAAGAACTTCGGATCCTCCTAATAAAGCATTTCACCCGATAAACGGCCTCATACTTTAGGGGGCAACTGTTATAGACATTTTTGTGCCTTTAGCTATAAGCATGAAATGTCCATAATTCAAGGGGTCCAAAATCCCTAATGATGTTGTTACAGCTCCTAAAGGAACAAGGTCAACCAATTACAGCTTCTCCCAGAAGTTCTCCACCAAAAGCCACTCAGAAACAGTCAATTCAGGATCAATTCAGAGGCTCCACTAGCTGTCTGCACTGAAATGCAGAGATTACACTGGCTATGTGCACTGCAATGCAGGTAGAAGCACTACCAGGGTGCGCTGAGCGGGAAATGACAAATGGCAAGTTCATTCAACGAGGTGGAAAGACCATGGAAGCTTCCAGAATCTTCCTCAATGAAACTTGCCTCAATGAATTCGACTAGTGATGAGTAAGAGGTTCTCAACCTCCAAGTGGAAGCAAGAACTGACAGAGAGAAGCCACAAGTAAAAACATGAGCTGACTCATCCTCTCTGCTCACATCTATATATGGATCTCTCACCCAGAGGTTCAGGAGGCTGGAATTTTGTACTTTGCAGAGAATTACTGTTGGTTTGAGATTGATATTAGCACATTGGGTGATTTATGCTTTGTTGGAGGAGAGGAAGGGATTCCTTTGCTGGGAGGTAGATGCTGGATCGGAACTCACTTGGTTGTATCTCCTCTCAGACTTTATTATCTTATCAATAAACTATTTGGGTTTCTCCTACATGTTGTATACCAATGATGTTTTGTTATGCTTACATGTTTAGCTTAATCTGATCTTGAGCTTTTTATGAATGTATATCTGTATCTTTGTGTAGTTTCTCTCTCTTGTGATCTTGCAGGAATTCGGTGAAGCTAGGCCGGTGAAGGAGTAAGAAGCTGGGAACTGCTGAAGAGAGGAGTGATTTGGATCGACAAACTAGCAGAAGATACAGGTTAGTTAAATCCTTCTTCCTCACTTACATTTCATAAAGAAGAACACTCAAATAAGTTTACCTGTTTGTTGCTAAGGCACTATCACCTCTTAGAGTGGGATAAGGGCATTCTGAATTGGATACTTTTCCCAACAACAAAGGTGATTGTGAAGATATTGCAAAACTCATACTTAAAAGGGATTATTTCCTAGTTATTGCAAATATTCCTCATGGTTTCAATTTCCCAAACATTGAATATGATAGTGACCCTTATACTTATCAAGCATTTAGTAAAGTGGTTACGGGATATCAATAAGTCACAACATCACCATTTTGGAGATTTGTGACATTATATTTAGACACGCAATTTGGAATGCCATTAACAAGCTTCAAAAGAAAAGCAAACTCAAGGATGCAACTTACATGGTAAGACATTGAAATTGTATGTTTGATTAATGTTAAAAAAAAATTACGTACAATTTAATTGAACTTTTACTATTCCAGGTTACAAGAAAATGTCAAATATTATTGGTTGTCAAGATTGGCCAATTTTAAGTGATTGTGAGTTTATTCATGTTGAATGTTGGACAAAAGATTATAGCTATATGTCTATGCTGTTGAATCGTGTAGATGGAAAGAGCCATAGCCAATTACTGATTCATGATGTTGTTGTAAAAACTAACATATGAATATAAGGAACAAAAAGGAGAGATAGTTAACATTTATCAAAAACCATGGACATTGATTAACTATCTTATAGATTTATATTCAAATGAAGGAGATTGGGTTTTGGATTTATTCTCAAGTTCATGTAAGTTTTATTATATAAAATTGAATTTCAAGATTTTCTTTTTTGATTTTTACGTGTTTATATTAAATTGCTTAATTATTTCTTTTGCACTTGATGATTAGGTACAACACTAGCATGTTGCCTACAAAAAGGAAGAAATTGCATTGCCATTGAAAAAGACTCACTACAATGCAATTTTATTCAACAAAAGAATTAATGATATTCAATTTCTTAGAAACCGGACGAAACCCTATCGACTCCCATGGCCGCCTCTACAACCCAATGCTTCGGCTCAAAAGATGTCGGGGAGGGCTTTCCAGGCCAGGAGAACTCAATGCACAGCGCCCAGATCTACGCCATGATCCTTTACGTTCACACATCTGCAAGTTATCATGGCTCTGGAGAACAGAAGGTCTTCAAACGCGGAACAATAAAGACTGAAGCAGTATCCAAGCTCATTACAGAAGGGGCCAGAGCAAACCACCTCCAGCAACACATAGGAATGCTGTATTCATTGAGCAATAACAGAAGGAAGCAAAGGATTAGGGTTTTCGGCGTTGACAAGGCTGGATCTGCAAATCCGTTCACCGGATTGGCCACGGCAACCCAGGAAAGGCTGTTGTATGGAGCCGTGCTGTCCTCTCCCACCGTGGAAAGGCATAAAATCCCTGGTTCAACCCCGGATCTAACCGATCCAGCCCACAATCAACAGATGTGCCAAGACACCGTGAAAAGGCTGAGATTGTTCAAGGCGCTCAGCATTACAGAGGGCAAGTCAGTAAATGAAGCTGGCCGTTGTATGGCCATGCGCAGGGTTGACGCTGCTTTGCTCACGGATCACAGCGCCTTTCGCTCTGGACTCATAACCGACAAGGAGGTGGCAACGAGGGTCATAGCCGAGGGTTTGAAGCCTCGCAACACACTGGCTTCAAAGGTCATAACGCGGAATGTGCCTGAAGAGAAACGTGCATTTCAGATCCAAATCAATCTCTCGGGAAAAACGACATTGCTATGGGTACGCGCAACAGATCTTGTGCAAGATCTTTTGCAAAATCTCGAACATCGACTGAGGATCCCCTCCTCTTACCTCAGATTGCTATATAAGGGTAAGCAACTTATGAATCCCCTTCCTCTCTCTGCTTACAACATTTTCAAGGATGCTTCTATTGTGGCTACCTTTCGTTTAAGAGGTGGCTCCTTTAGGAAATCCTCCTCAGCCCCCTCCTTCTCTTATAAAGATGCAGTCCGCAAAGACGTTGCCCATCCGCAGCCCTTTGCGGAAGCAGCCCAACCTTCTGGGGCTCCAAAGCCATTTTTGGTAGACAAATAAGAGGAAACTCCTTCCATCAATCTCTCCCATTCTGGGATTGACGATCGCTATCAGCATTTTGTAGAATCCGCACTTATATGCAGATTTAACGGGCTTTGGCCTCGCACATCAGATCTATACCAGTGGATCCACACCAACTGGACTAAAAAAAGCGAGATCTACTTATGTTCAAAAGGATTCTTCATTGTGGCTTTTGACTCAAATGAAGATTACCAGAAGGCCTTAACAGGAGGCCCCTGGTTTTGGGGCTCGGCTGGGCTCTTTCTCACCCCCTGGTTTCCAGACTTCGACCCTTCTACAGCTGTCATCACCAAGATTCCCATTTGGGTCAGGCTCCCGAATCTTCCGGTGCATCTATGGCATATCTCTGTCTTCTTAGCCATTGCAGACACTTTAGGACGCTACCTGCAGGTAGATTCTACACGAAAGGAAAATGGATTCTTCACCTACAGCATAATTTGTGTAGAAATAGATATTAGCAAAGGACTACCGGATCAGATTAATATCAAGTATGGCAATTTGCTCTGGACTCAAACCTTGGATTATGAGAACACAGCCTTCCGTTGCCGCCATTATCATCAAACAGGGCACCTCCAGAGTTCCTGTACCCAGTTCCTCGACAAAAAGAAGAATCTGAATCGCAAACCCAAATCCAAAAGTTGGAATCCTTGTGTGCCTCCCCCTCCTATGGACTATACAAATTCCTCTAGTTCAAATGAGGAAGAAATCGTAGCAGATGGGCAGAATATGGAGATTCCACTGGACGCTCCCTCGGTCTGTCCGGCAAACCCCTCCGCCCCTCAGAGCTCTCAGAAACGTTCTCATTCATCTTCGTCCTCAGACTCTGATAAGGATATTCAGCCGCCAGGGCAGAATAGTCTACAACTTGTTACGGCTCAGCCAAAATCCTCTGGATGGGTCAAAGTAAGCAAGACAAAAGGCAAAAAATGTCGTGTGGCAGCAACTGCCCTCTCAGGGTAGCTTCTCTCTATCAAGTTCTAGCTTTTTGTTTTCCCATGTTCTCTATGGTCCTTTCCTTGTTTGTCACTGTGAAGCGAAGTGGTTAGCCTTTCACCTTTGGCTCCCTTGCTTTTCTGCTACGCTTGCATGCAAGCTTGATTGTACTATATATTTTTCTTCTCTTAATAGAATTAGTCTTTACTCAGAAAAAAAAAAAAAAAAAAAAATGATATTCAATTTCTTCCAAATGCAATGCAAGAATTTGGTTTGAGGAAAGAGGATTTTAATGAATCACGTGTGGTAAGAAAGACAAAGGAACCTCACCCACCATCAGATGGAATGATTGGTAAGGGATACTTTGGGAGATTTGCAGACATCAAAGATCCTTATTCAAAAGAGGAAAATGACCCAACTAAAGCACAAAATATTATGGAAGAAGACAATAATGAAACTCTAGAAGATCATGACCATGGATTATATGATATTATTAATTAAATTTAAGTTATGCTTGCAAATAAAGGTCATTTTTGTGAACTATTCATTAGTTATACTTGTAATGTTTTGACTTTGAGATTTTATGAGAAGAATAAGTATTCAATTATTGTTGTTATATGTTTAATATTTGTATTATCTTATTTTCACTTTAATTTTATATGAATCATTATTTTTTGAAAAAAAAATGTGATTATTATGGTTTTTTGACATAAAATTGATAGAAATTGTTATTTATTAAATTTTTTTTGTTAAAATTTTCTCATAAAAATCATTTACTTGACCTATCATTTTTAGCAAAAATACCTCAAAATGTGTTTTTTTTGTTATATTTTTCCCATGGAAAAATTATAATTTCATTAATGGAGGAAATTACATTTTGTAGATGCATATGCATATTCCAATATTTCCATCGATTAGAAGCAAAAGATGAAAATATCAAAAACTACTATCAAAAGACATTTGGCTAGTAGTCCCAACATAGTCTGAGAGGATTTCATAGAAAGTATCATAAACAATCAAAATATATATTATCTAGTCCACGCAAGGGGATAATACCAAAAAAAGTAAAAGTGCCAATCATATTGGCCTCATAACAGTTCATAAATAGCAAAATAAAATATGTACAATATCTGATAAAATAAACTGTCCAAAAATTAGACCATTATGTCCATAAATGGTCTATGATAGTACTAATAGCTAGCACCATCTCTCTACTCCGTGATCAGCCAGATGCCCTGCTCCAGGTTCGTGCCTTCTTTGGAAAGGTGGTCAACCTCTAAGTTCCGCTCCCTGTAGATGTGATTGCATGAAAAAAATCAAAATTTGAGATCGATCTTAAAGCTTCATCAAGTATGTGTCTTAATGAAAAAGACCAGCAATAGGAATGCTTATTCAACCATTCGCAGACAATCTTTGAGTCACCAAACAGTTGTACAACATGGCAGTCCTTTTCAAATGCAAATCGAATGACGAAAAAGGTTGTTGAAAGTTAAGCAAAGTTGTTTGTACCCCCCCATAATCGCCATGGAGAGCCTGAAGGAGTGCCTCTCAGATAGGTGTAGGAGAGCTCTCCCCCCCCCCCCCCCCAAACCACACTCATGTGTGGCCCCGTCAAAAAAAGCCCAGGGATGGGAGGGATCAAACTGTTCGGGAGAGATGATGCAGGATCAAGAGATGGGAGGGTCATCCAGGATGAGGTCAAAGTCTGCTTTGATCAAGGTTGCAGTGATAGAACACCTAGGAGGGGAGTTATGAAAAATGAGCTAATTACAGGCAATCTAGACAACCCAACAGAACAGTGAGGGGAGATTTCTCAATTTGGTGGGAGTAACAGAGGAATACCAAATGTTCCAGACCTCGTCCAGGGTGCCCGGAAGCCAAGAATAAGGGGATGGAATGACAAAACATACCAGGTTCCATAAGTGGTGAATGTTCTGGCAATTCAGGAAGATGTGGGAAGTAGTTTCATCCGCCATGTTGCAGAAATGACACCAGTGAGGGCCAAAAAAGGATCACTTCATCAGGTTGTCCCCTGTTGGAACTCTATTTCGAAGGATGCACCACATTAAAAGTCTGGATCTAGGAGGCGCCTTGAGTTTTCAGAGGTGTTTCCACCACTTTTGTAGCATGGGGGGCTTACGAGGATCCGCCAGCATGATGTATCCCTCCTTTGGAGTGTATCAGCCTGATTTCACCAATGCCCAAATGATCTCGTCATCACCCCTAGTCAGCCTGATATGAGCTTCTAGGAGAGCTTGTATGTAGTTCCTCTAGTGTTTCTGCCAAGGTGGGGGAATGTTGAGATGAAAGTTGGATTTCCAAGCTTGATGACGAAAAGAGGTGATGTACACATCAGCAATGTGTTCAATGTGTATGATTTGATGCTCCCTCAGGTATATAAGAGATCTGCTGGTAATCTGTGCATATTACCGCAGCCAATCCAAGGGTCAATACTAATGCAAACCTTGTTCCCAGATTTAATTCTCCAGGTGATGCCCACTCGAATGGGATCCAAAGCCTTCAGGACAACCTTCCAGATAATTGAAATGCCTTAGTAGAGCCTATTCGATCTTCTAATCCAATCAAGAACATGAGTAGGGGCGATATATTTCAAGTAGGTTACTCTTGTCCATAAGTTATCCGAAGCAACCAACTACCAACCCAGTTTAGCAGCCAGGGCTGAGGAAAAGTCATCAAGTTTTTTGAGTCCCCAGCCACCCCATTTTTTTGGGAGAGTGAGGGCATCCCATTTTACCCAAGAAAAAATTCTTCTCAGCTGATTACCCCCCCATAAGAATCTGTAGCAAATATTTTGTATTATTGCTAGAATGCCCCTGGGAATCCAGGCAAGTGACATCCAATAAACTGGGGTCACTTTCAGAACACTCTTAATAAGTGTCAAATGGCTTGCACAGGATAAAAATCTTAAGTACCAAGTACTCAGTCGCTTTTCCAAATTAGCAATGAGCCAAGTCCAGTCTGCAATATTATAACCAATTGGCTTTAACTTATATCCCAAGTATTTCAGCCCCTCCGCCAGAGCCATAAAAGTAAAGTTAAATATGTGGAGTGCATAATGAATTTCATGCTAAGTGCAGGTCACTACCGTCAAAGAGGATTTTCCTTCATTGATGATCATACCAGTGGTTTGATGAAATAAGGAAAATATATCTCTGATCAAAGTTATATCCCCCACACTTCCGTTGAGAAAAACCAGCATGTTATCCACGAAAAGTAAGTGAGTGAGCATGCAATCATTTGTGATCTTAATACCAGAAAGTCTGCCTCTACGATGCTCTTCTGTAATTAACCGTCTGAGGCCTTCCATGATCAAGAGAAAAAGTAGAGGGGGGAGAGGACACCCCTGTCTAAGGCCACGAGTAGACAAGAAGAAAGGGGATGCACTCCCATTGACCAAAACATTGAAAGGTATGTTATTAATACAACCCATGATCCATTTAATGAAAATGAAAGGAAAACCAAGGTGGGTAAGCAACATTCTCAGATATAACCAGTTCACCCGGTCGAAAGCTTTAGATAAATCCACCTTCATTATCATACGTTTGCCCTTCCTGCTGTGTAGAGAGTGTAAAACCTCCTGAGCCATACCAATCACTTCATGTATTTGTCTATCCTTCAGGAAAGCAAATTGTTCGGGCAATATGTGCTTAGACAAAATGGGCTTCAATTTGTTTGCAATGATTTTGGCAATAATCTTATACAGACAGTTACATAGCAAAATAGGGCAAAAATCGGCAAAGGTGGATGGGTTGTCAGCCTTTGGGATCAGAGCAATGAAAGTGGATAAGATGGCAGCTTCCATCTGACCTGAAATCCTAGATTCCTCCACCACTCTGAGCAAATCCTGTCCAATCAAATAAAAAAAATACAGGTAAAATTTGATGGACCATCCATCAGGTCTAGGGCTTTTGTCCTTGCTGAAACACTTTAAAGTATCCTCCAGTTCCCCCAGAGTTACCTCCTAAGTTAAATCCTCCTCCTCGTCTTGATCCACATATCTAGGGAAGAGCTGTGCAACCCTGATAATTTTAGCTAAGTTAATCTCCCCTGGGTCACTGTAGACCTGTTTAAAGTGGGAGGTGGCTAGAGAAGTGACCTGGGGGAAGTATGTGTTGTCCTACCCTGTTCATATTGCATTTGCCAAATAGTGTTGACTGCTTTCCTCCTGTTTGCAAATTTATGAAAGAATTTAGTATTTGCATCTCTTTCTTGAATCCAGATGGCCCTGCTCCTCAATCTCCATTTGTCTTCTATTTCTTTTAGGAACTTACCTCATGCTGAGAAGAGGGATGTGATGTGATTCTTGTGCTCCTCAAATCTGTAAAGTCCTCCATGCTCTTTTTCAAAAACCTCTAGTTCATTCTCAATCTGTTTCATCGAAAGATCATCTTGTAGTCTTTTATGATGGGCCCAGTTTTTAGACAATTTCTTCAGCTCCATTAAGTTACTAATAAAACTAGTCGAAGCTAAGCCTTCAACCCCTGGTGGGTTTGATTTCCAAAAATCAGTGACCATGCTGATATAAGAAGCTTCCTTAAGCCAGGTAGAACTGAACTTAAAAGGACCCTTTGGCTTGTCTATTCCTCTTCCTATTTCCATGTAAATTGGCAAGTGGTCTGAAAGCCCGCAAGGCCACTAACTCCCACCCTATTATTTCTCCAAGTGGCCTATAATTTCGTAACAGGGATGTCTATCAGGTGGTGAAATTCCAGGATAGATGAAGAGTAGTTTGAGAGAGTCCGATTGAGCCCGCTGACCCCAAGATTCGACGAAGCCAATGGAAAAATTTAGGTCCCCACCTACAATCAGGTTCTCTGTAGAGAATTTCTCCGAATGCAGAAGGTGGTCCCAAAAAGCAGGGCGATTCTAGCAGGGACCATAAATATTGACAATTCTCAAAGGGGGCCCCAACTCAGAAGAGTGAACATCAACCCCAATAAAACCTCTCCCACCCCAACAACTGATCTCTTTAATAGATCAATTATTTATTGTTGGCATTTTGGCACAGGTGTGGCGCTATGGTACAGGTGTTGTCCTTGATGGCAACTCTCTTTGATGACAGATCTCAGTCCAGACTACAAGAATGAAGAGAAATCTCATATACGCAGGTTCATTAAGCCCAAGATGCGTATACACGCTGGTACGCTATATACAAAGTCGCGGATACGCAGGCTCGCTATATACGAAGTCACGTATACACGCAGTATCATGAACATAAAAGAGCGTACATGTCGAGAAGCTTCCCTTTGGTCCGTGGTAGTTAGTCCTCAGTACTTGAGCCTATGTTTTTGGACCAAGGTATCTCGACAGTCGTGTTGATCCTGAGTTTTGAAGTTGATGGTATTGTATTACTATGGTTTTGGCTCGTGGTATTGAGGAGGGCCTAATGCTATATAAGGAGAAGAAGATCATTAGGCTATAGTATTGAAAAAGTCTTGAATATCTAATGAAGAAAGAGATCTAGTATGCAGGTTCTGGGTTGATAATACATTGCTTGATCTGAGCTAAGGAGAGATCACATCGGTTGATGGAAGGATAGATCGGGATCAAATTGTTTGAAATGAACTATCGGTATATGGTTGACTACGCATATTTTTAGATCTGCATACTGACGCAATGTTATGTTCTGAGTATGACTGATGACTGGTACAGCTGCAAGTTATGAGAAATTATTTTTAGATCTGTACGCAGGTTGGATTCGGTAAAAGCGCGTGTATACGCGGGTTTATTTCATTGAAGTAGCGTATATCTTTTGAAGCTTAATTTTTGGGTTGCAGTTGGGTTTGTCTGTTATTGCAGGGTTCTGTAGTTTGCTCTGTGTTCTGGTGACTGGGTGTTGACAGGGTTTCAGTGGTTCAGTGATTCAAAGTTTGATGATGCTACTAGTGGTTGTTTTGTGCTTCTATGATTTGCTATGAAAAGTGAATGAATCGTGGTCTTCAGATTGAAATGTTGTGCTTCAGGAGTATCCAGTCCGAAAATTGATGAAAAGTGGTACCTGAAGGAAAGAAGATTGTAGGCCAGCACCTACGTACTAGTATCTCAGCTAGTACAAGAGCAAAGGGGGTTGGAGCTCCCTTCCAAGAGAGTATGGAAAACGAGAGAAGGTTGTAGCCCTCTGCAGGTTGTAGCCTACGTACTGGTATAAGGCTGCACCAGTACAAAAGATTGTAAACTGAAGTTTCTTATTAAAGAAAGATAGAGACGACTTGCAGCAGGTGGTTTTCACCCACATTGGGTTTCCACCTTATATCATGGTGTTCATGTGTGTGGCTTTTGTGTGATGATCTGTTCTGCACCTGTTTACTTTAATATGATTAATAATGTCATGATGCATTTACTGAAGATAAACTAACTGAATCATAAGATTTCTGGTTATACGCTGGTTGCTTTAGACACAGTAGCGTGTACACGTTGGTTCACTTAACTGAAGTAGCGTATATGTTTCTGAGTATTGAAAAAGTTTTATTGATCAGATAATACTGATTCACCCCCCCTCTCAGTATTATTTCCAACAATTGGTATCAGAGCAGGTCCTTCAGAGAAGCTTGATCGCTTGAAGGTAGATCTTTCATCATGAGCAACTACGAGAGAGAAGCATCAATCAGGCCACCAGTTTTTGATGGGACACACTTCAATTATTGGAAGGTAAGAGTTACTGCCTATCTTCAATCTCTTGGTACAAAAGTTTGGGACATCGTAGAGACAGGCTATGCTTTTCCTTCAGCTACTCCTACAGATGCAGCCGAGAAAAAGAAGTATGAAACAAATGCAAAAGCAGTCAGTACCCTATTAGGATGTATATCCCAATCGGAATTCATGAAGGTAATGCACTATAAATCTGCAAAAGAAATATGGGACAAAATTGTCACGAGCTATGAAGGAGAAGAACAAGTAAAGCGTGCTAAACTTCAAACTCTCAGGATTAAGTATGAGACTCTCAGAATGTATAATGATGAAAGTGTGGCTAACTATTTCCTTAGGGTAGATGAGATTGTTAATTGCATGAAAAACTTGGGTGAAGAAATAAAAGAGGCTATTGTGGTTGAAAAGGTTCTAAGATCATTGTCCCCCAAATTTGAATCTAAAGTGTCTGCAATAGAAGAAAAAGAAAATCTACGAATTCTTACTATGTCTCAGCTTCACGGAATTCTAACTGCTTATGAAATGAGAAAAGGAGGTCCATCAGACAAAAGAGAAGCTGCTTTCAAGGCTTCGGGCAAAGAAGATTATTATGAAGCAAGTCACGTGCTAGAAGATGAAGAAGAAGAATCAAATTTTGTCAGAAATCTTCAAAGGGGTTCTGGAAGGTTCAGAGGTAAGTTACCTTTTAAATGCTTTGCTTGTGGAAGAGTAGGTCATTATGCTGCCAAATGTCCTCACAAAGATAAGAATGACAAGGGAAAGGAACCTGTTAAATGGAACAAGAAACAGAATGAAAAGAAGAAAAGCTATTACACTCATGAAGATAGTGATGGTCTTTCAAATAGTGACGAAAATGAGCAGGGTTATAGATATAAACTTTTAATGGCTTTTGAAGATGATGACTACATGGATGCTATAGATGTAGAAGGTTTTTATGAAGAAACGAATAATCTCAAAGTTTGCTTAGAAGAGAAAATTGCTATTATTGATTCTCTACAATGTCAACTGGCAGAAAAGGAAAAACACCTTGAAAAATTGGAATGTGAGATTGTTTGTCTTAGAAAGGAGATTGAGAAAACAAAAGCAATTAATCTTAAATTTGTTAAAGGATATGAAACCTTGGATGAGATTATCAATGTGCAGCGTTCTCCTCTGATCAAGAAAGGTATGGGATATAATGGAGAAACATCTCAAGCTTCTACCTCTAAAAGTTATCTTGATGCAGCAAGGAGGAGCGAACAAAGACCAAATAAAAGTCATCAGGTGAATCACGGACAGTTTACCTCAAGAACAAATAAAGACTATCAAGAAGTTCGGGGACAAGCGGCCTTAAGGACAAACAGAAGCTACAATTAGCCACAGGTAAAATCTTCCCAATTTGCCCCAAGAATGGATGTCAATAGAAGCTACAATCAGTTGGATGATAGATCTGATTATCGGAGAAATTTCTTTAATGGCCAATGCTTTTCTTGCCATAACTTCGGTCACAAAGCAGCTCGATGTGTTGCCTACAAGACAATCATGACTAGAGAAGCTCAAAAGCAAAGAAGTATGACTGGAACCATGAAAAGGACTTATAACAACTTTTCGGTTCTTGAAAATGAAGTTGAATGCTCTATTTGTAATAACTTTGGTCATGAAGATTCTGAATGCAGGAGCAGGTTCTGGAAGACAACTTAGAAGGAACAAACCTCAAATGTCAGAACATGGAGAATAAAGGAACCGCAACCAGAAAGATGTGGGGTATCCTTTTATGCAGAAGGTCAAGAAAGTCTATGGTACATTGACAGCGGATGTTCGAAGCATATGACAGGGGACAAAGAAAAACTTGAATCATATACCGCATTAGAAAAGGGAAAGAAAGTTTCTTTTGGAAACAATATCTCTGCAGCCATAAAAGGAAAAGGCGTTGTTCCGTTGAAAGAGAAGGTCAAAGCTGGAAATGTTATGTATGTTGATGGATTGAAGCATAATCTTCTGAGTGTCAGTCAGATGTGCGATCTAGGAACATAGGTAATATTTAGATCAAATGGATGTTGTGTTCGTGATCTTGATACAGGTGAAACAGTGATCAAAGGAAGAAGGACTCCAAATAATCTATACATATTTGAAGAAAGACAACAACAATGTTATTTGAGCAAGAATGATGAACACTGGCTATGGAATCGGAGGTTGGGGCATCTAAGCTTTCCACAAATAAGGAAAGCATGCAAATATCAGGCAGTTCGTGATCTTCCAGATATCAAAATTCCAGACAACACCATATGCAAATCATGTCAGTTTTGAAAGCAAACCAGAACTAATTTTCTTGAGAAGGAAGGATCAGCTAGCATGCCTCTTGAGCTAGTACATACAGATACATGTGGTCCATTCAGAAAAAGAACACCTAGAGGAGAATAATATTTGATATTATTCATTGACGATTTCTCCAGGTTTGTCTGGTTAGGACTTATGAAGCACAAAGATGAAGCATTCGAAAAATTCAAATCCTTCAAAGCCTTGGCTAAAAATGAAACAGGACACAAGATTAAGTGCCTCAGATCTGACAGAGGTGGGGAGTTTAACTCAAATGGATTTTTCGATTTCTGTGAAGAACATGGGATAAGAAGAGAATCCTCTACAGCTAGAACTCCTCAGCAAAATGGAGTTGTGGAAAGAATGAACAGAACAATCCAACAAATGGCTCGTGCTATGCTTGATGAATCAGGTACTCCCGCAACTTTCTGGGGTGAAGCTGCACATGCTGCGGTTATTATTCTCAACAAAACAAATGTCTGAGTAAACAACACTCAAACTCCTCATGAGCTCTGGTGTGGTAAGACTCCTTCAGTGAAGCCCTTCAAAATCTTTGGGAGCAAATGTTATATTAAGAATACTGATGAGAAACTTGGAAAACTTGAACCAAGAGCAAACGAAGGCATTCTTCTTGGTTATTCTCCACATAGCAAAGCATACAAGTGCTACAATAAAAGACTTGGAAGAATTGTTGACAACATTGATGTTGTGGTTGATGAGAAGGGATACATTCCTAGGCAAGTTCATCATGAAGACATCGAAGAAGATGAAGGCTACCCTCAAAGATAGAATGATGAAGAAGAACCTCAAGAAGAAGAAGAACCTCAAGAAGAACCAGAGGAGCAGACAAGAATAGAAGAGAAGACTCCATCCAGATATGTCCAGAAGAATCATCCAGAATCTCAGATTGTGGGACAGAAAGAAGCAGGAGTACAAACAAGAAGAACAATTGGAGAAGCTTCAAGCTATTTGGCATTACTCTCTTCCACTGAACCACAAAATGTGAAAGAGGCATGCAAAGATGAATGTTGGGTCAAAGCAATGGATGAAGAACTTGAGCAGATCGAAAAGAACAACACTTGGGAATTAGTTCCTAGACCAAAAGATAAGAATGTCATAGGGAAAAAATGGGTCTTCAAAAATAAATTGAATGAAAATGGAGAAGTAATTAGAAACAAGGCCAGACTTGTTTGTAAAGGGTATGCACAGCAAGAAGGAATAGATTTTGAAGAAACCTTTGCTCCTGTTGCAAGACTTGAGGCCATCCGAATGTTCCTTGCTCTCTCAAGTTTTCAAAACTTCAAGGTATTTCAAATGGACGTGAAATCGGCCTTTCTGAATGGAGACTTAGAAGAAGAAGTATACATTGAGCAGCCAGATGGTTTCATTCTTGGGAATGATCCAAACCTTGTATGCAGATTGAAAAAGGCTCTCTATGGTCTCAAACAAGCTCCAAGGGCTTGGTACTATCGGTTGGACAAATATCTTCACCAACAAGGCTTTTCAAAGGAATAAGTAGATAGCAATCTCTATATGAAAGTTGAAAATAACAAATTACTAATACTTGTTGTGTATGTAGATGATATTATCTTTGGCAGCAATGAAGAGGCTACGAGTCAAAACTTTGCCTTGGTTATGCAGAAAGAATTTGAAATGTCGTTACTTGGAGAATTGACATACTTTCTTGGATTGCAAATCCAACAAAATGAAGGAGGTATTTTCTTGTCTCAAACCAAGTACCTCAAGTAGATCTTGAAGAAGTATGGCATGGAAGATTCAAAGCCAGTATGTACCCCCATGGTTACAGGATGCAGCCTCATTACAAATGATGAATCAACAGCAGTTCATCAACCAACTTATAGATCCGTGATTGGGAGTTTGCTTTATTTGACAAGTACCCAACCAGACATCATGCATGCAGTAGGAATTGTTGGAATATTTCAAGCCAACCCAAAGGAAACTCATCTTCAAGCAGTCAAAAGAATATTCAAGTATCTTCAAGGGACTCAAAACTATGGCCTATGGTATCCTAGAGATACAGATCTCACTCTTCATGCTTACACAAATGCAGATTGGGCCGGAAGTGTGGATGACAGGAAAAGCACAAGTGGTGGTGCATTCTTCATGGGTTCCAGATTAGTATCTTGGTTCAGCAAGAAACAGAGTTCGATTGCTTTATCTACAGCTGAAGCAGAATATGTGGTTGCGGCATCTTGTTGCACACAACTTCTTTGGATGATGCAGACCTTGCAGGATTTTCAAATCACTTGCACTCCACCTGTCTCTATCTTATGTGATAATACAAGTGCAATCAGCATTTCAAAGAATCCAGTCATGCATTCAAAGACCAAGCACATACCAATCAAGTATCACTTCCTCCGGGAACAAGTGCTTGAACAAAAGGTCAAGTTGGAGTATGTTCCTTCTAAAGAACAAGTTGCTGATATTCTCACAAAACCACTGCCCAGGGAGACTTTTGAATATCTCAGACAGAAGCTGGGAGTAGTTGATGCTTCATCCTGCTGTTGAAGCTTGTCTGTTCTAAAGAAAAGTTGGTGTACGCGTGTTGTATAAGGGATATCCGCGTACATACGCTGATTTATGCAGGTGAAGTCGCGTATATGGAGTTCTGAACAGCAAGGGCAGATTCTGATTGGAGAAGGTCTGAGATGGGTATGACAGAGTCCTTCAGGCACAGTTTCAGGGGGAGCAGCTTAAAGTCTAATAAAGCATTGTTGGCATTTAGATGCTTTTGGTCCTAGTTCACAACTATTGTTGAAGAAGGAGCACAGAAGGAAATCTTGGTTGCTGATCTAAAAAGATGATTATCAGATGCTGCTGGTGACTTTCATAAGTCTTGGTCTAGTTCTTTCGTCTCTATGTCATGTATCTCTTTTGTGATATCTCTTCTATGGTGTCAAGGTCATGTAACGGCCTATGATGGTTTCCCCACTATGCCTGGGATGAATGATGTAATGTAATTGGTTGTTATATGTAAATTTATGATATATCCCCTCTTGGTTAGGAGTATGGATGTATGTATTGAGTCTTTTCGTGATAGGAAGGTCCTTTATGATGTATAAGTCTTGGTTCTTTTTGAAGAACATATTTTGCAGATCTTACCTATAGTCAGGGGGAGCATGTTCAGCACAGCAGAGCAGAGATATCAGCACATTCACAGGGGGAGCACAGCCCTTTGCCCTTGATGAGAAAGGGGGAGAATGATTCTAAGGATCTTGGGGTTGCCATCAAGTCCAAAGGGGGAGATTGTTGGCATTTTGGCACAAGTGTGGCGCTACGGTATAGGTGTTGTCCTTGATGGCAACTCTCTTTGATGACAGATCTCAGTCCAGACTACAAGAATGAAGAGAAATCTCATATACGCAGGTTCATTAAGCCCAAGATGCGAATACACGCTGGTACACTATATACTAAGTCGCGGATACGCAGGCTCGCTATGTACGAAGTCGCGTATACATGCAATTTCATGAACAGAAAAGAGCGTACATGTCGAGAAGCTTCCCTTTGGTCCGTGGTAGTTAGTCCTCGGTACTTGAGCCTATGTTTTTGGACCAAGGTATCTCGACAGTCGTGTTGATCCCGAGTTTTGAAGTTGATGGTATTGTATTACTATGGTTTTGGCTCGTGGTATTGAGGAGGGCCTAATGCTATATAAGGAGAAGAAGATCATTAGGCTATAGTATTGAAAAGGTCTTGAATATCTAATGAAGAAAGAGATCTAGTATGTAGGTTCTGGGTTGATAATACATTGCTTGATCTGAGCTAAGGAGAGATCACATCGGTTGATGGAAGGATAGATCGGGATCAAATTGTTTGAAATGAACTATCGGTATATGGTTGACTACGCATATTTTTAGATCTGCATACTGACGCAATGTTATGTTCTGAGTATGACTAATGACTGGTACAGCTGCAAGTTATGAGAAATTATTTTTAGATCTGTACGCAGGTTGGCTTCGGTAAAAGCGTGTGTATACGCGGGTTTATTTCATTGAAGTAGCGTATATCTTTTGAAGCTTAATTTTTGGGTTGCAGTTGGGTCTGTCTGTTATTGCAGGGTTCTGTAGTCTGCTCTGTGTTCTGGTGACTGGGCGTTGACAGGGTTTCAGTGGTTCAGTGATTCAAAGTTTGATGATGCTAGTATTGGTTGTTTTGTGCTTCTATGATTTGCTATGAAAAGTGAATGAATCGTGGTCTTCAGATTGAAATGTTGTGCTTCAGGAGTATCCAGTTTGAAAATTGATGAAAAGTGGTACCTGAAGGAAAGAAGATTGTAGGCCAGCACCTACGTACTAGTATCTCAGCTAGTACAAGAGCAAAGGGGGTTGGAGCTCCCTTCCAAGAGAGTTTGGAAAATGAGAGAAGGTTGTAGCCTTCTGTAAGTTGTAGCCTGCGTACTGGTATAAGGCTGCACCAGTACAAAGATTGTAAACTGAAGTTTCTTATTAAATAAAGATAGAGACGACTTGCAGCAGGTGGTTTTCACCCACATTGGGTTTCCACCTTATATCACGGTGTTCATGTGTGTGGCTTTTGTGTGATGATCTGTTCTGCACCTGTTTACTTTAATATGATTAATAATGTCATGATGCATTTACTGAAGATAAACTAACTGAATCATAAGATTTCTGGTTATACGCTGGTTGCTTTAGACACAGTAGCGTGTACACGCTGGTTCACTTAACTGAAGTTGCGTATATGTTTCTGAGTATTGAAAAATTTTTATTGATCAGATAATACTGATTCACCCCCCCCCCCCTCTCAGTATTATTTCCAACATTTATGCCCAAAATCAGTCCTCCAGAATGGTCGTGTGCATCCAATCCTGTAAATGTCCAACCTGGGAGAAAAAGTTCCAGGGTTATTGCAATATCACAGGCAAGTCCCAAGGTCTCATGAAGGAAAATGATATCCAAAGAGTCGGCAGAGAAAAGCCGACAGAGTGCTAGTTTTTTCTCGGGTCTAGCAAGCCCTCTGCAATTGAAGGATAGGATCTTCATGGAGGGGGGTCGGGTAGGGTTATTCTTGCTCTAAGAACCCCAATGATAGTGGATTGCTTTCCCAAAGCAATGTCAACATCCGCTTGTGCTTGTGCCATTTTTAGATCAGAAGGTCGGCCTCGGGAGGATTTGGAAGGTGGGGTAGGGTGGAGGATGTCCAGTCCAACCTGGTCCATAGACAAAAGCCCCGAACGAGATCAGGTGAGGTATCGAGGGGCTGATGACTCCAACAAGGAGGTCGAGGTCTGTGGAGGGGGGGAACTAAGTAGAACAGGTGGTGAGGGGGGGGGAGATGGCACATATGCTAGTAATAGGGGACTCCAGATGGACATCAGTACCCAGACTCAATAACTGTTTGGATATTATATTATGAATCTCAGACAAGAATTTGAAGGAGGGCAAGTGAGAGGAAAGCATACTTGAGGAAAAGGAATCTCCTGAGGCCATTACTGTCGAGCCAGGAACTGGTGGAGGGGGTCGAAGTGGCGGTCGACCATGCTTCCTCGGAGTGTTCTTGGCCAGCTCCGCTGAACGCTGACCCGGGCTCGAAAAAGTGCCGGTGCCCCCAGAGTGAGGAGTAGAAATGCGGTGAAATTCCTCGGTGGCTCAAGGCAATTCATCTCTGGTAGGGTCGCCCTGTGATAGAGCATCCTGAACTGGTGAAACCTGTGGAAAATTCCACACTGCATGCCCACTATTCCATTTGTTCAGTGGGAAATCTTTGAATAGGTGCCCCACTTTGTGGCAGCACCTGCATCTGAAGGGAACCCCTTCATAGTCTAGCATTTGTCTCCGAGTCGAGTCCCTCCATTGAATATTGATGTATTCTGGAAGTCCTCCAGAGAGGTCCAAGTGAACTAAGATTCTTGCATAAGCCATTTTTCCTGTGGTGATATATGATTCATCATATGTAAGGAACGTGCCCATGGCATCCCCAATCTATCTGAATATCTGCTCCGACCAGAAATGTACTGGAAGACCCGGGAGCCGAACCCATACCGGACCAGTCCCCGCCTTTTCAGTCTCTGGGTCAAACATTGGAGTCCATTTGCGAAGGAGGACTGGTGCCTGGTCAATGTTCCAAATAGTTGTGAGGACCCAATTAGTTTGGGCAATGCTCTTGAAATGAAGGGCAAACCAACCCTTCACAAAAGTTTGAATGCGAGGGGGTTCCAACAGGTGATGTCCCCAGACCTCCATCGTCCACTTCTGCAACCGCTCCACACTATAGTGTCTGCCCCTAACCCGTCCAACCAGAACCTTTTCAGTCGAGTCCATTACCTCACTAAAAAGTGTGTCTTCAGCAAGTTTTAAGAAGAGCTCATTACTTCACAAGGGTAGGCACTTCTTCCTTTTAGAAGGCTCTAAAAATTTCTTGATTGGTGCTTGCCTCTGTCCTATCCTCCAGGTCGTCCTTTATCTTGTAAATTGTCGAAAAACCCAGCGATGATGCCAATGTTCGTGAAATTGCCCTAAGGGGGTGTTCCTTGGTCTTATGGCGCTGAAGGAAATGATGCTTTGTTGTTTGATGCAAGTAGGGACCCAACCGAGGGTTTATATAACGCATGCCCCTCAGGAAGTGGACTTGTGCCCGACTCTAGAAATTGTGTATTAGTCACACTGCCACACCAAGTCTGCGAGAAGGGTTCTCTTGGTTGATGAGGACCCATGAAATCATGAATTGTCGTAGCTTCAGGAGCTACCAAAATGGAATGTATGTGCTGCTAAGAGAGAGGGGGTATGGTTTCTACTTCCAAGGCCAGATCTCGCTCGTAAGTAAGAAAATCGTCCGTAGAGGTTCCGGTCTGAGGCCATAACGGCAACTGTTCTGAAGAAACCACAGAGAAAATGTTTTCCTCCATAACCAACTAGTAAACAAGCTGACAACTGCCAGAGGGGAGGTCAGTGGGGGACCAAAAACCATCTAGGGGAAGCAAAGATTGTTTTAACCGGTTCATAAACCGCCTGCAGATAAGGAGGAAACCTGAAATAGCTGTGAGGGGGCCAGAAATCATGAAGGAGTAAAGAAGAAATCTCCGCGGTGAGTAGAAACGAGTAAGTCGAATCCCAAATACCCAGACCACCAAAAAGCAACGGGAACAAAAATTACTAAAAGACCATAGGTAACGGAGCTGGGTGCAGGCCATACCCTGTGCGCTCGTGAGATGTGAAGAAGGGACGAAAA
The DNA here is from genome assembly GCA_031772625.1 of Pinus tabuliformis. Lineage (NCBI taxonomy): Eukaryota > Viridiplantae > Streptophyta > Pinopsida > Pinales > Pinaceae > Pinus > Pinus tabuliformis. Next base: position 1,025,001,485 of record CM062820.1, on the reverse strand, counting down.
AAACCCTGTCCCACCATGACTGTCAACCGTAAAAAAAAATCATCTAACCTGCACTAAAACCTAAATCCGCCATTGTCGCCTTCTGGGAGCCTTTTTTGTTATATTATATTCAAAATGTGTACTTTTTTGTCAAATGTTAAATATTATTGTTTTTTAGTCATAATTATTTGATGTGCATTGAAATATTAATTAACAATAGATAAATATATAGAATATCATAACTTTATAATATTGATTTTTTTTTCAACTATGTAAAAAAATGAATATTTCATTTAAGAAAAATGAAAAGAAGAACAAAAAAAACACAAACCTGAAAAACACTTAAAAATGAATATTTTAGGGAAGAATAAAAAGAAGACGATGACCACTACTTCAAAAATTATTAAATTTAAAAGATAATTATCCACACTTAATACATTCGAAAATTTAAAGTTTCAAAAATAAACCTTTCAAAAAAAGGGGTTGATGTTGCATCAACAATTTTCAAAATCAACATACAAATTAGCAACATTTTAAAAATAATGTTCTTACTTGATACATAAGAAAATTTAAAGTGTCAAAAATATGCTAAAAAAACGGTGTATTCTGAATCAACTCTTTTCAAAATCGGATGATTTTTTTCTACCTCAAAAAATAAGTACTAGGTACACTTCTCGTTTTATAGTTTATATTGTTTCCTATAAGAATAATGACTTGAATGTAATAAAACATTAAATTTTGTACATGAAAAGAATCGCATAAATAAGGTTGTAAATCACAAGATAAAATTTCTTTTGATGTATTCGCTATGTTTGCACTAGATTTTTAATATTAGAAATTTTCTTGTTCTAATAAAAAAATTAATCATAAAAAATAAAAAAATAAAACAAACAATATTGTCAAAAATATTTGAGCATTTTATTTTTTATTATGGAAATATGAGATTATATTTAAAATAAACACATAGTATTGATCTCAGACTTTATGCTTCTATGATTCATGATATATTGTTCAGATCTTCTGGAAAAATCACATTGAGAACAAAAAGTTGACGCATTTCGAACCTAAATCCCAGTCCTATGATGAACCTGGATTTAGGTTCCAAACGTGTAGATGCTTTGTTCTCAATGTGAATTTTCTGGAAAATTTAAACAAGATAGTATTGATAATCGTCAATTATATTAAACTTAAAAAATAATAATTATTATTTAAAAATAAAAATTTAATAATTCTAAATAAAAATATGAATTTTTTTATTAAAATATTAATATGGATAAAATAATAAAAATAATTTCAATTTTATAATAAAATATAAATATAATATTGTTCCTTCATTATATTTATATTAATTATTTTAAAAATCAATAATTTAATAAAAAAATAATAAAATCTAATTTAATAATAAAATAAAGCCATTTTAATAAATAAATAAATCAATCAAAATTAAACCAATCATATCTAATTCCTTAACACCTTGCTCCATTTAACTTAGTGATTTCCTATATTAAGAACTAGGCATTATAAAATAGTTTAGTGATTTCTTATATTAAAATTTTGGTATTATTCAATATATTTTTGAATTAATATAATGTAAATTATATTTATATATATATATATATATATATATATATATATATAAATAAAAGAGTAGTAATTATGTTATATTTTTTTAGTCATTATTCGATATCCCTGAAACAAATGAAAATAATAATGATGATGATAATGAATATAAAAATTCCCAACTTCCGATAATGATAATTATTAAAAAATAAAAAATATTCCAAAATGATGATGAAGAATATAAAATATTCCCAACTCTCGAAGATGATAATGACTATTAAAAAATAAAAAATATTCCCAACTCCTTACCGACAGCTAATTTGCTTTAGTAAGCGATATCTCACATTAAAGATTAGCATTATTCATTATCCATGAAATAAAAGTATTTTCCTCGAGAGAAAGAAAACCAAAGTAGGAATAATTTACGTTGAAATATAAAGAATAACAATTTTATTGTTTTATTAAAGAATTATTATTACCAATGCTGCGCAACACTGTAAAGGGCATCACACATATCTTTTGACCTACGTATCTTTTGGATTCTATAAAAACCACAAACCAAGACATTCAAACAACCTAAATAAAATCGGATCTTCAAATATAACAAATAAAAGCTACATTTTTTTATCCTTTTATTTACAAAATTACAGTGTTGATGGATACAGGTTGTTGAATTTGATTAATGCAATTTCAAAATGTTAATAGAAACCTGATTTAGATATATCCAAGAAATATAAACGTTAGGTTTAGTTAGTAATGTCTTTTTAGAATTCAACTATGGTTCACTATAATTTAAGTGTTTTAGTGTTTGTATATTAAAAAAAGAATGTAAATAAATATTAGAGCACATGTCCACAAGGCTTTGGATTGATGGTGAATGCGTGTACTATTAAGGCACTCCTTGCAATAGGTCATTAGTTCAAATCCCCCATGGGTACTTCTTGTGTTAATCCGTGCTTGTGTAAATTAAAATTTATGTATGTGGTTTTTTGCATTTAAGTAAGAAATTAAATTTCCTATTTATATATTAATTTGTCAATTTCTTTTTTTTCTATAAGCATAATTTGTACTTTGAGTGTTTTCAACACTTTTTTATATACATGATCGTTATACATTTTTTATGTAAAGATTTACTTAAATTATATTGGAAAGTAAGTAACCATAAATGTGTTATTTACTTCTTTCAAAGCTTAAGAGTAAAAAATGACTACACAAATATCTAAAAATTATGTACTAATATTGCAACTATATCCATAAATTATGGCATAAAATGTGTGAGGTAGTTATTCACATGGCATTATTTTGTGTGAAGGTTGCAATAAGAAGTCAGTTAACATGTTTAAAATTGTATTAGTGGAATTAAATAACTTTTTCCATGAACAAATACAATGGAATAAATTAATTAATAATTAAGTGAAAACTGATTCAAATCATAATTTTTTATTTAATATATATTGATGATGATGATGATAGTTAACCTCCACTGAGATTGCAACAAAGATTATGAAACTGAGATCTAATGTAGTTGTAAGCGGGGCACTCTAAGAGGAAGTGATTTCCGTTTAATATAGATTCATTTAATTATTATATAATTATTTTAAAAATAAACACCACTTATTTATATTGTCTAAGTATTTATTATTATAACCCATTCAGTTTTGCTTTTGACTAGGTATTAGTTTGCTTTGACCAAATATTTATGAAGCTTACGCATAGTTTAACATTAGGTTATTTTTATTATTATTTAAATATACTTATTTGTAATGAGATTGGTTTAATTTCCATTTCTATTAGTTACTAATTTTTTGTTTTTAGTTTTATTTCTTTTTATTTAACTTTTTTATTTTTTATTTTTCTTCTTTCCATTTCTATTTTCATTAATTATAATTCTTTCACAATATTTTCAATTTAAAATAACCTATTATTATATTAAAAACATATTCTAATAGATTTAATTATAAACAATTATATATGTTAATAAAAATAAAACACACTCACACATAGATATTTAGATATATGTATGTTAATATAAACAATATTAGTTAATCATATTTCATAATTTTTGGCAATAGCATTAACAATAAAATAGTTTATTAGTTGTTTTATTTTTGTTATGAAATCTTTATCTTTGTTATTTTCCTTTTAATTAAGCTATATTTAAGCTAAGCGCAGCCCTTATTTATTACAAAATTTGATTTAAGGTAACAAACAAATTAAATTATATAAAAAAAATAACAAAATAAATAAAGCAACTCCATTTTGAATATTTATAATTTTTAAGAAATATATTAAATTTATCTTTCACAAATATAATTGGCAAAGAACAATATCTATATTTTACACAGAAAATATAAAAATTTCGGACAAAAACATTATCACTAAAATAAAACATTATTACTGTCTATGGGTATGATTTGTCTATGGGTATGATTGGATTCTCACCTCCGCAATGCAAAACTATAAACAATAAAATACCTTAATTTACCAATCAATAAAACCTGAATTGACTAAATTATAAACCTTAACACTAACTTAAATTTAATAACTGTACTTCAATTTAACTATTTTATACTAAACAAATACTCCATATATATAATAAAAAAATTAAATTAATTCTAAATCTTAAAACTAATTTAAATTCTAATACTTATATTTCAATTTAACTATATTTATAATTAACAAATACACCTTATTAATATCATGAAACACAAATACTTTTATATATAGATACTTTAAACAAGTACTCTATATATATAATATATAATTAATCCTAAATCTTAAAACTAATTAAATTCTAATACTTATATTTCAATTTAACTATATTTATAATTAACAAATACACCTTATTAATATCATGAAACACAAATACTTTTATATATATAGATACTTTAAATTAATCATAAGAAAATTATGCCCAATTCGTTAACGACCATTGCATAGAATTAATTCAGTGATTTCTTACATTAAAAACTCGGCAGTATTCGATATCCATGAAACAAAGGTATTATCCTCAAGAGGAACCCAATGTAGGAATAATTTACGTTGAATTTGAAGAAATAAGAAATATATAAAATTGTAATTTGAAGAAATAAGAAATATATAAAATAACAATTTTATTATTTGATGAAATAAATATTATTACAAACCACTTGAAAGGACATCACACATGTCTTTCGACTCACACGTATCTTTTGACTATCTAAAAACTGCGAAACCAAGACGTTCTAACAGCCTAAAATGGGACTTCAAATAACAATAAAAGTTCTGTTCCGTTGCTTCTTTTTTTCCCTTGCTCCAACTCTATTATCTTATTTTGCAGGGTGACGGAAGCCAAGCATTAACAACAACATTAATGGAATGGGGCATTACAAACCTCTTTAACATCAAATCAAAACAACCGAAAAACTCCATTAATTAAAATGCGATTTCAAATAACGACGGAAGCTCATTAATTTTATCATGTACTCAATGCCAACGCTAAAATTAAACGTCGTGTATTTTGCATTCAATGTGCTCTGTATCGGCCCTGCACATTTGCTCTTCCTCACGAACAACAACTTCGCCCTTGGCCACTGCATATTTTGCGTGCACCGTGTGTGCGAACTCTACAACTCTTTGGCTGTTTATTGCAATCAAAACAAAAAAAACAGATAAGAAAAGTTAAATAATCATCCATTTAAAAGTTTGGGTAAATAGAAACTATAGTGTGAGAAGGCAATGCAGCGACCGCCTTAAATGTCCTATATACTAGGATATATTATTCGATCAAAATATTCTATAGTTTAATTCTTGAACAATGTAGTCTGTAATTTATAGTTGCTTCAAATAAAAATGCAAGAAGGGTATTTATTTAGTGGGCCAGTGCGATGAAATAATATGCATGCTAGCATATTATTAACATTGTGTTATGAGATGAATACCTGTAAGCCCATTCATTGTCGAACCATGCGACCACTTTAATCATGTCCTCTCCCACGACCATGGTGAGTGTGGTATCTACAATGGCTGAAGCGTTGGAACCGCGAAAGTCCATGGACACCAAGTGATCTTCACACACTGCGAGTATACCATGGAGGGGTCCATCGGAAGCAGCCTTCTTGAAGGCTTTCCTCACATCATCTACGGTGAACCCCTTATTCCCCACGTTGACTACCAAGTCCACCACCGAAACGTTGGGGGTGGGCACGCGCATAGCAATGCCATTGAACTTGCCCTTGAGATTCACAGTGCTGGGCAGCACCCGAGATAGTGTATTAATAGATATATCGATGCTCGTTGGAACTATGTTTAGCGCCGCCGCTCTTGCTCTTCTCCTGTCACAGTGTATTGCATCCAGCAGACTCTGCATTAAGACATCCGATCTGAAATTAATTCATTTCCATAATTAACTATTCCTATTTTAGAGGAAACACTCACAGTTAGTCGAGTTCGAATTTTTAAAATAACATTAATGTAAGATTCAAATATATATTTTTAAAACCTGATGGAGATCAAATGTGGAAATTAGCATCTATTCAGATTTTCCCACTAATTTTCTTTAGAAAAAAGTTTGCACAATCCAATCACCTGATCACTGGTATATGAAAGTGTTGCGGAGACAGTCCCTTTCACTATGCCTGCAACAACGACATCACACCATTATCATCATCACTTGCAGATCTTACGCAAAATAAGAGATAAAAACAACTTGTTGCCACAGAATAGTCTCCATTCCCTGACAATATAGTTCACTTTAAGTACGACTGAACTTGGGTTGTGTGAAATCTTTTCACTGTATTTGATTATAGCTATATTTTTATATGGAAGAATTACTTACCACCGAACTCTTTGTCCAAGGTTTGGATTAATGGAGCAAGGCAGTTTATTGTGCCAGAGCCATTACTGCAAAGTGAAGTCATGTTATCATGTCAAAATCAAGTAAAGGATAGACATTATTATCTCTTGCTTTTTGGAAATATTGAAGGGAAAAAGAACATAAAAACCTTCATGGTGAAAAGCCAGAAACCAAACATCATGTTTTAAGACAGACAAAATAACTCTACACCACTAAAATTTAAATCTAGACTATTGGAACACATTCAGCCCACTTGTAGATCTTTCTCGTTTTGTGCCGGGACACCTCATTGGTCACGGTACAAATAAATAAATAAATAAATAAATATATATATATATATCTATATATATACAGTATATACACTAACATCAAAATCTACGTTATAAAGGACTGACGTGACTCATGACATGACTCTGAGAAACAAATGAAAATGTAACCCAAAGATGTTGTTGTGATCATCGTGAGTGTAATATCTGTCATTGACTCCCACAACATATGTGGGGATATCTTCGCCCTTGCCCGATGCTGTAATGATCACCTTTTTAGCCCCGGCATCAATGTGCTTCTGAGCTTGGGTTCTCTCTGTAAACTTTCCAGTGGCCTGCATCATCAGATTGCATTAATTCAGGCTCAACTATATCTACAACTACAGTATTACTACGTATTCGTCGAAGTATGTATATATATATATATATATATATTTCAAAATCTATATGGCCCTACCTCGATGACAAGGTCGAGACCGAGGTCCTTCCATGGCAATAGGGAGGGGTCTCTCTCAGAAAGAACAAAGATTGGTTTCCCACCCACGTTCATGCATTTGTAGCCATTCGCACCACCTTTAAATACGCCGTCCACATCAACATCAAATTTACCCAGAATTGAGTCATACTTCAGAAGATGAGCAGCCTACATTAACGATACAAAGTAAAACGAAACACTCAGTAACATACATATATAGACTATAAACACAAAATATCTATATATATGAGCAAGCTCCCGTCCCCTGTAATAACATACATACATTTTCGACACCAGTAGTGTCATTGATGGCGACTATTTCAAGAGGCGAGCGCTTGTGGCCATGCCAGCAACGCATAAAATTGCGTCCAATGCGTCCGAATCCGTTGATAGCGACTTTCATCTTTGCAACGGTTTCTCCTCTCACGGCTCCCGAGTTTCCAGCCTGATTATTTCAGTTACCAAATAAAATGCATCAGCAAATATTGATATTGGCGACGCGAGCTGTGATGAGTGGATACGATTGGGACTGGTATTGACTCACCTTAGCTACAAGCTGCGAGGCAACCGCATCAAAGAGACTGAGGTTGTTCTCCCGTACATGTCTTCCATATGTGATACAACTAGATGTAGACTTCAGACCCGCAAACTCTGATATTTCAGCTCTCTGCAATGCACACAAGATGATTGTTATTAATGATTATAAAGTATTGGCCTTGAAGTGGAAATAAACCTGAAGCTGTTACTGCATTAGAAAGTGAAAACATATGAATGCAAAGGAAAATAACCTTGAAGACAGAGGGAAGCGAGCGGGTCAAAGATGAGGATGTGGCAGCTACAGGGCGGCGCGCGCGAGCGGGAGCTGCTATGTTGGCTACTTGATTGGATGAAGCTAAAGCCATTCTTGATCAGAGATTGATTGCAACAATACCTTGCAATTTGGTTTAGTTGATGACTTGACTGATCCATCGGTCTGTCTGGCTATCAATATATATAGTTATACACAGAGGCACCCTCCCATGTCATATTCTTCGGAGGCTTCTCTTACAATGTAGGCCTTTTCTTTGAAGGACGCTGCTCGAGAATTGTGCCACGTCCTTTCTCTGATTCTTCCACGCAACCGTCTTTAACAAAAGTTCTTTCATTTTTTCATTTGATTGACTGTAGATTTGGCATTAAAGTAAAATGTGTTATCATCCTCTCGAGTGGACATTAAAGCAAAAGTATGTTCTTATGCTTAAGCTGGAGTAGTAAAGTAAAAGTGTATTATTTTGATATTTTTTGCGAAGGAAAATGGGTTACAAAGATTTATAATCAAATTAATCATAGTTTTCATCAAAGTTTGTCGGCATGTCGATCAGCCAGGTCTGAAATGCACGGCTGGTTGGAGACGGAGATAGCTTTAGCGACGCTTACACCGCCATTTGTCCTTTCCAAGGAGAATGTTGTCCAGAATTATAGAATAATTAACCAATTATCTTTAGTCTTGTTAATTAATTAACAATCATATTAATCAAAATTCCTTAGAATTGGAATTTAATAGGATGGTATTAACTAAAAGACTTCGAGGTAATGAATGACATTTTCCTTAAATTTCTCCAATCTTCCGTTCAAAACTGTGCAGAGATTTTAAAATATAACTAATTTAATAAAATGGAATAACATAATTTTATTAAAATAGAAAATATTTATGATGATGGTGGTTATTTTGGTCTATCGCACTTAAAGAAATAAATTATTTAATTTGATTTAAGATTTTATTCTTATGCTTAAAAAGCTGGGAGAGAAGCCTCTCGAGGTTACTATAATTTGCTAGGAAAGTCAGTGTTGTGACAAAGATTATAAAACTGAGATCTAATGTGATTGTACAAGAGACACTCTAAAAAAAATAGTTTTAACCTATATTTAATCTTAATTTTATTGAAATAGAAAATATTTGTATATAAACAAAAATAAAATAATTTTTATAATTTTTAAAAAATTTAAAACTTATTTTAAATTTTAAAAATTATTAATAAAATATTCAATATAATTAAAAATAAAAGCTTTTTGCAGTTGCAAAGGTTAGAGTTTTATTACGTGTGGTCAAGGTACGATGAATTTAATTATAAATATATATGGATGTCGCTTATTGTAAATTTAAAATTATTAATAAAATATTGAATATAATTTAAAATAAAAACTTTCCTCAAAAGTAAGGGTTAGAGTTTTATTACAATAATGGTCCCAATAAATTTTATTATAAATATATATATGGATGTTAATATAACGGGTCAAAATGGATTTAATTATAAAATATATATATATGTATGTGTTAATATAAGTGTGGGTATATATTATGTTTTATTACCATAATGGTCACAATAAATTTTATTATAAATATATATATGGATGTTAATATAAGTGGTCAAAATGGATTTAATTATAAATATATATATATATGGATGTTAATATAAGTGTGGGTATATATATATATATATATATATATATATATATATATATATATATATATAAAATTGATTTTAAAAAATTATGCTATAAAGTAAATATTTATTATAATAATAATAACACTTATATTTATTATAATAATAATAACACTTATAGAAGTGGATTATAGGGTGGATTCAACTTTGGAGGTTTGAAGATTATTTTTAAATAAAAAATATATATTTAGAATAAAGTTTATATATGTGGTTAGTTTGTTTGAAATTTTGGTTCGAAAAATATATCAGTAAAATGATATATATATATATATATATATATATATATATATATATTAAACTAGAAATTTATTTGTGAAATATTTTATATAATTAGAAATAGCGGTTTATAATGGTTTAAATTTAGCTATGGCCTTCACTAAGGTCAAAGCAATCAAAGTAATATAACAATATAAGATGCAAAGATGTTAGGATAAATTTAGAGATTTTTTTTTTTCTTTTCAACAAATGGTAATTGATTAGTTTTCCTCCTACTTCTCTAGAGTTTCCAAGTGAGACTCTAGTTAAGAAAAAGACCATTAATATGTAAATAAAAATAAAGAGAATTCTTAAATATACAAATTTGAAAAGTTTTAGAAATTAACTAAAAAAGTTGATAATGAGATATTAAATCAAACCAAAAGAATGAATATGGTATTATAAATGTTTACCACATTATCGCCTATGTGCATAGGATATTATTATAGATTCTATTAAAGCCAAGGTGAGAGGACGTGGAGGTGCTCAAATTAGAATGAAGTATTATTTTTGAAAATGCATAGTGAAAGGGGTTTCAAGGTTCAATAGAGATTTATTAAAATGGTGGATAGGGGTGGTCAATTTCACTACAAATTTGCCAAAGACAAGGTGATCAATGTAGAGGTGCCAAGATTAAGGTCTTCATGAGTCCAAGAAGGTTTTATAGTTTGAACTGAATGAATAACTAATGTTTATGTTCTTGGGAGGGTCTACCTTCTGTATGTTGGTAAGTTGTCAAATAACCCATGCTTTCTTCTAGATCATCCTATTAATAATGATTCAATGTTATATCTAGCTTTACATCCTTAGCTCCATCATGATTACATGGCCTATATTTCCAATAATATCTATTATATCCTTAAGATAGCAACTTACACTATGAGGGACATGTTTACCTATGAAGAATGATGGAATACTTCCCAACATAATTAAAATGCTTGGATTATATTTGCATGAAGGGGTGATGCCACATGTCCTCGTAAGAATCCCAAATATCTCACTTCCCCCACTAACTCCAAGGTTGGTCTGCCTTACAATGGTATAAGAAAAAGACTTTAGGCTAAAAATAAAATAATCGTATTTGTCATTGATCCCTTTTGAGCCTCCTAAGTCCCCCTTTTTTCTTCTCACTTATGCAATCATAAACCACCATGTTTCTTTTCTTTCTTTGTTTGTGGCGACTGATGAATTTTATATTATTCCATTTACATTTAGATATTGGATTGTTCAAATTTCATCCTTTCATCATGTATACATTTGGATTTCTATTTTTCGGATCCAACTATAGTTTTTTTACATCCCCCTCCCACTATATTTTGCATCATCTTTAGTGCATATCACCAAGTATACATATGCATTTCTATTATAGGGATCTAAATAAGGGCATCATAAAATATTATAACTTGTTTGTGTAAATTCCAAAAAGGGTAGGGTACAAAAGAAACCATTGCCTAACCCTTGTATTACAATTACTTTCTTTGTGCCTAGAATATTTGAAATGACCCTTTCTTACAAACTTATTACTATAATTAGCCTAATATCCTGCAAATCGCCCCAAAATTTATTTGGAGGGACCATATAGGAATATTTTGCAAAGTCAATGAAACAACATAAAAAATTGTATTTTTCGTTTTGAAACTCTTTAGCTATAATCCAAAAAATAATTAAATAATCTAAGGTTAAGTGATAAACTTGAAAACCAATTGTGCATTAGTTGTCATATTGTAGTTTTCTAGATACAAAATAATCTCATTTTCTAAAATTATATAATATAGCTTAGCCACAAGAGGATTAATCATGATCATCCTATACTTTGAGGCATTATTTCACCATGTTTTGAAATAGCGATAATAACCTTTTATGTCCAAATATGATGAAAATTTATTTAACTACAAGGTTGTCTATGTGAGGATTAAGAATAGAGATATTATTTTTTAGAATGATTTATGATACCCTTCAATTGCATTAGCTTTTCCCCTTGGATAAGGCTTCACCTAGAACTTAATAGTGAAAGCATCGTACTTTGTTAAAAATTTCTCTATTATTTAGGAGTTTGAGAAATTCATAGAGATTTTAGGGAATAAGTTCCAATGTGTGATGTCAATCTTGTTTTCTCATTTCCCTTTTTGTAACACGCCCCTCCCCACATTTACTCGCTTTTACAAGCCCTCCTGGTAAATTTGAAGTAGATTGCTACCATGACTTTACCCGACCTCCAAGTTCCAGTTATGGAAGTGGGGCTGAAAAATTGACAACTTTACTAATAACCCTCAGAGATCACATATCGTTCAAAAGGCTGAAAACCACCCCAGGTGATCAATCCTTGAATTGGACACCATTTTCACTGACTTAACACCCCAACCACACACACAACAAGGCAAGAGTGCAGATATACGCCTCCAACCACACAAATAGGCCTACTTCCATGTGCTTATGGCCTAAACTCTTTAGTTATGAGCATGTTGTTTCGGGATCTGTGCCACCATTTTAGGCTAGCCTCCATACCACTACCCAGAATTTTTGGTAACTTTCCAGAATCATAAGTACGTGATAACAAAGCCAAACATTCAAACTTGCAACCAAAACTTGACCTATACTACCTAGAACACACTAGAAATTTCATCAAACATATGGTAAACATGTGAGATACATGTCATGAATGCATATCTGACTATAAATCTCTGAACTTCATTTGAAAATAACTGAGAAGGTCTAATGCCTTCTCAAGTGTCTGCAACACACTATTTATTCCATGCATTCATCAACCATTCAATAAATTATCAAAACATAACAACATTCATAGCTAGAGCACATCATAGAACCATGCTTATAACCAACATATAACTAGAACATTAACCATGAAAGAACAACCATCAAATCAACATCATAACAAGTACAAGTGGTCATAAATCACAATAGGAATATAACTCTTATTAACATATTGTTGTCGCTGTTACAACACCCTCCATAATATTTTCTTCCACCAAATTTCAAAGCCTTCCTTGGTCTTGCATATTATAATTGCAAACATTGAAATCCATTACATGTGTTTTCTCTAAGTGTTTTGGTCCCTTTTAAAAGAAAAGAAAAAAGTCGTATTTTTGAATGTTAATTGTTTCACAATGCATACAATCTTGTTTTGGCAGTTTCAAGGGGTTTCCTTTATGTAAATGAGTTTATCTTACCATGTAAACATCTGTCACAAAATGTATGTTTAGTGTCACACTTGTCATAAGTCATCGCAAAAGTTGTTGCACTGAGGGAAATGTGTTCTTCATGTGTCCTGGATGATCTATGTTGTTGTGTCGTCAAGTGTTCTAAGTGTGTGATCACAGTCAAGTCATATCACTGTTCAAAATAGCTTTATCGGTCCTACAATTAGCCAGATTCCAAAAAAATTCCAACAACTTAGCCTCATCCCACCCTCTTAAAATGTGCATTACACAGTTCCATCCCTCAAGCTGCAACCTATCTTCTTTACACTGCGAAATGAACAATTCCTACCTCCCAAGACTACGCACTACAAAGTCTCAGTGCCCAAGCCCCAATATTGACCTACAAATTTGTGCAATTCAGCCCTCCATCCTAGCCCCAACTACACATTGTGTAGTCTCTGAGCTCAAGATCAAATCTTGAGCTGCATAATTGTGCAATCACTAGGCCTATTATGCCTTCTAGAACTGCACATTTGGCTGAAAAAATGCAAAACCCCTCAGCCTGCCTCACTGAGTCCCATAACTATGTAATATTCCTGCTTAATCCATCATGAATTGTGCATTGTGTATTGTCAAGGCTCAAGCTTCACCCCTAGCTATCCAAATTGCGCAATTGTACAGTCACTGAGTCTCTTCCTCGGCCTGCAACCCATTTCCGACTCAGTTAGTGGATCAACATGCATCATCTTAAACTAGGGGTTTATCAGACTAATGTCATCTTGTCCTAAGTGAATTGCAGATGCAGGTACTCTATCAGTCTATGACAGGATGATGAAGAAGGAGATGGAGAAGGAAACAGTCTGAAAGACATCTTTGTAGCTAGTTAAGCAAGTTGATCAATCAACATAAAGCAAAGAGACAATGATCACAACTCAAGATTTGATATCATTGAAGGCTCACCTCTAAGCCATATGGAGGTGGACATAAGAGCATACTCAAGAATACACATAGCAAGGAGCAGTGAGAATGGCTTGACATTGCCATGTCGTCATGCAATCCATGTCAGTAGTGTCATGTCATGTCTTGTCATGAGTCATCATATGCCACATCATTATGGTGGATTATGTAATTATTTGTTCAAAATTTATTGTAAAGTGGAATTCCAAAGGACACATAGGCACATATAAAATAGAAGAGTCATGTAAAGTCGAAAATTCATAGGAAGTCAAACTATCATAAGGGTAGTCAAAGAGTCACAAGGAGGTGAAGCATCACCCCATTGGTTATATATACACCCTCATTGTATGATCACAGGAATTTTCACCTTGTCTTCTACCATAAGGCATCAAAGAGATATATTTAGTACTTTTTGAGAGTAATTCGTGGCTCCAACACTCCACTATTGGAGCTAGTGGTGTTCATTGTATACATGTGTCCTAGAACGTTTACTTAATATATGAAGCCTAATGGCCAACACGTTTTGAATGCATGAATTATGAATGTTTATAATATTGTTCTATGAATGTTTTCTATTCATGTTTGTTTTTCACCTGTACTAAAGTATTTGAACTATGTAGAAATTTCACGAGTAGAAAAAGCCGATATATGCAATGTCCTAAAGCATAATACTTGTTCTACTTCTACTAAACATTAAGCGGAAGCATAATCAAATTCATGAGCAACATCAAGTAGAAATATGTATAACTGATCAAGAGAAATCAAGCACACATAACACAGAATATATCACTGGGGAAAGCACCAACATAAAACCCCAACACTATATTATAAATAAAGTGGAAATCCTCTTCAACATACAAAAAGAATAAGCTCAATAGTTGTCCTGCTCTCTCTGTGCTCTGATAATATTCAATCAGAGGATGAAAATCATGGACTACCTAGGCCTCAATATATAGGCCACAAGTCCTCCAATCTCCTATAATAGATCCTTCTCCATGCAAGGAATACTTACTAGAAATATCCAAGCATCTGATAGTACACTGTCCTACATCTGATCTCACCTGCGTCTCTGACAGAACTGACATGCAACAGTTATCCATGAGTGAATTATCAGTTATCTAAAATAATAGTTGTCACATGCATGCAAGCATCAACAAACTATATCTCATTAATTTAACAAATTGTTAAATTAATCTAACTGAACTTGACTAAGTTAAACTAAGTCAACTGATCCTCTCAATATAGAACTCATCCTTAATTCCTCAATCAGTGGAGCAAATCAAGGACACATTCCCCAATCAGTGGAGAAATAATTGCATGTTGTCACAAAGACTTCAAGTTTGCTTTTCCTTAACTAATTAACTTAAACTGAATTAATTAATTAATATTTCCAATTGCTGTTAAAACCAAAATTAATTTTACTTCCTATAGATAGACTAGGGACTACTATAAATAGGAAGGGACCCAGAAACGCTATTTTCAGAACTTTCTATTTTTAGCAGTTTCACCTCTCACCTAGTGTGAACAATGACCTCACTGGCCAAACTGTTATTTTTAGACATGCTATTTTAAGACATGTTATTTTTAGCACATTCTAAATTTAACATTTCTTGTTGCACATTTTTTAACAGTCCCTCTCAACAAGAAGGGCTTCCCCTCGAACCCAATCCTGTAATTCTGGAATGTTCTGCATGCAACACATCTACCCGATCCACTTGGAACAAAAATACTCCCAACTGACCACTCAGTTGGGCTAGGAACATATTCTGATGCTGAAGCTCTACCTGCTGCTGACAAGTGCTCCCTCTCTGACATTTACGCTACTGCAACATCTCCATGCATCTCGCACCATTGCACACCTCTTTGTGCCACCTAGCACTGTGCAAAACACTTGTGCCTCTCGCATTGTTGCAGCCTACTAGCTATGCGTTGTCCTGGGATTCCATACATTGTCGCTCTCTCTATCGTTCCATATGCATCTGTCTCTATCCTTTCTGCTACTCCACATTGGGGCTCCTGTAGCAAGGTCTCATCTAAGAGGTTGGGTACCTCAAGGATCCTACCCCTCCTCCTTGGGACAATCACTCTACATCGCCCCACCTCCTACCTGGAGGTATGGCTGCATGTGATCCCTCTGCCAACCTGGCTCAAAGTTTCCCCCTACTGGAGGTCTTTGCATGAGTAGATGTCTCTACTCAATCTCCTCCTAGCTTCCCCTGTTATGGCTGCTCCACAACCTCCTGAAGTTGTTGCACCAATTGTGGCTCCTCCACAATCGTCTCAGACATCTTCTGGTTCTGCATGTTGAGAGGTAATTTACTCTCCCTCTCAACCACTGAGTATCTAACCTTTGCTCTGCTTCTCAAGGCTTTGCATGCATCTTGTACCTCAAGTGCATACAGGTTCTTGGCTAGCACACCAATCTATATCCACTTTCCTGTCGTCACGAAATTTTCTAGAAAAAGAGCTGATTTAAAATCAGCGATATCTCCCTCATCCGAACTCTGATTCACCCGATTTTTTTTTTTGATTTTGGGTATTTTTCCGCAAGGAATCCAAATATACTATTTATTTACAAAAAAATTGTACATAAATTTTTAGATCTGCTCTGCAAACTCTCGGCCTCAAACTCAAAACTTTGAAATCTCCTCTAGTATATTGTTCTTCCTTCATCACCTGTGCTTCGATACCATGTAGAAATTTCACCTGTAGAAAAAATTGATATATGCAATGTCCTAAAGCATAATACTTGTTCTACTTCTACAAAACATTAAGCAGAAGCATAATCGAATTCATGAGCAACATCAAGTAGAAACATGCATAACTGATCAAGAGAAATCAATCACACATAACACAGAATATATCACTGGGGAAAGCACCAGCATAAAACCCCAACACTGTATTATCAATCAAGTGGAAATCCTCTTCAACATACAAAAAGAATCAACTCAATAGCTATCCTGCTCTCTTTGTACTCTGATGATCTTCAATCAGAAGATGAAAATCATGGACTACCTAGGCCTCAATGTATAGGCCACAAGTCCTCCAAGCTCCTATAATAGATCCTTCTCCAAGCAAGGGATACTTACTAGAAATATCCAAGCATTTGATAGTACATTGTCCCACATCTGATCTCAACTGGGTCTCTGACAGAACTGACATGCAATTGTTATCCATGAGTGAATTCTTAGTTATCTATAATAATAGTTGTCACATGCATGCAAGCATCAACAAACTATATCTCATTAATTTAACAACTTGTTAAATTAATATAACTGAACTTGACTAAGTTAAACTAAGTCAACTGATCCTCTCAATATAGAACTCATCCTTAATTCCTCAATCAGTGGAGAAAATCAAGGACACATTCCCCAATTAGTGGAGAAACAATTACATGTTCTCACAAAGACTTCAAGTTTGCTTTTCCTTAACTAATTAACTTAAACTGAATTAATTAATTAATATTTCCAACTGCTGTTAAGACCAAAATTAATTTTACTTCCTATAGAGAGACTAGGGACTGCTATAAATAGGAAGGGACCCAGAAACGCTATTTTCATAACTTTCTATTTTTAGCAGTTTCATCTCTCACCCAGTGTGGCCAATGACCTCATTGGCCAAACTGCTATTTTTAGACATGATATTTTAAGACATGCTATTTTTAGCAGGTCTATTTTTAACACATTCTAAATTTAACATTTCTTGTTGCACATTTTTCAACACTCCCTCTCAACAAGAAAGGCTTCCCCTCGAACCCGATCCTGTAACTTTGGAATGTTCTGCATGCAACACATCTACCCGATCCACTTGCTCCAACAACACTTGGAACAAAAACACTCCCAACTGACCACTCTGTTGGGCTAGGAACATACTCTTATGCTGAAGCTCTACCTGTTGCTGACAAGTGCTCCCTCTCTGACATCTGCGCTACTGCAACATCTCCATGCATCTCGCACAATTGCACACCTCTCTGTGCCACCTAGCACTGTTCAAAACACTTGTGCCTCTCGCATTGTTGCAGCCTGCTAGCTATGCGCTATCCTGGGATTCCCTGCATTGTCGCTGTCTTTGCCGTTCCATCCGCATCTGTCTCTAACCAATTAGTCATTTCCTGCTACTCCACATTGGGGCTCTTGTAGTAAGGTCTCATCCAAGAGGTTGGGTACCTCAAGGATCCTACCCCTACTCCTTAGGACAATCACTCTACATCGCCCCACCTCCTACCTGGAGGTATGGTTGCATGTGATCCCTATGCCCACATGGCTCGAAATTTCCCCCTATTGGAGGTCTCTGCATGAGTAGATGTCTCTACTTGATCTCCTCTCAGCTTCCCCTGTTGTGGCTACTCCACAACCTCCTGAAGTTGTTGCACAAATTGTGGCTCCTCCACAATTATCTGAGACTTCTTCTGTCTCTGCATGTTGAGAGGTAATTTACTATCCCTCTCAACCACCAGGTATCTAACCTTTGCCTTGCTCCTCAAGGCTTTGCATGTATCTTGTACCTCAAGTGCATACAGGTTCTTGGCTAGCACACCAATCTATTTCCACTTTCCCGCCGTCACGAAATTTTCTAGAAAAGGAGTTGATTTTAAATCAGCGATATCTCCCTCATCCGAACTCTGATTCAACCGATTTTTTTTTTTGACTTTGGGTATTTTTCCGCAAGGAATCCAAATCTACTATTTATTTATAAAAATTTTGCACACAAATTTTAAGATCTACTCTGAAAACTCTCGGCCTCAAACTCAAAACTTTGAAATCTCCTCTAGTATATTGTTCTTCCTTGATCACCTATGCTTCAATACCATGTAGAAATTTCACTTGTAGAAAAAACCGATATATGAAATGTCCTAAAGCATAATACTTGTTCTACTTCTACAAAACATTAAGCAGAAGCATAATCGAATTCATGAGCAACATCAAGTAGAAACATGCATAACTGATCAAGAGAAATCAATTACACATAACACAGAATATATTACTGGGGAAAGCACCAGCATAAAACCCCAACACTGTATTATCAATCAAGTGGAAATCCTCTTCAACATACAAAAAGAATAAGCTCAATAGCTATCCTGCTCTCTTTGTGCTCTGAAGATCTTCAATCAGAAGATGAAAATCATGGACTACCTAGGCCTCAATATATAGGCCACAAGTCCTCCAATCTCCTATAATAGATCCTTCTCCATGTAAGGAATACTTAATAGAAATATCCAAGCATTTGATAGTACACTGTCTCACATCTGATCTCAACTGGGTCTCTGACAGAACTGACATGCAACTGTTATCCATGAGTGAATTCTCAGTTATCTAAAATAATAGTTGTCACATGCATGCAAGCATCAACAAACTATATCTCATTAATTTAATAACTTGTTAAATTAATCTAATTGAACTCGACTGAGTTAAACTATGTCAATTGATCCTCTCAATATAGAATTCATCCTTAATTCCTCAATTAGTGGAGAAAATCAAGGACACATTCCCCAATCAATGGAGAAATAATTACATGTTCTCACAAAGACTTCAAGTTTGCTTTTCCTTAACTAATTAACTTAAACTAAATTAATTAATTAATATTTCCAACTGGTGTTAAGACCAAAATTAATTTTACTTCCTATAGATAGACTAGGGACTGCTATAAATAGGAAGGGACCCAGAAATGCTATTTTTCAGAACTTTCTATTTTTAGTAGTTTCACCTCTCACCCAATGCGGCCATTGACCTCACTGGCCAAACTGTTATTTTTAGACATGCTATTTTAAGGCATGTTATTTTTAGCAGGTCTATTTTTAGCATATTCTAAATTTAACATTTCTTGTTGCACATTTTTCAACACTCCCTCTCAACAAGAAAGGCTTCCCCTCGAACCCGATCCTGTAACTCTGGAATGTTTTGCATGAAACACATCTACCCAATCCAGTTGCTCCAACAACACTTGGAACAAAAACACTCCCAACTGACCACTCTGTTGGGCTAGGAACATACTCTGATGCTGAAGCTCTACCTGCTAATGACAAGTTCTCCCTCTCTGACATTTGCGTTACTGCAACATCTCCATGCATCTCGCACCATTGCACACCTCTCTGTGCCACCTAGCACTGTGCAAAACACTTGTGCCTCTTGCATTGCTGCAGCCTACTAGCTATGCGCTATCTTGGGATTCCTTGCACTGTCACTCTCTTTTCCATTCCATCCGCATTTGTCTCTACCCAATTAGTCAGTTCCTTCTACTCCACACCGGGGCTCTTGTAGCAAGGTCTCATCCAAGAAGTTGGGTACCTCAAGGATCTTACTGCTCCTCCTTGGGAAAATCACTCTACATCGCCCCACCTCCTACCTCGAGGTATGGCTGCATGTGATCCCTCTTCCCATCTAGCTCGAAGTTTCCCCCTACTGGAGGTCTCTGCATGAGTAGATGTTTCTACTTGATCTCCTCTTAGCTTCCCCTGTTGTGGCTACTCCACAACCTCCTGAAGCTGTTGCACAAATTGTGGCTCCTCCACAATTGTCTGAGACTTCTTCTGGCTCTGCATGTTGAGAGGTAATTTACTCTCCCTCTCAACCACCAAGTATCTAACCTTGGCCTTGCTCCTCAATGCTTTTCATGCATCTTGTACCTCAAGTGCATACAGGTTCTTGGTTAGCACACCAATCTATTTCAACTTTCCTTCCATCACGAAATTTTCTAGGAAAAGAGCTGATTTTAAATCAGCAATATCTCCCTCATCTGAACTCCGATTTAGCCGATTTCTTTTTTTTTTTGGGTACTTTTCCACAAGGAATCAAAATCTACTATTTATTTCTAAAAATTTTGTATAGAAATTTTCAGATCTACTTTGCAAACTCTTGGCCCAAAACTAAAAACTTTGAAATCTCCTCTAGTATATTGTTCTTCCTTGATCGCCTATGCTCCGATACCATGTCGAAATTTCACCTGTAGAAAAAACCGATATATGCAATGTCCTAAAGCATAATACTTGTTCTACTTCTACAAAACATTAAGCAAAAGTATAATCAAATTCTTGAGCAACATCAAGTAGAAACATGCATAACTGATCAAGAGAAATCAATCACACATAACACAGAGTATATCACTGGGGAAAGAACCAGCATAAAACCCCAACACTGTATTATCAATCAAGTGGAAATCCTCTTCAACATACAAAAAGAATCAACTCAATAGCTATCATGCTCTCTCTGTACTCTAATGATCTTCAATCAGAAGATGAAAATCATGGACTACCTAGGCCTCAATATATAGGCCACAAGTCCTCCAATCTCCTATAATAGATCCTTCTCCATGCAAGGAATACTTACTATAAATATCCAAGCATCTGATAGTACACAGTCCCACATCTGATCTCAACTGGGTCTCTGATAGAACTAACATGCAACAGTTATCCATAAGTGAAATCTCAATTATCTAAAATAATAGTTGTCACATGCATGCAAGCATCAACAAACTATATCTCATTAATTTAACAACGTGTTAAATTAATCTAATTGAACTTGACTAAGTTAAACTAAGTCAAATAATCCTCTCAATATAGAACTCATCCTTAATTCCTCAATCTGTGGAGCAAATCAACGACACATTCTCTAATCAGTGGAGAAATAATTGCATGTTCTCACAAAGACTTCAAGTTTGCTTTTCCTTAACTAATTAACTCAAACAGAATTAATTAATTAATATTTCCAACTGCTGTTAAGACCAAAATTAATTTTACTTCCTATAGATAGACTAGGGACCGGTATAAATAGGAAGGGACTCTTAAATGCTATTTTTAGAACTTTCTATTTTTAGCAGTTTCACCTCTCACCTAATGTGGCCAATGACCTCACTGGCCAAACTGCTATTTTTATACATGCTATTTTAATACATGCTAATTTTGGCAGGTCTATTTTTAGCACATTCTAAATTTAACATTTCTTGTTGCACATTTTTCAACAAACTATTTCGATTATTTTAGTTCTCATCATATTGAGGATGTGTTGTACTGATTGCAATGATCATCACATATTTGTGGACTATTCCGTTGGATGCTAGACAAATTTTTCCTCTTGTATTGGTTGCATGACCATCACATCTTTATGGACTATTCCACTAGATGTTAGACGAATCTTTCTTGTCTGTGTGTGTCTCTACTAGGGTGTTACTATGACATCACTCTTAGGGCCTCACCTCCTTTTCCCTCTGCATTAGAATAACCTTGACACACTTACAACTGAACACGCACCAGGCACACTCACCTGCTTATCGAAGGCACATATGCGATCCTCTCTTGCTAATTGCTAAAGCCAAGGAAAATCTATAAGAATATATGGTAACTGGGCTGATACTCTGGATAGAGCTCCTATTCCAAATGGTATGAGGTCTAATTTGGACTTCACATTGGGGAGGCCCCCTTGGTTGACATATTTCCAGCACCATCAATAAAATGGCGCTAGAAGGAGGGCTAGACAATAGGTTGTTCCCATTGACATTACTTTGAATCTCTTATTCAAAATGTCGCTTCCCCAATTCATAATCCTGGGATGTTTTTCTAAAGAGCTTAATATTACCATCCTTGTAGAAGTTATTCATAACCTATCCCAATTTAATTTTCACGGTGAGGGTGAATTGACTCTGCATGAACATTTGTTTCAAGTTGTTCATTTTTCCCCCTCTAATAGAATACATTGCAAGGATGTCATGGCTATATTACCCACCCTCACATTTGAAGGTCGTGTTAATCGATGGTGTCAGACATTACCCACTCCTTCTATCCATTCATTTGGCCAACTTTCAAAGGAGCTTCATAAAAAAATTGACAGATTTGATTACCGAGATGTTCTTAAAATAATTAATCAACTAAGAATGAAACCTAATGAATCAGTTGAGGATTTTTTTGATCGATTCCTTCACCTTTGTTATGAATTTCCAGGAGAAGACATGGATTTGGATTTCTTTAAATTAAATTTTAAGCATTTGGTTCATGTCTCTTTGCACGGTGAATCTGAACCCCCTGATGTTTCTACTTCTGAAAATTTTGTAAATCATGAAGCACCTCCAATTTGAGAGGGGGACCCTACTACTCCTTTTCAAATTCCGATGTGGGTGAATCTTTTGATGATAATAAAGTTGGGAGATCCATAAATCAAATTCCTAATCCATATCTTCATCCTCCTTCCACTTCTCATGATTCAAATTTAAGGAAAGAAACCCCAGAGTAGCTCATGGAGCCTAGGGTGAAGGTTAATCCTTTCATTCTTCAAGATGAAATTAGCACTCTTAACATCAATCTTGAATCTGGTTCCATCAAAAGTGTTACTTATTCAAGGGGCATCTGTTATCCTCTATCATTTGCATGTCATGACTCTACATATCATGGTCCACATGATCAATCTACTCCACCAACTATCCCTTCACACTGTCCTGATTTTCGAGTTGCTAGATCAAATTGCCCTCAGATACATGGTAGTCACATTACACTAGTAAAGGAGGAAAGTGAAGAGACTTTTGATATCTCTTCCATGTTTCAAAATACCACATGTCAATATGATGCAGTTCCATTCTTGGATAATTTTCAATCTTTCGAGTTGCTGGATCAAATTTCCCTCAGATACAAGGCAGTCACATTACACTGGTAAAGGAGGAAAGTGAAGAGACTTTTGATATCTCTTCCATGTTTCAAAATACCACATTTCAAGATGATGTAGTTCCATTCTTGGATTCTTTTCAATCTGCTAATCTCAGTAGTAAATTAAATGCAACCAATTCTTCCAATCAATCTGTAGAATTGGGTAACAATCATTCAGATGATAATGGCTTTATTGATGTATGCAATCATGAATGTCCAAGTGCACCAACTAATCTTTCATTTTATTAAGAAGCTTTTGTTGTTAAAGATCTAGATCTTAAATTTGTTTCGGCGAAAAAAGTTTCACTTATGAATAATTCTTCCTCTTCACCTCCCTAAACTTTGTGCTCTATTATTTAATGTATCATCTTGTGATGGAGACTCTCAATTATCTTCAAATTTGTTATCCATGAGTTGAATCTTGAAATGACACAAGATAGTGAGAATATCCATGATGAAGAAGGAAGTAATGAAATTATAGAACATCCATTCCATCCCTTATCATCTCTTGTTTTTTATGGGGGAAACTCTTTGAATCAGTGTGATCATGATATTTCTCTGATCCATACATATTTAGATTTGTGATTAGAAGAATATTATGAATTGAGTAATTTGTTTGTTGAAGTTGAAAAATTTGATCAAACCAATGATGTAGAGAGTTGTGAACCAGATAATGGTGATCATGTTAACTTAATCAATAACAGTTGTCCACATGCAATTTACGATGTAACTCTATTTATAAAATGTTGTTATCTATCTCTCCACAGTTCCAGAAATTGTCAGGAAGTCGAGTCACTTCAACTCTTGTTGATGGTTATGTCAGGATCTTGCAATCCTTGTAAAATTCTTGAACCATGTCAAATCTGTATTTTCTCGCATAATTCTTTCATTCGTATTGTTTCACTAGATGAAAACTCATTCTTGATGGATTTTGGAATTCCTCATTACAATTTTCATATTCCTCAATATCGGTTTTCTGACCATACTATTGTATTAAAATCATTCTCATACAAATCTCTTGTATTAAATTTGGGTCTCGGGTGTATACCTTTCATAAGTGAGCGGAATCAAGAAGCTGATCAATTTGGAGATCACCTTTGGCCGAAAATTCCATATCTCTTGAGTATTATGGTGAATAAGCAACTCCTAATTTTTCTTATGAATGTCTTCACAACACCAGAAATCCCCTTGAGTGTTGGCATGCACTTGAGATATTTTATTGAATCAAGTTCCTCTTTTTCACCCATTGCTTCCTGTTTGGTTTTGTATGTTCGTTATACTAGCATTCGTTTTCAATTATTTCGATGATTGCAATGCTTGTAAATTTTGTCACTAGTTACTGGAAAATGGTTTATCACATTCGACATCTGAGGAAGTTGATTCTATTATTTAGAGAATTGGTAGAGTTGTTCATTTTGATTTATCTTTTTTAACTACAAATCAAGAATCTGTTTTTTTAATCAATACATTTGATCATGATTTTGTCTCTCATCACTATCATTCAACGTACCATTTTCCCATAATCCTATCTAATGATAGTTGTTTTACATCCTTATATATTCATGGTTTCACATCTCATCCTTTGAGTACTTGTCAAATGGTTGAGGCACTTCAGCCTTTGTTGATGGTCATGTCGGGTCCTCACTGTCTTGACAAGACGAATGAATATGATCATATCAATTGTCTCTCACAAGATTCTCGTCCTAATATCATGCTCTTAATTGACATTCATATTTTCAGAGATTTAAGAATGTTCAAGAGGATTGTTTCGAATTTCACGATCCAATCTATGATTGCTTCTGAGCATGTTTCTCATAAATCCCTTTGGCTTATAGCAAGTTTCGGTCTTTTCTCATGCTTACTATGAAGGATGACAAAGATGAAGGTGCATTCGCAAAAATCTCTCATGATTTGTCTCCTTATAATGGTCATCGAAAAGGTAATAATATGAGTTGGTTAAAAGTAGTGGTTATGTTCTATGTTTCTATTGACAGACAATACCATCTAATTGTTATGCATGTTCTTCAAGCTCTTATCTTTTCTATCACACAATATTTTGTATTTGTTTTGATTTCTTGCATATTTTTGTATATAGATTTGGAAAAAATACAGTGGCTAGATTGGAAATTCCATTATACATGACCTTGACCTACATGTTACCTTGACCTTGACCTTCTAGTTACACTGCAACATTTGGCTAACCTTTGGTCCTCCTTCCTTGTCTTGGTTATATACTTTGGTCGATGAAGTTATGATAGAAAATAAAATCCATCTGTAAAGAGAGTTTTGGTCAAACCATGATAGTACTTGTATCTATTCTGGAAACCTTGTGCCCATGCTTGATTCTTATGTTTTAGTGCTTTAACACTTATCCAATCATTAGAAGAGTAAAAGGGGAAAAATCTAAATGAGCAAACATGAATCAAAGGTATCTATATGCTTCTTTGAAGGAATAACCTCTCCTACTCTCAATAAGTCATGATCCCTCTTCTGCACATAAAATGAGTAATTTCCTATTCACAATCCTCTTTAAATATATAAGTAAAGGAGAAAGAAGAAAAAGGCTTGTTGCACAGAGAGGTGAAGCAAGCAACTTTGTCAGGATACTGTCCAGGCTTGTTGGTAGCAAAGTAATGTTTTTGTTCATATAGTGACTCCACTGGGGTACTGTTTAGGCCTGCTGGAAACACAACAACACCAGAGATAAAATAACAAACTCTGAAAATCTAAAGCTCGCAAACTACACTACCCTTTCTAATTAGAAACATTGTGATAATGTTGAATCTTATGATTCTGTTCAAATGATAAGGAAGAAAGGGTGACCATTTATACTCACAAGGTAAGTGTGGAATCCAAAGTAATCCACATGATGAATTAATACTCCCTGAAGAAACGAGACCCTGCACAGAAGAACCAACCAAGATAGAGAAGCTAGAATTGTACCAGTGTGTTTCCAAGTGTTGTCATTGCTACAACACCCTCCAAAATTTTGGCCTGCAACTAATTTCAAAGCCTTCCTTGGTATTGTATATTATCACTGCAGACATTGAAATCCATTGCATGTGTTTCCTCTAATTGTTTTACTCCCATTTGCAAGAAAAGAAAAATGTCATATGTTCACATGTTAAGTGTCACACAATGAATACAAGCTTGTTTTGGTGGTTTCCTTTGTGTAAGTGAATTAATATTACCATGTAAACATTTGTCACACTCATTCCCAAACTTGTAAGAATTGTCGCACAAGTGTGGCCACAATCATCGCAAAGTGTATCTTTAGTGTCGCACTTGTCATAAGTTGTCGTAAAAATTGTCACACTGAGGGAAATGTGTTTATCATGTGTCTTGGATGATCTATGTTGTTGTGTATTCAAGTGTTCTAAATGTGTGATCACATTCAAGTCGTATCATTGTTCATAGTAGCTTTATCAGTCCCACACTTAGCCAAATTTCAGAAACTTTCCAGCAACTTAGCCTCATCTAGCCCTCCTAAATTGCGCATTATGTAGTTTCAACCCTCAAGATGCAACCTAGCCTCTTGACACTATGAAATGTGTAGTTCCTGTATCCCAATATTGTGCAGTCTTAATCCCCAAGCCCTGACATTGACCTCCATAATTGCACAATTTAGCCCTCCAGCCTGGCCCCAACTATGCATTGTGCAGTATTTGAGGTTAAGCCCAACTCTTGAGATCCTGAGCTATGCAATTGTGCAATCACTAGGTCTGCTCTACCCTATAGAATTGCGCAGTTGGATGAAAAAGTAAAAGGCCCCTCAAACCAGCTCCCTGAGTCCCAAAACTATGCAATATTCTTGCCTAGTCTAGCCTGAATTTCACATTATGCAGTCTCAAGACTCAAGCTTCACCCTTGACTTCCTGAGTTATGCAATTGCGTAGTCATTGAGTCTCTTCCTTGGCCTGCAACCCAGTTATGGATGAGTTAGTGGATCAACATGTATCATCTTAGACTAGGATTTTATCTATATGATTTCATCTTGTCATGAGTGAATTGGAGATATATGTACTCTATCAGTCTATGATAGGATGATGAAGAAGGATATGGAGAAGGGAAACATGTTGAAAGACATCTTGGTAGCTGGTTATGCACGTTGATCAATCAACACAAAGAAAAGAGACACCAATTTGTGATCACAACTCAAGACTTGATATCATTGAAGACTCCTCACATCTAAGGCATATGGAGGTGGAAAAAAGAGCATAATCAAGAAGAAATATAGCAAGGAGCAGCAAGAATGGCTTGACATTGCCATGTCATCATGCAGTCCATGTCAATAATGCAATGTCATGTCTTGTCATGAGTCGTCATATGCCACATCATTATGGTGGATTATGTAATTATCTATTCAAAATGTATTGTTAAGTGGAATTCCAAAGGATACATACAAAATATGAAGAGTCATGTAAAGTAGAAAATTCATAGGAATTCAAATAGTCATGAGGGTAGTCAAAGAGTCACAAGGAGGTGAAGCATCACCCCATTGGTTATATATACACCCTCATTGTATGATCAAAGGAATTTTCACATTGGCTTCTCCCATAAGGCATCAAAGAGACATATTTAGTAAATTTTAGGAGAAATTTGTGGCTCCAACACTCCAGTATTGGAGCTAGTGGTATTTAAACTCAATTTAAACTCATACTGGTCCCATAAAACTTAGCGAGAACATATACATGACTACAGAAAGAGTTCCAACTTTAAATTCCTAAGCTAATTAAGTTAATTAAACTTAATTATCTATTTTCAAGTTGCTATGAGAATAAAATTCGATTTTAATTCTCATATTTATTTAAGGACAACTTAAACTGGAACATCTTATTTCCATTTCTCAACACTCCCTCTCAACAAGAAAGCAATTATTAGCTACCTCGATCCTGTCTCTGTGAAACTCAAATTTACACCTTGATAATTTCTTTGTCAAAATTTCAACATCTTTCTCCTTCGTGGGAATGTACTCTGACAACATAATTCACCTCAATACAAAATCTCTGAGATGATGATATCAGATATCAATATACTTGCACCGATCATGAAAAAATGGATTTTCAAAGAGTTTAATACAACTCTAATTATTGCAGTAAATCATGGTTGGATCTATCTACTAACCAAATAAACCAACCAAGTTCTTCCTCATCCAAATGGCCTCACATGCTACCTGACTCACAACCATGTACTCTGCCTCTGTCGAACTGAATGCAACTGATCTTTGTTTCCTATTGTACCAAGAAATTGCCACTGACCCAACACTGAAGATCCCTCCTGATGTTCTCTTCATGTCGGATGGACTCCCTACCCAATCTGCATCAGTATATCCTTGAAGCTTTACTCCCTTTGTCCATCTGTACCATAATCCATAATGAGAAGTGCCCCTGAGGTATCTCAACACATGCTTTGTTGCCTTCCAATACAACGTGGTAGGCCTAACCATCGCTTGACTAAACTTTTTAAGTTCATAGCATAAATCCATTAGTGTGTTCACCAAGTACGTGAGTGAACCCAAAAGCTTCTTATAAACAATATATTCCACTACATCCCCTAAAATAACATCCTCCTTCCTCCAGTTACCTACTAGAGGAGTCTCCATGGGTTTTTTGCCTTCCATGTGGAATCTCCTGAGTATCTCGTTGGCATACTTTCCCTGAGACACAAACAACTCCCCATCTCCCTACCATACCTCCATGCCAAGAAATTAATGCATGAGATCCATGTCCTTCATCTCAAACTCTCTTGTAAGGTCCTCCTTGAGAGACTTGATCAGTTGATCATCAGCTATTAGTATGAGATCATCAACATAAAGTACAATGGTCAATAGTTTACCTTCCACCACTATGTGGTACAGGTTCGCATCTGCTTCACTCTTTATGAAGCCCAAACATGTAAAGTAGTTATCTATCCTGGTGTACCAAGCACGAGATGCTTGCTTCAGCCCATACAATTCTCTCTTGAGCCGACACACATGCGACTCATAGTCAATGGTCTCAAAACTTTCAGGATGATCTATGTGCACCTCTTCCTTAATCACGCCATTAAGAAAGGTTGTCTTTACATCCATCTTATGTATCTTCCAACCCATCTATGGTGATAGTGCCAATCTAGGTATGATTGAAGAGTACCTTGCAACAAGAGAAAAGGTATCATCATAGTTAATCCCTTCTACCTATGAAAAGCCACAAGCCACAAATATAGCCTTATGCTTCTCCACAATACCATCTACAACTTTATTTACCTTGTAAAGCCATCAGGAGCTCACCACTGACTTGTACTCTAGTCTCGAGACCACATCCCAAAAACTGTTACAAACTATGGAGTCATACTCCTCCACCATGGCATCAACCCAAACAGATTTCTGCACTTCTTCCTTAAAGGAATATGACTCTGTCACAACACATTTTCCCATAAGAGACATGTATCAAGCGTACCTCTTAGGTGACCTCCTCTGCCTGTGCTAAGAAGAGGGTGCTCCCACATTCTCCTGTGCATCATCCAACAATGTGCATCGTCCAACAATCTGTCAACCTCTCTAGTGCACTTTCTTCCCTCTTTGGAAGATTCTGCTTGAGAGGATGTCTCTACTCCCATATCCTCTACATTTGGCTACTCCACACCAATCTAAAGCTCCTCAAACTTAGGAGCTAAAAGCTCCTCATTCGCATGTTGCTCAATCTCCCTCTCAAGGGAAACTTGCATGACCTTCTCCTCATTGCATCTAACATCCCTGCAAACCATTGTCATCCTATTAGTCATCAAGTACACCTGATAGTTGTGAGGTGTATAAGTGTACCCCACAAATATCTCCAACTCTACTCTCGGCTCAAGCTTCTTCCGTGCATCTTTAGTCACATGGAAATATATCGATGACCCAAAAATCCTGAAGTGACCAACATCTGGCCTCTTACCGGAATAAGCCTCCTCTGGTGTCTTCATCTCAAGTATATGATGTGGGCTACGGTTCTAAACAAAAATCATTTTGTTGCATGCCTCATCCCCCAAGTATAGTGGTAAGCCCTAATAATGCAACATTGCCCTTGTTGCCCCTATTATGGATCTATTCTTCCTCTTGGACACCCCATTCTACTAAGGGTTATGGGGTGTCTTCAACTCCCATTTAATCACTTCTACTGCACAAAAGTTCTTAAACACATTTGAGACATACTCACCACCATTATCACTCTATAGAGCTTTAACCTTCTTGCCTGACTCTTTCTCCACCACTGATTTAAACTCACAAAACTTTGTGAAAGTTTGATCCTTTTTCTGCATGAAAAATATCCAACACTTACGAGAGTATTCATCAAAAAATACAACATAATACCCTTGTTTGGCCATGGACAATGTTGAGAACGATCCACACACATCTGAATGGATTCACTCTAGAATAGCCTCTTCTCAACTCTCTCTGTCGTGAAAGGATGACTTGGTGTATTTTCCCAATGTATACCCCTTGCATGTATCAACTTTCTCAAGTGTACCTTTGGGAAGATCGATAGAGATTTGTTGCAATATCTTCAAAGCCCCATGATGCAAGTGGCCCAATCGCTTGTTCCACAACTCACCAACGTCTCGACTCTGCACCCTTTTTTCTTTTGTTCTCAAAGCAACACACTCCTCTACCTCCATCTTATAGATATTCTTCATCCGAATCCTTATCTTCTTTACTTAACCCATGGCTATGTGTCGAAAGAACACCTTTCCTTTCAAGAAGATCACATCATAGCCTCTATCCTCAAGCATGGAAACGGATACCAAGTTCTTCTTCAGCCTGGGTACATACATAACATTCTTCAAGGTGAGTGGAGCCCCACGCTCCCTCTTAAAAGTAATCATGCCCAATCGAGTAACATTATACTTCCCGTCATTACCCATCTCAATATACATCGGGAGATCTTTCTCCTCCATGTCACTAAATGACTCTTTATCACCATTGATGTGGAATGAAGCTCCACTGTCTGAGTACCATACACTTCCCATCATTGATGACAACATGCATGCAATGAGGGAAAAGTACAATTTGAATTGAGAGACCAAAGCCTCACTCGCCGCTCTTCCTGAGGACTTCTTCTTGGACTTATAGAGTGGAAAATTTGTAGCAAAATGGCCTAGCTCATGATAATGAAAGAACTAACTTTTGTCATCTCTTTCTTCTTACCACCATGATAATAATCTAGTTTGGAATGGGAAGATTTCCCTTTCCCCTTCTTCATCTTAATCATTAAGGCACAATTCTCTTCATCATGAGTCTTTGATGAAGAGCCATCCCTGGTGTTCCTCCTAATCTCCTCCTTCATCAAATCTGACAATAGTCGTTCCCAATCTGGAAGCTTTTCCCAACCATTGACAGAGTCCTAATAACTATGCCAACTCTTTGGGAGTCTCAGAAGAGAAATACTCAACATATCATCCTCGACAACCATGATCCTAGCACTTCCAAGTTTGTCACGACACTGAGTGAACTTGGTCAAGTATTTTGGAATCATCTTGCCTTTCTCCATTTTGATTTTTCAAAGTTTGTCCTTGAGGGAAAATTTCATGTGGTCACCGTTTTTCTGATACAAGTCCATTAATGCTTTCCACATAGCATACAAAGTTTCCTTGCCATGGAGACTCGACACAATGTGGTATCGAACTCCCTCAAGGATTATCTACCTCGCCTTCACCACACACTTCTTCCATTCATCCAGATTTTGTGCATCCGATGTTGTTGGCTTAGGAATGTCTTGATTAATGAATTCCTTCAAACCATAATCCTCCAACACAACCTCTATTCTATCCCTCCACACTATAAAATTTGAGTTTCCTTCCAAGACATATTCGAGCCACAAATGGTAGAACACCATCTGTCGATATTGAAGTATGTATTGCAAATTAGAATTTCACCTGTAACACAAAACTAAAAACTTCAAATATCCTAACATGTAGAAAATTCTTGTAGATTCACAAGCTCATGCAATTTATTAACGCACAGGACAAGAAACTACTTATACTTTCAACCAGCAAAAGCCAATAGATCAATGAAAACAATATCAACAAGAAGAAGATAAATCAATGGCACACAACACAAGATGTATCCAAGGAAATCCACTACTCAAAACCCCTCTATATGTATTGCATATATAAGAAATATGAGTGAAGATACAAAGCTTGTTCTCACTAGAAAAATTCCACAAAAGTATGCTCAACTCTCCCATCTCACAAGCTAGCTCTTGGCCAACACTTAGCCAATTATGCAGCTCTCCAAGCCCCTAATCTCTTATGTAATTCCTAGGATGAATAACCCTTATTTAAAGGGAATTAATGCTTCCAAAAATATGCAATCCAAACATAGGATCAATCTCTGATGCATGCATGATATTTACACTCTAGTAAATAATACAACTGGCAGTACATTGTCCCTTCGCTCTAGTCTCAACTGGGTCCTTCTCATAATCGACATGCATGAGTTTCTGATGAGGGTATATTTAGTTAACTAGAGTGGAACTTGTGGATGCACTAATGCACCAACTGACTGATAACTCTCTATTAGTTCCACAAACAGTTTGGAACTAATTTAACTTAACTTAACTCAGTAAACTAAGTGATCTAATTTCCAACTCATTTTAAACACATACTGGACCCCTAAAACTTAAGGAGAACATATACATGACTACAGAAAGGATTTCAACTCGAAATTCCTAAGCTAATTAAGTTAATTAAACTTAATTAACTATTTACAAGTTTCTATGAGAATAGAATACGATTTGAATTCTCAGTTTTATTCAAGGACAAATTAAACTAGAATTTCTTGTTTCCATTTCTCAACAATCCCTTTTAACAAGAAAGGGATTGTCAGCTACCCCAATCCAGTCTCTGTGAAACTCGAATTTACACCTTGATAATGCCTTTGTCAAAATTTCAACATCTTTCTCCTCCGTGGGAATGTACTCTGACAACATAATTCACCTCAATACAAAATATTTGAGATGATGATATCAAATATCAATATGCTTGGACCGATAATGAAATAATGGATTTTCAAAGAGTTTAATACAACTCCGATTATCGCAATAAATCACAGTTTCATCTATCTGCTAACCAAATAAACCAACCAGGATCTTCCTCATCCAGATGGCCTCACATGCTGCCTGACTCACAACCATGTACTCTGCCTCTGTCGAACTGAGTGCAACCGATCTTTGTTTCCTATTGTACCAAGAAATTGCCTTTGACCCAATATTGAATAAATCTCCTGATGTTCTCTTCATGTCGGATGGACTCCCTGCCCAATATGCATCAGTGAAGCCTTGAAGCTTCACTCCCTCTATCCATCTGTACCATAAGCCACACTGAAAAGTGCCCTTGAGGTATCTCAACACATGCTTTGTCGCCTTCAAATACAACTTGGTAGGCCTAACCATCACTTGAAAAAACTTGATAAGTTTATAACACAAATCTGTTAGTGTGTTCACCAAGTACATGAGTGAACCCACAATCTTCCTATAAATAGTAGATTGTACTACATCCCCTGTAGTAACATCCTCCTTCATATAGTAAACTACTAGAGGAGTCTCCATGGGTTTGCTACTTTCCATGTGGAATCTCCTGAGTATCTCGTTGGCATACTTTCCCTGAGACAGAAACAACTCCCCATCTCCTTGCCATACCTCCATGCCAAGAAATTAATGCATGAGCTCCATGTCCTTCATCTCAAACTCTCTTGTAAGGTCCTCCTTGCAAGACTGGATCAACTGATCATCACCTATCAGTATGAGATCATCAACATAAATTACAATGATCAACATTTTACCTTCCACCACTCTGTGGTACAAGTTCACATCTGCTTCACTCTTTGTGAAGCCCAACCCAATGAAGTATCTATCTATCCTGGTGTACCAAGCATAAGGTGCTTGCTTCAACCCATACATCTCTCTCTTGAGCTGACACAGATGCGACTCATGGTCAAAGGTATCAAAACCTTCAGGATGCTCTATGTACACCTCTTCCTCAATCATGCCATTAAGGAAGGTTGTCTTTACATTCATCTTATGTATCTTCCAAGCCATCTATGATGATAGTCTCAATATAGATCTGATTGAAGAGTACCTTGCAACAGGAGCAAAGGTCTCATCATAGTCAATCCCCTCTACCTGTGAAAAGCCACAAGCCACAAATATAGCCTTATGATTCTCCACACTACCATATGTAACTTTATTTACCTTTTAAATCCATCAGGAGATCACCACTGACTTGTACTCTAGTCTCGGGACCACATCCCAAAACTGTTACAAACTATGGAGTCAAACTCCTCCACCATGGCATCAACCCAAACCGATTTCTTCACTTCTTCCTTAAAGTAAGATGACTCTGTCACAACACATTTTCCCATAACAACCATGTATCGAGTGTACCTCTTAGGTGACCTCCTCTACCTGCGCTGAGAAGTGGGTGCTCCCACATTCTCCCATGCATCATCCAACAATCTGTAAAACTCTCTAGTGCACTTTCTTCCCTCTCTGGAAGATTCTACCTGAGTGGATGTCTCTCCTACCAGATCCTTTGCATGTGGCTGCTCCAGACCAATCTGAGGATCCTCAATCTTAGGAGCTAAAATCTCCTCATTTGCATGTAGCTCAATCTACCTCTCAAGGGAAACTCGCATGAACTTCTCCCCATCAAATCTAACATCCCTGAAAACCACTATCATCCTATTGGTCGGCAAGTACACCTGATAGTTGTGAGGTGTATCAATGTACCCCACAAATATCTCCAACTCTACTCTCGGCTCAAGCTTCTTCTGTGCATATTTGGTCACATGGAAATTTATCGTTGACCCAAAAAGCCTGAAGTGCCCAACATCTGGCCTCTTACCGAAATAAGCCTCATCTGGTTTCTTCGTCTCAGGTATCTGATGTGGGCTACAGTTCTAAACATAAACCGTTGTGTTGCATGCCTAATCCCACAAGTGTAGTGGTAGGCCCTAATCATGCAACATTTCCCTTGTTGCCCCTATTATGCATCTGTTCTTCCTCTCGGCCACCCCATTCTGCTGAGGTTTATGGGGTGTCTTCAACTCCCCTTTAATCCCTTCTACTGCATAGAAGTTATTAAATGTGAGACATACTCACCACTATTATCACTCTATAGAGCTTTAACCTTGTTGCCCTACTCTTTCTCCACCAATGGTTTAAGCTCACAAAACTTTGTGAAACTTTGATCTTTTTTCTGCATGAAAGATATCCAACATTTACGAGAATAGTCATCAAAAAGTACAACATAATACCCATGTTAGATCGTGGATGATGTCGAGAATGGTCCACACACATCTGAATGGATTCGCTCTAGAATAGCCTCTTCTTGACTGTCTTTTTCGTGAAAGGAAGACTTGGTGTATTTTCCCAAAGTACACCCCTTTCGTGTATCAACTTTCTCAAGTGTACCTTTGGGAAGATCGGTAGAGATCTGCTGTAATATCTTCAAAGCCCCATGATGCAAGTGGCCTAATCGCCTGTTCCAAAACTCACCAACATCTCAACTCTGCACCCTTTTTGCTTTTGTTCTCAAAGCAACACACTCCTCTACCTCCATCTTATAGATATTCTTCACTTGAATCCCTATCTTCTTTACTTAACCTGTGGATATGTGTCGAAGTGATGCCTTTCCTTTCAAGAATATCGCATCATAGCCTCTATCCTCAAGCATGGAAATGGATACCAAGTTCTTCTTCAACCCAAGCACATACATAACATTCTTCAAGGTGAGTGGAGTCCCATGCTCCCTCTAAAAATTAGTTGTGCCCAATCCAGTAACACCATACTTCTCATCGTTACCCATCTCAATATGCTTCTCGAGATCTTTCTCCTGCAGGTCACTGAATAACTTTTTATCACCATTGGTGTGGAATGAAGCTCCATTGTCTAAGTACCATAAAATTCCCATCATTGATGACAACATTCATGCAATGAGGCAAAAATACAATTTGAATTGAGAGACCAAAGCCTCACTCACTGCTCCTCTTGAGGAATTCTTCTTGGACTTCTAGAGTGAACAATTTGTAGAAAAATGGCCTAGCTCATGACAACGAAAGCACTTAACCTTCATCATGTATTTCTTCTTACCACCATGATAAGAATCTGGTTTGGAATGGGAAGATTTCCATTTCCCCTTCTTCACCTTAATCGCTAAGGCACATTTCTCTTCATCATCAGTCTTTGATGAAGATCCATCCCTGGTGTTCCTCCTGATCTCCTCCTTCATCAAATCTGACCATAGTCGTTCCCAATCTGGCAGCTTCTCCCAACCATTAACATAGTCCTGATAACTATGCTAACTGTTTGGGAGTCTCAAAAGAGCAAGACTCACCATATCATCCTAGACAACCGTGATTCCAACAATTCCAAGTTTGTCACGACACTGAGTGAACTTGGTCAGGTATTTTGGAATCGTCTAGCCTTTCTCCATTTTGATTTTTCGAAGTTTGTCCTTCAGTGAAAATTTACTTTGGTCACTGTTGTTCTGATACAAGTTCTTCAATGCTTTCCACATAGCATACAAATTTTCCTTTCCATGGAGACTCGAGACAATGTGGTCTCGAACTCCCTCAAGGATTATCTTCCTTGCCTTCGCCACACACTTCGTCCATTCAACCAGATTTTGTGCATCCGATGTTGTTGGCTTAGGAATGTCTTGATCAACGAATTCCTTCAAGCCATTATCCTCCAACACAACCTCCATTCTATCCTTGCAGGCTATAAAATTTGAGTTGCCTTCCAAGACATACTCAAGCCACAAACAGTAGAACGCCAGCTCTCGATCCTGAAGTATGTATTGCAAATTTGAATTTCACCAGTAATGCAAAACTCAAAACTATGAAATATCCTTGAGTATATTGTTCTCAGCTCTCATAGCATGTAGAAAATTCTTGTAGATTCACAAGCTCATGCAATTTACTAAAGCACAAGACAAGAAACTACTTCTACTTTCAACCAGCAGAAGCCAATAAATTGATGAAAACAATATGAATAAGAAGAAGATAAATCAATGGCACACAACACAAGATGTATCTGGGGAGATCCACTACTCAAAACCTCTCTATATGTATTGCATATATAAGAAATATGAGTGAAGATACAAATCTTGTTCTCACTACAAAAATTCCGCAAAAGTATGCTCAACTCTCTCAGGTCACAAGCTAGCTCTTGGCCAACACTTAGCCAATTCTGCAGCTCTCCATGCCCCTAATCTCTTATATAATTCCTAGGATAAAAAATTTGTATTTAAAGGGAATCCATCCTTCCAAAACTTTGTAATCCAAACATAGGATCAATCTATGATGCATGCATGATATTTACACTCTAGTAAATAATACAATTGGTAGTACATTGTCCCTTCGCTCTAGTCTCAACTGGGTCTTTCTCATAATCGACATGCATGAGTTTCTGATGAGGGAATATTCAGTTGACTAGAGTGACACTTGTGGATGCACTAGTGAACCAACTGACTGTTAACTCTCTATTAGTTCCACAAATAGTTTGAAACTAATTTAATTGTACTTAACTCAGTAAACTGAGTGATCTAATTTCCAACTCAATTTAAACTCTACTGGACCCTAAAACTTACGGAGAACATATACATGACTACAAAAATACTTCCAACTCGAAATTCCTAAGCTAATTAAGTTAATTAAACTTAATTAACTATTTACAAGTTGCTATGAGAATAGAATTCAATTTTAATTCTCAATTTAATTCAATAACAAATTAAACTACAATTTCTTGTTGCCATTTCTCAACATACCTCTCTAACGAGTGATCCCTAAAAATAAGGAGGGTGCTTCCTCCTTAGTAGGGAATGGTGAATTAAATAACACACAAGATAACAAGGAAAGATATATTTAGCCATGAATGGTAAACATTTGCATTAAAGAAAGTTGTAGTACATGATTACAATGTTGGTACTTCTGTCCTTGATCTCTATCTATGAATGCATCATGAGCAGAGAGTATACCATTTTATAATTTCGGATTACATTACATTCCTATTTTTGAAAAGTAGGATCATCATGAGAATCTCTCTATTCTCATGTGATCTAAATCGAGATTATACAAAAACTACTTTATAACAAATTGTCTTGATTGAAACAGAATGGTAACAAATTTTCTAAATTACAATGATTTGTCATTTGAAAATCCTATTTGTGTCAACTAAGTCGGTTGCGTTGTCCATATATGTCTCCTTTCAAAGGTCATGCTGACTCTAATCATGTGGTTGTTCAAATTAGTCTTGTTGTTAATCATAGAAAAACATATAATCCAAAATAAGCTTAGTGTCTATCAGTAGTGTCAACAAAGCCTTTGTTCAAGCTTTGGCAGGGCAAAACTGGGTAGATATTATCCTATAGTAGCATCTCAACAAATCCACTCTACTTGAAACAACCCTTGTCAATTTATTAATAAGATAGGCTAAACCGGTTGAATTTTATGAGCATTTTTCAGTATGATGTTTATCTATTTTTTAATATGATATTTATCTATTTTTTAATATCTACCCAACGTATTCCAAAAATATTCAAAAATATTAAATTTGAAAAGTGTATTATTTATATATTTTGGAAATGTGCCCAAAGAGGGATTTGGGTAACATACAAATAGTGTGGGCTAAATTTTTTGAATGACAAGGTAACAAAAATAACAACTCATCCCACGAAGTGGGGACACTCCTCATTTTTTTTTATCTCCAATAAGATTGTAAACTTAGATAGTAAAAGGGCCTTTGGAAATTGGATATACCACAAAATACTTTGTAGAACACAAATACAACCACTAGTACAAAAATGATGTAGTGAATTGCAAATCTCTATACTTTCATATTAATGCCTTGGACCCATGGTATGAAAAGAAGTCAAAAAATATTTCATCTCTCCTCCATTATTGAAACATCCTCTAGTTTCTCCACAATATAACCATTAGGAAAATGAGTCTACACTAGTGAAGTGGGCTTGTTATTAACAATTTCCTTAGAAGCGTGGCCCTTAGATGAGGAGGATATATCCTTGCGTGCTTCTGCATGAAGATGTAAATCTAGATATAAAATTGAATCCTTATCAAAATGATGATCTAGAAGCAAGCATGGGTCATTTGACAACTTACGAACATATAGAAGGTAGTATTGAGCTATTGGTATCCCCATTTTTTAGATAATGTAAGATTGATGGATGAAATATGTTCCAATGATATAAATGGCGATGTGATGGTGTTACCCTTATATGATTTGAGTTAGTATTTAAAACATACCCACATTGTCTTTAGGCATTTTTTCAAACACTTGTCATGAATCTCCAATTTTTTGGCACCAGGAAAATAGGTTAAGAAGATGGTTTCCTCAAAATTGATCTTCCTCCAAATTGGTGTTGATAAGGGGAGGAACGTAACATTTATCCTACATGAAATCATCTAGCATCTAAGACCCTACAATATTTGTTGTCATGAGGACCATAATTTGTGTAAATATTTGATCAAACAGTAGCTTGAAAACCTCATTAATTTTGTACCTAACATATTTATTGAGTAATCAATCATCCAATTATAGGCAAGTAGATAAAGGGTTATGACTATAACTCTTAATGAAATTTCCAAACATCTTGGTAGACCCTCACAAGAACATAAACATTAGTTATTCATTCCCTTCAAACTAAAAAACCTTCTTGGACTCATGAAGACCTCAATATTAGCACTTCTACATCGTTTATGCAAATTTGTAGTGAAATTGACCAACCCTATCTACCATTTTAATAAAGCTCTATAGAACCTTGAAAACCCTTTCACTATGCATTTAAAACAGAATACTCCATTTTAATTTGAGCACCTTCACATCCTCTCACCTTGGCTTCAATAAAATCTATAATAATATCTTATGCCCATAGCCAATAATGTGGTAAACATTACATCTATAAAACGATATTCTTTTGGTTTGATTAAATATCTCATTATCAACTTTTTGAATTAATTCCCAAAACTTTTCAAATTTGTATTAAGAGATATTTAAGAAATCTCTTTATTTTTATTTACATATTGATGGTCTTTTTCTTAACTAGAATCTCATGTTTGTT
Organism: Pinus tabuliformis; assembly: GCA_031772625.1. NCBI lineage: Eukaryota > Viridiplantae > Streptophyta > Pinopsida > Pinales > Pinaceae > Pinus > Pinus tabuliformis. The sequence goes on along the minus strand of CM062820.1, from coordinate 1,024,960,802 downwards.
ATAGAAAGTAACTTGGAAACTCTAGAGAAGTAAGAGAAAGAAAATAAACTATTACCATTTGTTGAAAAAAAAATTGTGTACTCTGAATTTATCCCAACATCTATAACTAAATCAAAACCATTATAAACCCTTAATTCTAATTATATAAAATATTTCGATAATAATTTTCTAAATTAAAATATCTTTTTTTTTTTTTTTACTTATCTATATTAAGATATTAATCTTATTTTACAAACTAAATTTCAAATATTTATCTATATTCAAATATTAATCTTATTTTACCTAACTAAATTTCAAATATTTATCTATATTCAGATATTAATCATATTTTACAAACTAAATTTCAAACAAACTAACTACATATATAAGCTTTATTCGGGATAAACAAGGCATAGGGTGAAGGACATTGCAGAGTGAGCGGAGAGATGGCCATTGTCAAGGGTTTTTCCTGCGCTGATAATGGAACCATAGACATCGCGGTCGCTGGAGGTGGGGTTGCAGGACTGATCACGGCCACGGTCCTCCACAGGATCGGCCTCAAGAGCATAGTGCTGGAGCGCACTGCTTCTTCCCGAGATGCCGGCAGGGGTTTTGTTATGCGGACAAAAGACTGGAAAATATACGACGGTCCTGGCACAACAGATACCATATGCCCAAAACAACATTTGCTTGATGGGCCATCCGTATCAGAGACGGATCTGGAAGTGAAGCACGAGAAGAAGCACGAGACCAGAGACCTGCACACAAAAATCGCTCTTGGGATCAAAACCCAATTCGAAGGCCGAAAATTGCCAGGGTTTGGATTGATCGTTCACGCTAACATAGTTCATTCTCTCATGACTTCTGCATGCAAAGATAGGGGACTGCAAGTTGTATATATGCCCCATCACATAATTGCATGGGCCAATCTCTACAGATCTGGGCTGGATCTACTCGATCTGAGCCGAAAATACTATAGATCCAGGCCGGATCTAACTGTTTGGAGAAAGTTCCAAGATTATACAGAACCTAGGCAGCAGATCGGATGGAATGGGCATCGATTGAGCAGAAGGAAAGCAGCAGATCGACCCAATAGGAGGCAAGATCTAGAAGAATGCACACACCTGGACCATCTGGCAACCAGCAAAGACACCGGTTTAGACAGGGCTCAGCCAAAATGCAGACATCAGGTAACTAAAAATCGATTTCAGATCTTTATTAAAATCCCGGAGATGAAATCTCTCTTAGTAATGGGTAAGTGCAGATAGCTCTGTTTCGCAGCTAAAGCAGAAAATTTGTGCATTGACTGGCTATCCTGGCCAGATCCAACACTTAGTCAGTGGCAGGTGGTCCCTCCAGGACAACAAAACCCTGGGAAGTTACGAGAACAATCCAGGAGAAACCATTGGTTTGAATCTCAGGCTGAGAGGAGGGGCCCCATCTCAGGGACAGCCAAGCAGTTCAGGAGGGAACAAGGGGAAAACAGCACCCCAGCACAATCCTAAGGGAGCTTCATCCTACAAAAACATTCTCCAAGGCAACAGAGAATCAGGATCTCCCCCAGATCAAGGTGGATATACACCCCGGCCTTATATAGTTGACCAGCTAGGACAAACTCCAGCCTTTAATATTGATGACATAGGGCTTGACGATTATGTTAAGTCTTATGAAACACAAGCTCTAATATGTCGCTTTAACAGCTTCTGGCCAAAACCAATGGACCTCTTTCATTGGATTTTTACCAATTGGACCATGGAATGCGACATACATCTATGTTCCAAAGGGTTTTTCATAGTCAGATTTACATCTAAGGAGATAAGAGATACTATCATCAGTGCTAGGCCCTGGTTCTGGGGAACGGCGGGGCTGTTCATAACCCCATGGTTCAAAGATTTTGACCCAAACAAAATGACTGTATCAAAAGTGCCAGTTTGCGTACGCCTACATAACCTTCCCCTTCACTTTTGGAGCGAAAGAGTTCTGGAAGGAATCGGGAACAACATAGGGAAATACATCAAAACAGATCTGGAGAGGATTGATGAAAGGATTTTCACTTTCGCACACATATGTGTGGAAGTAGACCTAAGTAAAGGGCTCCCAGATAGCATAAGGCTGATCTACAAACAACAGGATTGGCTGCAAGTACTAGACTACGAAAATACCGCCTTCAGATGTAGGATGTGCAGACAAACAGGACACTTGCAAAGCACATGTCCAGAGGCCAAGAAAGTTAACAGTAAAAGGAAGCAGAAATGGAAGCAGAGGAAAGGATGGAAATTATCCCCCCCTAACTCAGAGGATGAAGAATCTGAAGTAGAAGAAGACGACACCCCCACAGAGAATGCTGAAGTACCCCAAGCAACGAGAACCCAGAAGGAAAATACATCAGAAAACAAGACCCCACAGTCCTATCCAAATCAGGCAGAAAGGACAATCGAAGATCAGAGCATGGGAGGGACCAAACGACTTCACCAATCAGACAACTCAGATTCAGACAAGGAACCAGGCCCGCAAAGAGTAGAAACACAGTTAGTCATAGCATCGATCGAGCCTACTCAAGGAGAGTGGCGCAAGGTCGAAAAGAAAAAGGGAAGGAAAACCTGACGATCCAAATTCAGTTTTCCTTCTTCCCTCTTCTTCTTCTTCTTTTTTCTTTTTTCATTTTTGCACGCTAGTTGTGTATTGTTGTGAAGAGTGCGAAAGCACTTGAGCCCAATGGGCAGCTTATGGAAATGCTCAATGCATCTGCAATTGTAACTTTTCATTTTTTAATAAAAGGTTACAAATTTTTTCTCCTGAAAAATATATAATCTTTATTCAAAACAACAAAACAAAACACATAAAACATTTTACTTATCTATATTCATATATTAATCTTATTTTACAAACTAAATTTCAAACAGACTAACTACATATATAAGCTTCATTCCAAAAATATATTTTTATTCATAATTAATCTGTAGACATCATCTTAGCCTAAGCCAAATCCATTGTAAAAGCCACTACCTATAATTGTAGTTCCTATTATAATAATTCTTCGAGTTTAAAAGAAAAAAAAATACGGTGTAAAGAGCCGCTCATGCTAAATGGTGGTGTAAGAGCCGCTCACGCTATATCTCCCTCTCCAACCTGTTGGTGTAGATGCACTTAGACTAGCTGTAGACTAGCTGTGTTGGTGTACATGCAACTACATTAGCTCCAGTTAACTTATTGCTTGCATGCATGTGGCACATGTACACATTAGCATAAGATAAAGCACACTTAGCTTTAGTTAGCTTTAGTTATTGCATGCACAACTAAGCTTAACTTAGTTGCTTTTGTGTATTTATTCTAAACCTCATATTGTAGAATTTACTTTCATTCTTTTCTCAATTCTTGCTCGCTTTCTTCCTTCTCTTGCAAGCTTGTTATTGTTTTGCAGATCTAGATCTATCTGTGTTTCTCAAAAATCTTACATGGTATCAGAGCACATGGATTTGTAATCAGTGCACAAGCAATTTTATTTGCAGGTTCAGAAGATTGAAGGAACAACAAAGAATGGAGTCTAAATTGGAGTTTCCACAATCGACAATTCTCACTCCATATAATTATTTCGAATGGAAGCCAAAGATTCAACTTCATCTTAGAAGTAGAGGCTTATTTCGAATAACCATGGGAACGGAAGTTGAACCAACATCGGCAGTGGAGAAAGCAAGATATTTCAATCGCATGGACGAGGCCTTCGGCATCCTATGTTTATCTATTTCTCCGGAACTGCTATTTCATGTTGAATCATGTTCAACTCCAAATGAGGTATGGAAAATTTTGGAAGAATTGTTTGGCAAACAGGATGAAATGCTTAGAATAATAAATGATTCGATCGCAATCTATAGAAATCGTCGTGAAAGCTTTAGCTTAGAACCGGAGGACTCGCTTGTCGCCAGCCTGTACGCCACCAACTACGTCCAAGGTCTCCAAGAAACCGACGGTGGTGAGTACGACGACGACGAACCTCTGGATTTGATTTCGAACTTGCGAGAGATTGAAAGGAAAACAAGCTTACAACCCGATGATGACCAAGAGTTCGAATTCACGGGTTTCGTCGTCGATCAACTGGTCTGCGCGGGAAGCACGAATATCGCCGAGGGTTTGAACGCCCAAGAAAAGGGCCACCCCGATAGCCCCGATCATGAGTCCTGGACTGCCAACAAAGCGCAGAAAGTGGCCAATAAGTGCGTTGTTGATCAAACCGAAGCCACCATCAGAAAAGCCAGAGTTTCAGCCCAGGCCAGATCCGAGGCTCCCATGATAAGCGATGGGTGCCAATGGAGAAAATACGGGCAGAAGATGGCAAAGGGCAATCCATGCCCGAGGGCGTACTACCGATGCACTATGGCTGTTGGCTGCCCTGTTTGCAAACAAGTTCAGAGGTGTGTGGAGGACAGGTCGGTTCTGGTAACAACATACGAGGGAAGTCATAATCACCCGCTGCTGCCTGCGGCTACAGCCATGGCATCAACCACATCAGCAGCTGCCTGCATGCTTCTTTCAGGCTCTACAACAAGCAACGATGGAGGCTTCAATTCGAGTTTCATGCAGGCCGCCGCAGGAAGCCTAATGTCGTGCTCACCCGCCTCCATGGCCACCATCTCTGCCTCTGCTCCATTTCCTCTTGTCACGCCAAAGCTAGACGTCTTCGGACAGGACACTGAGAATAATATGGAGTCAAATAGGAAGACGGAGAAACTCTTAGAACTTGCGAAACTGGAGTTCAACATCTTTCAATCCATACAGAAGACAGAGTTAGAGTCCCTCTTGAGATGGTGGAATGATTCAGGTTCACCTCAGATTACTTTCAGTCGACATCGCCACGTGGAGTACTACACTTTGGCTTCCTGCATCGCGTTTGAACCCCAACATTCTGGATTCAGACTCGGCTTTGCGAAAACGTGTCATATTGTCACTGTTGTCGACGATATGTACGACCTTTTCGGAACAGTTGATGAGCTCAAACTTTTCACAGCCGCAATTAAGAGATGGGATCCGTCGGCCACAGATTGCCTTCCACAATATATGAAAGGAATTTACATGATGGTTTACAACAACGTAAATGAAATGTCTGCGGAGGCACAGAAGGCTCAAGGCCGAGACACTCTCAACTATGCTCGACAGGCTTGGGAGGATTTTCTTGATTCGTATATGCAAGACGCAAAGTGGATCGCCACTGGTTATCTGCCAACGTTCGAGGAATACTTGGAGAACGGGAAAGTTAGCTCTGGTGCATTGCAACCCATGCTGACTATGGACATCCTCTTTCTTCTTTTTTATGCATTGTATATGGGTACCTAAAATGGCCGTGTTGCCGGGACCCATTCATTATTGCATCACACTCACCTAAGTTATGCTTAAGGGGGGGTGTTGGTGTACATGCACTTAGACTAGCTGTAGACTAGCTGTGTTGGTGTACATGCACCTAGATTAGCTCCAGTTAACTTATTGCTTGCATGCATGTGGCACATGTACACATTAGCATAAGATAAAGCACACTTAGCTTTAGTTAGCTTTAGTTATTGCATGCACAACTAAGCTTAACTTAGTTGCTTTTGTGTATTTATTCTAAACCTCATATTGTAGAATTTACTTTCATTCTTTTCTCAATTCTTGCTCGCTTTCTTCCTTCTCTTGCAAGCTTGTTATTGTTTTGCAGATCTAGATCTATCTGTGTTTCTCAAAAATCTTACACAACCAGCCGTGGATTTCAGACCTGTTTGATCGACATTCCGACAAACTTTGATAATTTGAGTATATATTTTAGTGACCCATTTTCATTTTCAAAAAATATCAACACAATAAACTTTTACTTTAATAATCCAGCTCAGGAATAAGAACATACTTTAGCTTTAATGTACGCTCGGGAGGATATTAACACATTTTACTTTAATGTCAAATTTACAGCAATCAAATCGAAAAATGAAAGAAGGTTGTCGTTAAAGACGGTTGCGTGGAAGAAGAGAAATGACGTGACAATATTCTGGAGCACCTTCCTTCAAAGATAAGGCATATATGGTAAGAGAAGCCTCTGAAGAATATGACAGGGGAGGGTAAGGCATATATGGTAAGAGAAGCCTCTGAAGAATATGACAGGGGAGGGTGCCTCTGTGTATAACTATATATATTGATAGCCAGACAGACAGATGGATCAGTCAAGTCATCAACTAAATTGCAAGGTATTGTTGCAATCAATCTCTAATCAAGAATGGCTTTAGCTTCATCCGCCCAAGCAGCCAACATTGCAGCTTCCGCTCCTGCGCATCGCCCCGCAGCTGCCAGATCCTCATCTTTGAGCCGCTCACTTCCCTCTGTCTTCAAGGTTTGTTTTTTACTATTCATATTTTTTTCACTGTCTAATACAATAAGAGCTTCAGGTTTATTTCCACTTCACGTGCCGCTGCAAGGCTGAGAACTTATAGCCATTAATAACAATCATCTTGTGTGCATTGCAGAGAGCTGAAATATCAGAGTTTGCGGGCCTGAAAACGACATCCGGTTGTATCACATATGGAAGACATGTACGGGAGAACAACCTCAGCCTCTTTGATGCGGTTGCCTCGCAGGTTGTAGCTAAGGTGAGCCAATACTATTCCCAATCTTATCCACTCATCACAGCTCGCGCCGCCATTCGTATTTGCTGATTACTTTTTATCTGGTAACTGAAATAATCAGGCTGGAAACTCGGGAGCCGTGAGAGGAGAAACCGTCGCAAAAATGAAAGTCGCTATCAACGGATTCGGACGGATTGGCCGCAATTTTATGCGTTCCTGGCATGGCCACAAGCGCTCGTCTCTTGAAGTCGTTGCCATCAATGACACAACTGGTGTGGAAAATGTATGTTATCAGTTATAACAGGGGAAGGGTTCATATCACTGCGTATATATATACACACACTCAATGTTTAGATAGTGTTTATATATATATATATATGTTACTGAGTGTTTCGTTTTACTTTGTATTGTGAGTGTAGGCCGCTCATCTCCTGAAGTATGACTCAATTCTGGGTAGATTTGATGCTGATGTGGACGGCGTATTTAAAGGTGGTGAGAATGGTTACAGAAGTATGCACGTGGGTGGGAAACAAATCTTTGTTCTTTCTGAGAGAGACCCCTCCCTGTTGCCATGGAAGGACCTCGGTGTCGACCTTGTCATCGAGGTAGGGGCATATATATTTTGAAATACATACACATATGCTTCGACGAATACGTAGTAATACTGTGGTTGTAGATATGGTTGAGCCTGAATTAACGCAATCCGGTGATGCAGGCGACTGGAAAGTTTACAGAGAGAACCCAAGCTCAGAAGCACATTGATGCCGGGGCTAAAAAGGTGATCATTACAGCATCGGGCAAGGGCGAAGATATCCCCACATATGTTGTGGGAGTCAATGACAGCAATTATGCTCACGACGATAGCAACAACATCTTTAGGTTAAATTTTCATTGGTTTCTCAGAGTCATGTCATGAGTCACGTCAGTCCTTTATAACGTAGAATTCGATATTAGTATATATACTATATATATGCCGTGACCATTGAGGTTTACATGGGGCAAAACGAGAAAGAACTACAAGTGGGCTGAATGAGTTCCAATAGTCTAGATTTAAATTTTAGTGGTGTAGAGTTATTTCTAGATTTAAATTTTTGCGGCGTAGAGTTATTTTCTCTGTCTTAAAAAGATGATGTTTGATTTCTTGCTTTTCACCATGAAGATGTTTTGTTTTTCCTTAAATATTTCCAAAAAGCAAGTGATAATAATATCCATCCTTTACTTGATTTTGACATGATAACATGACTTCACTTCACTTTGCAGTAATGGATCTGGCACAATAAATTGCCTTGCTCCATTAATCCAAACCCTGGACAAAGAATTCGGTGGTAAGTAATTCTGCCACATACAAAAATAGTTATAACCAAATACAATGAAAAGATTTCACACAACCCGGTTCAGTCGTACTTAAAGTGAACTATATTGTCAGGGAATGGAGACTATTCTGTAGCAACAAGTTATTTTTATCTCTTATTTTGCGTAAGATCTGCAAATAATGATGATAATGGTGTGATGTCGTTGTTGCAGGCATAGTGAAAGGGACTGTCTCCGCCACACTTTCATATACCAGTGATCAGGTGATTGGATTGTGCAAACATTTTTCTAAAGAAAATTAGTGGGAAAATCTGAATAGATGCTAATTTCCATATTTGATCTCCATCAGGTTTTAAAAATATATATTTGAATCTTACATAAATGTTATTTTAAAAGTTCGAACTCGACTAACTGTGAGTGTTTCGTCTAAAATATTAGAGGAATAGTTAATTGGAACTGAATTAATTTCAGATCGGATGTCTTAATGCAGAGTCTGCTGGATGCAATACACTGTGACAGGAGAAGAGCAAGAGCGGCGGCGCTAAACATAGTTCCAACGAGCATCGATATATCTATTAATACACTATCTCGAGTGCTGCCCAGCACTGTGAATCTCAAGGGCAAGTTCAATGGCATTGCTATGCGCGTGCCCACCCCCAACGTTTCTGTGGTGGACTTGGTGGTCAACGTGGGGAATAAGGGGTTCACGGTAGATGATGTGAAGAAAGCCTTCAAGAAGGCTGCTTCCGATGGACCCCTCCATGGTATTCTTGCAGTGTGTGACGAACACTTGGTGTCCATGGACTTTCGCGGTTCCCACGCTTCAGCCATGGTAGATAACACACTCACCATGGTCATGGGAGACGACATGATTAAAGTGGTCGCTTGGTTCGACAATGAATGGGCTTACAGGTATTCATCACATAACACAAAAGTTAATATAAAATGCATTGTTTCCTCGCAGTGGCCATTAAATAAATACCGTTCACTATTTTGCACTTTAAATAACTATAAATAATTGAACCATTGGATATACACATATATATTGAATCCCTATAAACTGATATTAAATTAATTAATTTAATATTTAAAATGGATCTGTTCTAATAGAATATTTAGATCGATCAAATAATGTACATATAATTCAGGCTGTTCAAATAATGTACATATAATTCAGGCTGTTGCTGCATGCCGCAGTCTAATTAGTCGGAAGAATTGCTCAGAGAGTTATGAAATTTCTGTCATATTTAGAAGAAATTTGACAAGGATTTTTGTAAATTCAAGTTGTAGTTGTTAAACTTCAAAATTTTAGGTGTTTTAGATGTTTTTGATGGTGCTGAATCCATTTCCAGCATCAAAAACAGGATTCAAATACTGTCTTTACAAGAGTTTTTGAAATTTTTTTGCCCAGATTCTAACCACATTTAACTGTCCAAGCAATTCCTCCACTTCCTTAAACAGACTCCTAATTGCCTTCCCACACTATATATAATTAACTTTTACCCAACTTTTAAATAAATGGTTATTTATTTAACTTTACTTATTTGATTCTTGTTTTGATGGCAATAAACAGTTTACCCCACTTTTAAATAAATGGTTATTTATTTAACTTTTCTTATTTGATTCTTGTTTTGATTGCAATAAACAGCCAAAGAGTTGTGGAGTTCGCACACACGGTGCACGCAAAATATGCAGCGGCCCACGGCGAAGTTCTCGTTCGTGAGGAAGAGCAAATGTGCAGGGTCGATACAGAGCACATTGAATGCAAAATACACGACGTTTGAATTTAATTAGCGTTTCCTACACCCCTTCCCTCATCCCTACTTTAATGGAGCTTCCGTACTCGTTTAATCAATGGAGTTTCTTCTTTTACGTGCTTTTCTGTTGTTTCATGTAATGCTCCTTCCAATTCTTGTTGTTAAGGCTGGACTTCCGTCAGTACCCTGCAGAATAAAAAAATTGGAGTTGGATCAAGGGGTTATTAAAAAGGGTAACGCAATGGCGCTGTTTTTATTATTATATTTGAAGCTCCAGCTTGATCGGATTTTATATATTTAGGTTGTTAGAATGTCCTCTTTGTGGTTTTTACAGAGGCCACAAGTTACGTGTGAGTCAAAAGACATGTGTCATGTCTTGTAATAATATTCCTTCCTCAATAATAAAATTGTTATTTGATATATTTCTTGTTTCCTCAAATTCATCGGAAATTATTCTTAGCTGACTTCCCCCGGAGGATAATGACTTTGTTTCATGGATATCGAATAATGCCAAGTTTTTAATGTAAGAAATCACTGAATTAAATGTAAGGGAACATTTTTTTTTTATGATTAATTGATTGAATATAAATTTTTTTATGATTAATTGAGAGTGAGTGAGTATGTATTGAAAGTATTTCTGTTTGCATTTGTTTATAATGCGATTTTTTGAAAGGTTTTTTGGTGGGTTTTTCTAGTCAAAATTCGATAGCAATTTATTGGAATCACAAGTTTGATAGCTAGTTTCTACACAATCAAAGCGTCCCAGGGGTTTTTAAGGGTGCTAAATCCAAATATGGAGTTAAAAAACCATTTTAAATAATACAAATCAAGATTTAACCTCAATATTTTCCGCCTGATTATGTCACCTAAATCTCCAAAAAGTCGCATTATAGACAACTCCTGTTTGTTTTATGATATTAATAAAGTGTATGTGTTGTTTATTTTAAATATAGTTAAATTAATTTAGAAATTAAAGTTGAATTCAAATTAGTGTTAAGGTTTAGAGTTTAGTCAATTTAGGTTTTATTGATTAGTAAATTGAGGTATCTTGTTAATTATACTTTTGCATTGTAAAAATAGAGAATCTAATCCTATTTAAAGACAATAATAATGTTTTATTGTAGTGATAATGTTTTTGTTGAGAATGTTGTTTAAAAAAAATTACATTTATAATGTATAGATAAATATATTTTAAACTCTAATTGTTATAGCCAAATATCTTTGTGAAAACTCCAAAAAATATAATATTCAAAATGGAACTTTGTTATTTGTTGTTTGAATTTATAATCATTTTCATTTATTATTAATAATTTATTACTGATTTTTTATTGATATTAAATAAAATTATAGAATTTTTTCACTATAATTTAATTTATTTGTTAAAATTCATTTCATTTTCATGGGCTTAAACCAAATTTTGCAATAAATAATAAATATTTAGTTAATATAAATAAGTGGTTATTATTTTAAAAATAATTATATAATAATTAAATGAATCTTATATTAACTGTCTAAATATTTTTAATATATATTAAATAAAACTTTATGGTTTGAATCAATTTTCACTTCATTATTAATGAGTTTAGCCCATTGCATCAATTTTCACTTTATTATTAATGAGTTTATCCCATTGTATCAATTTTCACTTTATTATTGTATTTGTTTATGGAAAAAGTTATGTAATTAAACTAAAAAAAAAATTAATGGTCTTTTTTGCAGTCTTTCCACAAGATAATCCGGTGTCAATAACTGCCTTACATATTTTATGCCATAATTTGCACATATAGTTGCAATGTCAATGCATTATTTTTAGATATTTGTGTATTCAAATTTTTATTCTTAATCTTTGAAGGAAGTAAATAATAACACATTTACAATCACTTACTTCCCAATATAAGTTAAGCAATTATTTGCATAAAAAATGGATGATAATCAGATGTAGAGAAGTGTTGCAGGGCACTCAAGTTACACATTATTGTTGAAAATATCAACAAGAAATGATAAAAATAAAAATGTTAAAAATAGCATTGTTATAAATAGCATTTCGAGATATACTCCAACTCTGTTGAAAATAGCATCAAGAAATGATAAGGATATATTTCAATTTTGATTTATCCTTGAATCATAATTGAGAATTCAAATTCAAATTTAGTCTCACTAGCTATTTGAAAAATAATTAATTAATTCATCTTGAGTTAATTAGTTGGAGAAAATCAAACATGAAGTCTTTGTGAAGACATACAACAGTTATCTTTTGATTGAGGAAGTTATCCCTTAATTAAGGACATAAGGATGAGTTGTATTTGAGTTGTAATTAGTTAGCTCAGTTAACTGAGTTAAAGACCAGTTAAATTAGTTCCAAACAGTTTGAGGAAATAATTGTGACTTCAGTTAGTTAATGCATGCATGCATGCAATGCAACTAGTGTTCTCCAAATAACTGAATATTCTCTCATAAAGAACTCATGCATGTCAGTTCAGACAAACACACAGTTGAGATTAAAGGCGGGGACAATGTACTATCATTTGGAGGAATTTTCTTATAAAGGAAACTCATCCACGCAGAAGGAATTTTAGGATTGCGCAGTTAATTCAGAGGTCAGCAGTGTGTGAGGTGGGAATCACATAGGTGGCAGCTTGAGGACCCAGGAGAAACTGCGGAAGGAGATAGGAGGCTTGGAGGAGTGAAGGAAGGCATATGTGTTGTCTATTCTGTCTATGAGCAGCAGTGAAGGATTGTACTGAGCACTGGATAGCTTGTGAGCTAGTGTGATTGAATCTTCTTCTATGTTATATGCGTTCTGGTTGATCTTGCTCAATTTGATTAAGCTTCGCAAGTTTGATTGTAGAAGTAGATTAAGTATTTTGCTTTAGTACATTGCATAATCAGTTTAATCTATAATGAGAATTTCTACAATTATATTTTTAGAAAAATTACAAATTAATATATAAGTGGAAAAATTAATTACTTACTAAAATGCAAAAACTACTTGCTTAAATATTAATACTCAATAGACATTAACTCCCCACAAATATATTTATATACATCCTTTAATTATCTTTTTTTTTTAAAAGAAACACTACTTAAATCAAAGTGAGTAGTAATTAATAGTTAAATTCAAAAAAAAAAAAACACAACTAAGCTAAACAAACATATCGTGTCTATTTCTTATATATATTTTTAAGTCAGTTTTCTACATTTTAAAATTACATTAATCAAATCCAACATGTCTGTTTCTTAAATATATCTAAGTCAGTTTTCTACATTTTAAAATTACATTAATCAAATCCAACAACCTGTATCCATCACATAGCAATATTAAATACCGTAATTTGGTAAAATAAAAGGATAACAAACCGAAGCTTTTATTTGTTATATTTGAAGTACCAGTTTGATCTGATTTTATTTAGGCGGTTGGAATGTCTTGGTTTGTGGTTTTTATAGAATCCAAAAGATATGTGTGATGCCCTTTCCAGTGTTGAGAAGCATTGATTGAGGTTTGTAATAATAATTCTTTTATAAAATAATAAAATGGTTATTCTTTATATTTCAACGTAAATTATTCCTACTTGGCTTTGTTTTCCTCCGGAGGATAATACTTTTGTTTCATAGATATCGAATAATGCTAAATTTTTAATGTGCGAAATCACTGAATTAAAGTAAAATAGCATTCCGTAAGGAGTTGGGTAGGTATATATATATATATTAAATCGAAAGTATATTTTGTTTCATAGATATTGAATAATGGCAAGTTTTTGATATAGAGAATAACTGAATTAAATCTAAGCGGGGTCATTAAGGAATTGAGTATAACTTTTTATTATAGTATAATTAATTAAGAGAGTGTATTTATAATTTAGATTATATATATGATTCAAAGTACTTTTTGTTCTATGGACATTGAATATGGTCATCTTTTTAATATAGGAAATCACTTAGTTAAATCTAGTAGGGCTGTTAAGGATATATATATATATATATATATATATATATATATATATATATATATATATATATATAAAAGTAATTAAAATTATTTATTTATTTTGGTTCAATTTTTTTGAAATGATTAATTTTTGTAAATAATAATATACCTATGATAAAAATAAAATATAATATCTATTAAATGGATTAAAAAGTATATATATAATTTTATATAAAAAAATATTCCAAAATAAATAATGTTTTAAATATATTTTAAAGTTTAATTTTACCATTTTATTAATATTAATATTTAAAAATTAGTTTTGATTAGTGATTTACAACTTTATTTATGTTTGGGATGCTTCTTATATAAAAATATTCAATGTTTTATTACATTCAAGCCACTATTCCTATAAGCATATAAGAGCCAAAAATAGAAAAAAGCTTACAATATTAACAAAACAACATACTAGATATTAGTGAAAGGAATGTCATTCCCAAACCTTGGCCCCCCTTTTGAGGGAACATTGTAACATTTAAATCTCGAAGATTTTGAGCAACAATACTAATTTCATTGTTGGAGGAAGAGAGGTCTAAGGAATGCTTATCCATAGTGGATTGAAGGTGTTCAATTTGTTCGCATAGGATATAGGGCTCATCCTCCTTCATGCTCAATATGATGCGGTGTTCCATCAACAATTCCATGGTCATGGTCATGTTGGAAACTAGTTGATTATGTCTCATTTGTAGTGTGACAATATCTTCCTAAAGTTGATCGATTCTCTCCATCAGCCGCTTGAATTATGCACTTGCGGACGTCAATGTCTTATGTAGGATAATCTACACCCATGGATGGTACATAAGAGTTTCTTTTGGTCATTAGTACTAAAGAGGAAAATACACTCAAAATTTAAGCTCCTTTAGGAGATTTTATCTCCAAGCTTCCTAAGATGACAATGTCTCAGCATGAGAGATATTATGCCAAATTAGATAGATGGTGAAATTATCTTCCAACCTATAAAGAAAATAGAGGAGAAGGCGTGGATAACCTTTCTAAGTCCTCTCCCATTGAAGGCATATACCAAAGGTTGATAACTAGAACACAAAGTTAATGAACCTTGCAAGAGCCTTTCTATCCATGCATAGAATTAAGAAAATATTACCATGTCTAGCCAATTGAATTGAAACACATAATAGAGGATAATAGCACCCCAAAATTCAATATATTGGAGGATGAAAGTCCAGTTGCAACTACCTCCCTCAACCCACTTCAATTTATAGAGTATATCAAAGTAGAGTGACCCCCAAAAATGACAATTTTCTCCAAACAAAGACGTGGAATAATGTCTCCCAAAATTTCAACCTCAACATAAGGAATAATATACCCTAAAATTTACCTAAAATTTTAAGTTTATAATTTGTCTAAAAAGCAGGGAACATCCTAAAGTACTTCTTTTGAAGCTTGAAAGTAGGAAAAAAAGAAGAAGAGCTAACTAGAAAGAGGAAATTCTATATTTCATATTGAAACTTCTCAGTATAGCCTTTACATTTACTTGGAGTTAGATGTAGAAGGTATGGCTAGAAATAGTCAAGGCAACTCGCTAATTATAGATTATATTCCTTTGCTTGATCTCCTTGTCCACCCCCAATTTTTACTTCTGTCATTCGTTAAATTATAAGTACCAAACTATGGAGCAGGTATTCACATATTTTCCTTACACTACTTGTAGGCCTAATTCCATGCAAGCCTCCATCTTCATAGGGGATATGACCCTTGCTATGAAAATTTCCATCATACTAGTATGAGTGAAAAACATAAATCTCTCTCAAAATCACAAAGGACCATCACCATCACCTTTGTTTGCCTCAACATACAGTGCCAAAAGCTAGAGTGGTTGATTCTGCCCCACTCCATCCATGAATATGATTAAATTTACATGGAGTTAAGTCCATGAGAATTCCACCTCGCTCCTCCATCATGTTTTAATTTCAAGTAAATTAATCTTTCCATATTTATGCAAGGGGAAAAATTGAGGAGTTATTCTTATTTTTAATTCTCGTGGAGCTAATGAAACTCCCACATTATCCAAAGAGTCGACCAATTGACTACGCTGCCTCAGAACATGTTACAATTCATATTTGTCAAGCTTTTGTAGAAGACCCAATATTTTTTTAACAAGAGATTCCAAGTACAAATCTTTCAAGAATGTTTCCCTTATTAGAATTTGTATGATTATCTTAGAATCTCGAGTGATTAAGAAACTTGATATCTTCTATCTTTTAGCTAACACCAATCCCCAAAGTAGAACTTATGTTTTTGCTTGGTTGTTAGATTTATTTCCTAGGCCCCATGAAAATCCTAGAAATGCTAGTAATTAAAACATTTGATATCTTTTATCTTTTAGTTAACATGAATCCCTAAAGTAAAACCTGCTTGGTTGTTAAATTCATTTTCTAAAACCATGAAAATGTTAAATTTATTCATTCACAAGGACAAAAAAATAACACTCTAGTTCTAGCCACTACTTTCTTACTATATATTTGTTAAAACAGATATATACTTAATTAATATATTTTTTTTTAATTATAATTAAATGGTTAAAACCAATTTTAAATCTTGCTACATATTATATATTTTACCTTTAATAATTTTTTAAATATAATTGTATTGGAAAAAAGTCACACAAAAAAATATAAAATTATAAAGAAATTTTCATATTTGTTTTTCCAACAATAATTAGATATAATTATAAAACTTCTATTAATATAATTATATTAAATTAATTATTAATATTATATAAAAATTAATAAGTAATTAAACTTCTATTAATATAATTATATTAAATTAATTATTAATATTATATAAAAATTAATAAGTATACATGAAAACAGTATAATTATTAATATAACTATATTAATATAATATAATATTGCGTCAAGGTCCATGGTGGTTTATATTTATATTTTTATAGATATAAATATAAAGTTCAATGATTCATGGTAAGCCCTTATAACATCTACCTTTTAGTGGTGGCTTGTCAAAGTTTGGTTTTTCTTTTGGGTGAAATACAAGGAACATAACTCGGATGACTATCGAAATTAGTTTCAGAGCAAGGAAGATATCAAGAAGAAGAAAGACAATAATTAAATATAATTAGACCTAATATTTCTTTCAACAAAAGATTTCGAGTACAAATCTTCCACGAGATGCTTCATATCTTCTCTTTATCTAACACGGATGATGATGAAGAAGTAGAGCATATGCTTTTGAGATGCTTCATATCTTCTCTTCAGGTCGTTCCTTTTTTGCAATATGTTTATTTAAAGTAGATATATATTCTTAATATTATTTTTCAAAATCATATTTAAATGATTAAAACCACTTTAAAACATGGTTTCATATTATTTACTCAATTTTCAATAAAGTATTAAATTTTATATATAATTTTATTTAAAAATTAATTTATGAAAAAATGTGTCATATTATATAATTAATTTTTGATAAAATATTAAATTTTAAACCTAATTTTATGATTTTTTATTTAAGGGTGCAAGGAGTAATATAAAATTATATGGAAATTTTGATTTTTTTTTCCTTTTTTTCAACAATAATTAGATATAATTATTAAATTATATTAATATAATTTTAATATTAAATTTTTTAACAATATAATTATTAATTTATATTAATATAATTTTAATATTAATTTTTTTAACAATATAATTTTTCAATGATATTAATATAATTTTAATATTATGTTTTCACAATAATCTTGGGGTCTACTCAATATTAAAATGCCATATAACTATTAAAAATATAATTAAATATTATTATAATAAAAAATTCACTTTTGGCAAAAGGTCTAAAGATTATTACTTAAAAAAAACCATTAAAGATTAATTATAATTTTAACCATGGTTGAAATAATTATTATAAATTAAAATTATAATAATATAAAAGTAGGAATGAAATTACAATTAGAATTAGAATTACATAATAGAACTATTTTAAAAAATTTCAAAATCACCATTTATTTTTTTTAAATATGTAATTCCAAAAAGTACTTTGGGTTTAGTAAAATTACTCATTACTTAATATTATTATATATATATATATATATATATATATATATATATATATATATATATATATTATAATCTTAAAAATATAAAAGTATATGAGAAAGAACTAAATGAGTGATCATTGTGTTAAGAAGTATTGTGTAGACAATGTGATTACAAGTTGAAACTCCCTATGGTTCATGCAAAAAAAATACAATAATTAACAAAAAGCCATAGCAATTATTTACTTTTTCTATATTCATACAAATGTTTGTGATCTTTCTTTACAACTTCCACTTCCTTATTAAGTTGGTACATCGTTTCATCCTCCATTGATACCCACCAAGAGATAAGTTGGCTAATATTCTTTAGTTTGAGGCTATGGATTGATCTTCCCTACTCAAATTGAGTGCCAAATTTTGTACAAGATAGTATTTTTCTTCTAAAACTATCAATTACTTTAATTCCACAAGAGACCCCATGATTTATGCTATCTAGGTTGTGATATAACCTTCAATATCATGAAGTTTTGATTTAATATTGAGAATTGAATATCTATTACAATTGATATGTTCCTCATGACTTTTGAGGACTACACAAATTTCTTTCGAGTGGTATCAAGGAAAAAAAACAATTCCAGCAAACATGACCTGAAGTTATATATGTGAATTGGATCCTCAGATCCTATTGCATCTTTAGGCCCAAAATAAATCTCAAGGACAAGATTACAAGTTTATAATCATTTGCTAATTACTAATAATTTCCTCAAGTGATGAGTCAACTGATACTCTACTTAGAACACTATAGGGCCCTAACACCAATCCTAGAAATATGAGGTACAAGTTCGACTTCTGCTTTGTTTACAATAGAGATTCCTTTTGTCTATTTCACACATAAACTTCCTATGCACATAACTCTAGTTCCCTCTACATTTTAGGCTTTTGTAGTAGCATGTATGTTTCCCCTATTATAAGTACCTCACTAAGTTTCCTTCCTCTATACCTAGACTTTTGGTAACCTTATGGTTCTTTCTCTTGAACCTTCACTCTGCACTTCCTTTGCTTCTACATACACAATAACAAAGAAAATAACTTTATTACCATATATTCAACCAACTTGTACCTCTTTACATCAATTTTTATAGGCAACAATGTACAAGAGGCTCCAACCTCTCTTTTTCATAAGCTACAACTCGCTAGAAGCATCAAATCCCCTTCACATAGGCTCTAACCTATTGTTCTTCTTTACGTCTCTACTTGAAGGAAACACCAATCCCCTGATAGATTGAGACAAAAAAATATTTGTTTGACTGACTGACCTAGTATTTAAATTTTGCACCTTTTCTTGTCTTTGACACTGCTCCTCTTTAACATCACTGGTCCTATTTATTCTTTTGTTGTTTATCTCCTCTACTCTTATTTCTTAATTAACTCTATTTTAGGCTTTTTCATTTTGTATATTTAGTTTAACAATACAACAATTATTTTGTTTCTCTCACCATGTGATTTTAAATAATTGGACCAGGTTGTTAGGTCCGTATACTACTAGTGTAACCCCTTATTTTTATTAGTACAAAACCCTTATTATATTGTTGTGCCCATGTAGTCTCCATATTGTTATTATTGTGCCCCATAGAAGCCCACTATTGTTATTATTGTGCCCTTATATTATTATTGTTATGTCGGCTCTGATTATATTATGACCCCTTAGACTCATATATATATATATATATATATATATTTATAAAGAAGGTCCTTTCATTTGTATCATCCAAGAATTATTCATTTGTGTAATGTAAAGGAGGTTGCCCCTTGAAGAGGCTTATTTCTAAGGCATTGATCTATCTTTTGTATATTTTTGTGAGCTGGTTTCATAACATTTGGTATTAGGGCTTTGGATTTTAGGGTTTTGCTGCTCCAAACAGGTCATCGTCGAATTTTCGCTATAACTATTCTGCTACGAAGTTTCAGACGCTAAAAAAAAACCCATTTCAGAATAAATCAGTCTAAACCTCGGTTTGATTAGATCTTGTATCACTATATTTTCGAAGATATGATCTCAGGAAGTTAGGGTTTTTGCAAGCTCCAGAATTTCACCTCAAACAAGTTGTAAAATTTTCGCTATAATATCTTTGCTATAAAGGTTCAGACTTTGAAATTAAAACCCATTTGAATCAAAATCTTGGTGAAGCTCGGGGCCAAATTGTAGATCTTGTCTCGCTATATTTTCGGAGATATAATCTGATGAATTTAGGGTTTTTGTAGACGCTCGAATTACATTCTAAATAGGTGACCTTGGGAAAATCATCATAACTTTCTCTTTGAACATTAGATTGAAATTTTGTAAGATGTTACAGAAAGAGGATGGACTGTAGTTTTCTGTGTATATTTTTCAGATCCTAAGGTTGAAATAGTGACACGTGGCACTTCATACAATTCCGCTCTACTAAACCAGTCGATAATCAGGTCATCGTGGGAGATTTGACATAACTCTTTCTAACAGAATTCAATCTTTATTAGACTTGTGGGGTTAGAAAGAGAATGTAGAGGGCTACTGCAGGATGCAACTTCGGAACTTTGATATCTAAAATTACAGAGTTACAATCATTTTAAGATCGAGCTCCTAAAATCAAGAAAAGGCAATATGAGGAAGTTTGATGGCAAGGATCTGGTAAATTGGATACTACAGATGGAGAAATATTTTGATCTACATGAGGTGCAACTATTACAAAAGGTACTTATTGCATCTTCATATTTAGAACCAAATCAATTTTATGGTATAAAGAGCTTTGTTCTCGTAAACCACTTGTTACATGGTCAATTTTCACGGAGGAAATGATAGCACATTATGAGGATACAAAGAGAATCACCTTCTTTAGTCAATTGATAAATCTCAAACAAAAGTTTTCAATGGCAGAGCACATTGAGGACTTTCAAAAATTGAATATAAGGGAAAATGATATTCCAGAGAAGGAAAATGGCCTAGCTCATGACAATGAAAGAACTTAACTTTCGTCATCTCTTTCTTCTTACCACCATGATAAGAATCTTGTTTGGAATGGGAAGACTTCCCTTTCCCCTTCTTCATCTTAATCGTTAAGGCACAATTCTCTTCATCATGAGTCTTTGATGAAGAGCCATCCTTGGTGTTGCTCCTGATCTCCTCCTTCATCAAATCCGACAATAGTCGTTCCCAATCTGGAAGCTTCTCCCAACCATTGACAGAGTCCTAATAACTATGCCAACTCTTTGGGAGTCTCAGAAGAGCAAGACTCACCATATCATCCTCGACAACCATGATCCCAACACTTCCAAGTTTGTCACGACACTGAGTGAACTTGGTCAAGTATTTTGGAATCGTCTTGCCTTTCTCCATTTTGATTTTTCGAAGTTTGTCCTTAAGTGAAAATTTCCTGTGGTCACCGTTGTTCCGATACAAGTCCATCAAAGCTTTCCACATAGCATAAAAAGTTTCCTTGCCATGGAGACTCGAGAAAATGTGGTCTCGAACTCCCTCAAGGATTATCTGCCTCGCCTTCGCTACACACTTCTTCCATTCATCCAGATTTTGTGCATCCAATGTTGTTGGCTTAGGAATGCCTTGATCAATGAATTCCTTCAAACCATAATCCTCCAACACAACCTCCATTATGTCCCTCCACACTATAAAATTTGAGTTGCCTTCCAAGACATATTTGAGCCTCAAATGGTAGAACAACATCTGTCGATACTGAAGTATGTATTGAAAATTAGAATTTCACCTATAACACAAAACTAAAAACTTCAAATATCCTCAGGTATACTGTTCTCAGCTCTCATACCATGTAGAAAATTCTTGTAGATTCACAAGCTCATGCAATTTATTAAAGCATAGGACAAGAAACTACTTATACTTTCAACCAACAGAAGCCAATAGATCAATGAAAACGATATGAACAAGAAGAAGATAAATCAATGACACATAACACAAGATGTATCCGGGGAAATCCACTACTCAAAACCCCTCTATATGTATTGCATATATAAGAAATATGAGTGAAGATACAAAGCTTGTTCTCACTAGAACAATTCTGCAAAAGTATGCTCAACTCTCCCATCTCACAAGCTAGCTCTTGGCCAACACTTAGCCAATTCTACAGCTCTCTAAGACCCTAATCTCTTATGTAATTCTTAGGATGAATAATCCTTATTTAAAGGAAATTCATGCTTCAAAAAATGTGCAATCCAAACATAGGATCAATCTCTGATGCATGCATGATATTTACACTCTAGTAAATAATACAACTGGCAGTACATTGTCCCTTCGCTCTAGTCTCAACTGGGTCTTTCTCATAATCGACATGCATGAGTTTCTGATGAGGGAATATTCAGTTAACTAGAGTGGCACTTATGGATGCACTAATGCACCAACTCACTGATAACTCTCTATTAGTTCCACAAATAGTTTGGAACTAATTTAACTGAACTTAACTCAGTAAACTACGTGATCTAATTTCCAACTCATTTTAAACACATACTGGACCCCTAAAACTTAGGGATAACATATACATGACTACAGAAAGAATTCCAACTCGAAATTCCTAAGCTAATTAAGTTAATTAAACTTAATTAACTATTTACAAGTTTCTATGAGAATAGAATTCGATTTTAATTCTCAGTTTTATTCAAGGACAAATTAAACTAGAATTCTTGTTTCCATTTCTCAACACTCCCTCTTAACAAGAAAGGGATTGTCAACTACCCCGATCCTGTCTATGTGAAACTCGAATTTACACCTTGATAATGCCTTTGTCAAAATTTCAACATCTTTCTCCTCCATGGGAATGTACTCCGACAACATAATTCACCTCAATACAAAATATTTGAGATGATGATATCAAATATCAATATGCTTGGACCAATCATGAAATAATGGATTTTCAAAGAGTCTAATACAACTCTGATTATCACAGTAAATCACAATTGCATCTATCTACTAACCAAATAAACCAACCAGGATCTTCCTCATCCAAATGGCCTCACATGCTGCCTGACTCAAAACCATGTACTCTGCCTCTGACTGAGTTCAACTGATCTTTGTTTCCTGTTGTACCAAGAAACTGCCATTGACCCAATATTTCATAAATCTCTTGATGGTCTCTTCATGTCGGGTGGACTCCCTGCCCAATATGCATCAGTGAAGCCTTGAAGCTTCACTCCCTCTATCCGTCTGTAACATAATCCATACTAAGAAGTGCCCCTGAGGTATCTCAACACATGCTTTGTCGCCTTCAAATACAACTTGGTAGGCCTAACCATCGCTTGAATAAACTTGTTAAGTTCATAACAAAAATCCATTAGTGTGTTCACCAAGTACATGAGTGAACCCACAATCTTCCTATAAGTAGTTGATTGTACTACATCCGCTGAAGTAACATCCTCCTTCCTATAGTAAACTGCTAGAGGAGTCTCCATGGGTTTGCTACTTTCCATGTGGAATCTCCTGAGTATCTCGTTGGCATACTTTCCCTGAGACAGAAACAACTCCCCATCTCCTTGCCATACCTCCATGCCAAGAAATTAATGCATGAGCTCCATGTCCTTCATCTCAAACTCTCTTGTAAGGTCCTCCTTGCAAGACTGGATCAACTGATCATCACCTATCAGTATGAGATCATCAACATAAATTACAATGATCAACATTTTACCTTCCACCACTCTGTGGTACAAGTTCACATCTGCTTCACTCTTTGTGAAGCCCAACCCAATGAAGTATCTATCTATCCTGGTGTACCAAGCATAAGGTGCTTGCTTCAACCCATACATCTCTCTCTTGAGCTGACACAGATGCGACTCATGGTCAAAGGTATCAAAACCTTCAGGATGCTCTATGTACACCTCTTCCTCAATCATGCCATTAAGGAAGGTTGTCTTTACATTCATCTTATGTATCTTCCAAGCCATCTATGATGATAGTCTCAATATAGATCTGATTGAAGAGTACCTTGCAACAGGAGCAAAGGTCTCATCATAGTCAATCCCCTCTACCTGTGAAAAGCCACAAGCCACAAATATAGCCTTATGATTCTCCACACTACCATATGTAACTTTATTTACCTTTTAAATCCATCAGGAGATCACCACTGACTTGTACTCTAGTCTCGGGACCACATCCCAAAACTGTTACAAACTATGGAGTCAAACTCCTCCACCATGGCATCAACCCAAACCGATTTCTTCACTTCTTCCTTAAAGTAAGATGACTCTGTCACAACACATTTTCCCATAACAACCATGTATCGAGTGTACCTCTTAGGTGACCTCCTCTACCTGCGCTGAGAAGTGGGTGATCCCACATTCTCCCATGCATCATACAACAATCTGTAAACCTCTCTAGTGCACTTTCTTCCCTCTCTAGAAGATTCTACCTGAGTGGACGTCTCTCCTCCCAACACTTGGTGTCCATGGACTTTCGTGGTTCCCACGCTTCAGCCATTGTAGATAACACACTCACCATGGTCATGGGAGAGGACATGATTAAAGTGGTCGCTTGGTTCAACAATGAATGGGCTTACAGGTATTCATCTCATAACACAAAAGTTAGTATAAAATGCATTGTTTCCTCGCACTGGCGCATTAAATAAATACCGTTCACTATAAATTAGATCTGTTCTAATTATTATAGAATATTTAGATCGATCAAATAATGTACATATAATTCACGTTGTTCTGCATGCCGTAGTTAGTCTAACTTGTCGGACGAATTGTTCGGAAAGTTATGAAATTTCTATCATATTTAGAGGAAATTTGGCAAGGATTTTTGTAAATTCAAGTTATAGTTGTTAAGCTTCAAAATTTTAGATGGTTTAGACGTTTTGATGGCGCTGAATCCATTTCCACCATCAAAAACAAGATTCAAACACTGTCTTTACAAAAAAATTGAGATTTTTTGGTAATTCCTCCACTTCCTTAGACAGACTCCTTGCTCTGAATTGCCTTCTCACACTATATATAATTAACTTTTACCCAACTTTTAAATAAATGGTTATTTATTTAACTTTTCTTGTTTTGATGGCAATAAACAGCCAAAGAGTTGTAGAGTTCGCACACACGGTGCACGCAAAATATGCAGCGGCCCACGGCGAAGTTCTCGTTCGTGAGGAAGAGCAAATGTGCAGGGTCGATACAGAGCACATGGAATGCAAAATACACGACGTTTGAATTTAATTAGCGTTTCCTACACCCCTTCCCTCATCCCTACTTTAGCGTTTCCTACACCCCTTTGCTCATTCCTACTTTAGAGTTTCTTCTTTTATGTGATATTCTTTTGTTTTGGTTTGATGTTAAAGAGGTTTCATGTAATGCTCCTTCCCATTCTTGTTGTTACGGCTGGACTTCCGTCAGTACCCTGCAGAATAAAAAATATGGAGTTGGATCAAGGGGTTATTAAAAAGGGTAACGCAATGGAGCTTTTTTTATTATTATATTTGAAGCTCCAGGTTGATCGGATTTTATATCTTTAGGCTCCTCTTTGTGGTTTTTACAGAGGCCACAAGTTACGTGTGAGTCAAAAGATATGTGTGATGTCTTGTAATAATATTTCCTTCCTCAATAATAAAATTGTTATTTGATATATTTCTTGTTTCTTCAAATTCAGCGTAAATTATTCTTATTGTTATATGATATATTTCTTGTTTTTTTCAAATTCAACGTAAATTATTCTTAGCTGACTTCCCCCGGATGATAATGCCTTTGTTTCATGGATATCGAATAATGCCCAAGTTTTTAATGTAAGAAATCACTGAATTAAATGTAAGGGAACAATTTTTTATGATTAATTGATTGAGTGTAAATTTATTTATGATTAATTGAGAGTGAGTATGTATTAAAAGTATTTCTGTTTGCTATTGTTTATAATTTTATTTTTTGAAAGCTTTTCTAGTGGGTTTTTCCGGTCAAAATCCGGCAGCAATTTATTGGAATCTCAAGTTTGATAGCTAGTTTCTGCACAATTAAAGCGTCCCAGGAGTTTTTCAGGGTGCTGAATCCAAATATGTAGTTAAAAAACCATTTTAAATAATACAAATCAAGATTTAGCCTCAATTTTTTTCCGCCCATCACCGGAATCTCCAAAAAGTAGCATTATACACAATTCATGTTTGTTTTATGATATTAATAAAGTGTATTTGTTGTTTACTTTAAATATAGTTAAATTAATTTAGAAATTAAAGTTGAATTCAAATTAGTGTTAAGGTTTAGAGTTTAGTCAATTTAGGTTTTATTGATTTAGTCAATTTTCACTTCATTATTAATGAGTTTAGCCCATTGTATTATTTTTCACTTTATTATTAATGACTTTATCCCATTGTATTTGTTTATGGAAAAAGTTATTTAATTAAACTAAAAAAAATTAATGGTCTTTTTGCAGTCTTTCCACAAGATAATCCCGTGTCAATAACTGCCTTACATATTTTATGCCATAATTTGCACATATAGTTGCAATGTCAATGCATTATTTTTAGATATTTGTGTATTCAGTTTTTATTCTTAATCTTTGTAGGAAGTAAATAATAAAATATTTACGATCACTTACTTCCCAATATAAGTTAAGCAATTACTTGCATAAAAAATGGATGACAATCAAAGGTAAAGAAGTGTTGCAGGGCATTACACATTATTGTTGAAAATATCAACAAGAAATGATAAACATAGAAATGTTAAAAATAGCATTTCAGGATATACTCCAACTCTTTTGAAATAGCATCAAGAAATGATAAGGATATATTCCAATTTTGATTTATCCTTGAATTAAAATTCGAATTTAGTTACACTAGTATCCCTTAATTAAGAACATAAGGATGAGTTGTATTTGAGTTGTAATTAGTTAGCTCAGTTAACTGAGTTAAGTCCAGTTAAATTAGTTCCAAACAGTTTGAGGAAATAATTGTGACTTCAGTTAGTTAATGCATGCATGTACGCAACTATTGTTCTCCAGATAACTGAATATTCTCTCATAAATAACTCATGCATGTCAGTTCAGACAGATACACAATTGAGATTAAAGGCAGGGACAATGTACTATCATTTGGAGGAATTTTCATCCATGCAAAAGGAATTCACTCCTTCAAGATTGAGCAGTTAATTCAAAGGTCAGCAGTGTGTGAGGTGAGAATCACACAGGTGGCAGCTTGAGGACCCAGGAGAAACTGCTTGGAGGACTAAAGGAAGGCATATGTGTTGTCTGTTTTGTCTATGAGGAGCAGTGAAGGATTGAGAGTTTTTAGCTGAGGCTTTCCCTAGAGTATTCTTCTATTTCACGTGTGATTGAATCTTCTTCTATGTTATATGTGTTCTGGTTGATCTTGCTCAATTCGATTAAGTTTGATTGTAGAAATAGATTAAGTATTTTGCTTTAGTATATTGCATAATCGGTTTAATCTACAATGAGAATTTCTACAATTATATTTTTAAAAAATTTGCAAATTGATATAAGGAAAAATTAATTACTTACTAAAATGAAAAAACTACTTGCTTAAATATTAATAAATAGTAATAACTCAATAGACATTAACTCCCCACAAATATATTTATATACATCTTGTAATTATCTAATTTTTTTTAATAGAAACACTGCTTAAATCATAGTGAGTAGTAATTAATAGTTAAATTCCAAAAAAATCACAACTAAACTAAACAAACATAACGTGTCTATTTCTTATATATATTTAAGTAATTTTTTTACATTTTAAAATTACATTAATCAAATCCAACACGTGTCTTGCTTAGATGTATCTAAGTCAGTTTTCTACATTTTAAAATTACATTAATCAAATCCAACAACCTGTATCCATCACATAGCAATATTAAATACCTTAATTTGGTAAAATAAAAGGATAACAAACCGAAGCTTTTATTTGTTATGTTTGAAGTACCAGTTTGATCTGATTTTATTTAGGCGGTGGGAATGTCTTGGTTTGTGGTTTTTACAGAATCCAAAAGACATGTGTGATGCCCTTTCCAGTGTTGAGAAGCATTGATTGAGGTTTGTAATAATAATTCTTTTATAAAATAATAAAATTGTTATTCTTTATATTTCAACGTCAATTATTCCTACTTGGCTTTCTTTTCCTCTGGAGGAAAATACTTTTGTTTCATAGATATTGAATAATGCTAAATTTTTAATGTGCGAAATCACTGAACTAAAGTAAAATAGCATTCCGTAAGGAGTTGGGTATATATATATATAATCGAAAGTATATTTTGTTTCATAGATATTGAATAATGGCAAGATTTTAATATAGAGAATAACTGAATTAATAAATCGAAAGTATATTTTGTTTCATAGATGTTGAATAATGGCAAGATTTTAATACAGAGAATAACTGAATTAAATCTAAGCGGGGTCATTAATGAATTGGGTATAACTTTTTTTATAGTATAATTAATTAAGAGAGTGTATATATAATTTAGAGTATAATTAATTAAGAGAATCTATATATAATTTAAATTATACTAATTCAAAGTACTGAATATTGTCATTTTTTAATATAGAAAATCACTTAGTTAAATCTAGTAGGGCTGTTAAGGAATTATTTATATATATATATATATATATATCTTTTGATTTATTTATTAAAAATTAATTAAAATTATTTATTTATTTGTTTTTAAAATAGATGGTTTAATTTTTTCTGAAATGGTTAATTTTTGTAAATAATTAATATAACTATGATAAAAATAAAATATAATATCTATTAAATGGATTAAAAAGAATATATATAATTTTATAAAAAAAACATTCCAAAATAAATAATGTTTTCAATATATTTTAAAGTTTAATTTTACGATTTTATTAATATTAATATTTAAAAAATAGATTGACTAGTGATTTACAACTTTATTTATCTATGGGATGCTTCTCATGTAAAAATATTCAATGTTTTATTACATTCAAGCCATTATTCCTATAAGCATATAAGAGCCAAAAATAGACAAAAGCTTACAATATTAACAAAACAACATACTAGATATTAGTGAAAGGAATGTCATTCCCAAACCTTGGCCCCCCTTTTGAGGGGACATTGTAACATTAAATCACGAAGATTTTGAGCAACAATACTAATTTCATTGTTGGAGGAAGAGAGGTCTAAGGAATGCTTATCCATAGTGGTCTGAAGGTCTTCAATTTGTTCGCATAGGATATAGAGCTGATCCTCCTTCATGCTCAATATGATGCGGTGTTCCATCAACAATTCCATGGTCATGGTCATGTTGGAAACTAGTTGATTATGCATCATTTGCAATGTGACAATATCTTCCTAAAGTTGATCAATTCTCTCCATCAGCGGCTTGAATTATGCACTTGCGGACTTCAATGTCTTATGTAGGATAATCTACACCCATGGATGGTACATAAAAAGTTTCTTTTGGTCATTAGTACTAAAGAGGAAAATACACTCAAAATTTAAGCTCCTTTAGGAGCTTTTATCTCTAAGCTTCCTAAGATGACAATGTCTCAGCATAAGAGATATTATGCCAAACTAGATAGATGGTGAAATTATCTTCCAACCTATAAACAAAATAGAGGAGAAGGCATGGATAACCTTTCTAAGTCCTCTCCCATTGAAGGCATACACCAAAGGTTGATAACTAGAACACAAAGTTAATGAACCTGACAAGAGCCTTTCTCTCCAAGCATAGAATTGAGAAAATATTATCATGTCTAGCCAATTGAATTGAAACACATAATAGAGGATAATAACACCCCAAAATTCAATATATTGGAGGATGAAATTCCAGTTGCAACTACCTCCCTCAACCCACTTTAATTTATAGAGTATATGAAAGTAGAGTGACCCCCAAAAATGACAATTTTCTCCAAACAAAGACGTGGAATAATGTCTCCCAAAATTTCAACCTCAACATAAGGAATAATATGCCCGCAAATTTACCTAAAATTTTAAGTTTATAATTTGTTTAAAAGGCAGGGAATATCCTAAAGTACTTCTTTTGAAGCTTGAAAGTAGGAAAAAAAGAAGAAGAGCTAACTAGAAAGAGGAAATTCTATATTTCATATTGAAACTTCTCAGTATAGCCTTTACATTTACTTGGAATTAGATCTAGAAGGTATGGATAGAAATAATCAAGGCAGCTCGCCAATTATAATTTATATTCCTTTGCTTAATCTCCTTGTCCACCCCCAATTTTTACTTTTGTCATTCATTAAATTATAACGACCAAACTATGGAGCAGGTATTCACATATTTTCCTTACACTACTTGTAGGCCTAATTCCATGCAAGCCTCCATCTTCATAGGGGATATGACCCTTGCCATGAAAATTTCCATCATACTAGTATGAGTGAAAAGCATAAATCTCTCTCAAAATCACAAAGGACCATCACCACCACCTTTGTTTGCCTCAACATACAGTCTCAAAAGCTGGAGTGGTTGATTCCGCCCCACTCCATCCATGAATATGATTAAATTTACATGGAGTTATGTCCATGAGATTTCCACCTCGCTCCTCCATCCTGTTTTAATTTCAAGTAAATTAATCTTTCCATATTTATGCAAGGGGAAAAATGAGGAGTTATTATTATTTTTAATTCTTGTGGAGCTAATGAAACTCCCACATTATCCAAAGAGTCAGCCAATTGATTACGCTGCCTCAGAACATGTTACAATTCATTTTTGTCAAGCTTTTGTAGAAAACCCAATATTTTTTTAACAAGAGATTCCAAGTACAAATCTTTCAAAAATGTTTCCCTTATTAGAATTTGTATGATTATCTTAAAATCTCTAGTGATCGAGATGCTTCATATCTTCTCTTTATCTAACATGGATGATGATGAAGAAGTAAAGCATATGCTTTTGTTTAATTGTTGGATCTATTTCCTACACTATCATCAAAAACTTAATTTTATTGATTCATGGTGCAAAGAATAACACCTTGTTCTGGTCGTTACTTTTTCACAATATGTTTATTTAAAGTAAATATATATACTTAATTAATATTATTTTTTCAAAATTATATTTAAATTCTTAAAATAATTTAAAGCATGGTTTCATATTATATTATATAATCAATATGAAATAAAATATTAAAGTTTAAATATAAATTTATTAAAAAAAATTTAGAAGTAATGCAAAGGCTAATATAAAATCATATAGAAGTTTTGATTTTTTCTTCTCTTTATATAATTAAAATTATATTAATATTATTTTTTCCAACAATAATTTTTGGGTTTATTCAATAATTTCTTAATGAAATATAATTATTAAAATTATAATTAAATATCATTTTAATTAAAAAAGATTGGATCTTGTGCAAAAAAACCCAAAGATTATTGTTGAAAAAAGTAATCTACATTGAAATAATAATGGTGGTTAATCATCCTCCTGGGGTCTGAAAACGTTCTGGCGATGGAACTTTACTCCAATGAACTTTGTATTCCCTTCCTTTTTCTCAATATATATGGTCCTATTTCGGAGCGGGAGAAGTTTTGGAACTCTTTCTTCGCTAAGTCTTTCTTGGAGCACCCAAATCTTATCATTGGTGGAGACTTAAACTTTTCTCTGGGCCTTACTGAATCTTGGGGGGCCAACGCTAGAGCTGATCCCCTCTCTGCATTCTTCCATCAGAAATTGGCCTCGTCGCCTCTTGTGGATGTTGCCCCTTCAAAATTGCGTCCCACTTGGAGGAATCGCAGAATAGGAGATGACTGGATCGGGAAGAAATTAGATCGCTTTTTGATAAGTGATATGCTGGCTGAGAAATTACAGGCGTTCAGGCATTGGGTTGGTGAAGGTGGTCTTTCAGATCACTTTCCGGTTTTCCTGGAAGTGAAGGGAGATCTAACCAAGCCAGGTATTCCTTTTAAATTTAATTCCTCTTGGCTTTTGGATGCTTCATATACTAGTCTTTTTCACAATACTTGGAGGAAAGCTGTTGTCAATGAAAATGAGAATCGCAGTCAGCTTTTTATGGAAAAATTATCAAGGATGAAGGCGGCCTCCAAACTCTGGGCCTTTCAAAAGAAGCAGGAGGAAGAAGAATCAATGCAAGCCATAAACTCAGAACTCGCCCTCCTTGAAGATCCAGAAAGTTTTGGCTATGGTACAGGTGAGTCTCGAAAAAGAATTCAGGAGTTGGAGATGGAAAGAAGGAGAATTATTCATATCGGGGAGAAAAGTTGGCGTCTTAAAAGCAGAGCGATCTGGTTATAGGCAGGGGATGAAAACTCTAAGTTTTTTCAGAATTATGCCAAAGGGAGAAAAAACTCAAACACAATCTGGGAAATGAAGAAAGCAAATGGTGAATTAGCACTCTCCTTTGAAGAGCTGGCCACTGAGGGGGTTAATCATTTCAAAAACCTCTTTAAAGCTCCAGACGAAGCCTCAATTGCAGAAGTTATAAGGGTTGCCCAGATTTTCCCCAGATTTGTTGAGGAGGAAGACAATGACTCTCTCTTGGCACCTATTTCTAAAGCGGAGGTTGAAAGCGTCCTTAAATCAATGCAAAAGGATAAAAGCCCCGGCCCGGATGGCTGGACCGTTGAATTCTTTCAGCATTTCTTTGAATTCATTGGAGATGAGTTAGTGGATGTAGTGGAAGAATCCAGGAGTTCAGGTTCTATCTTTCAACCCTTTAATGCTAAATTTTTAACACTCATTCCCAAATCAGATCTTCCTGGTTCCTTTGGCGATTTCAGGCCTATTTCTTTGTGTACATGTGTTTACAAAATTATTGCTAAAATCATTGCTGTCAGGCTAAAACCTTTCCTTTCTAAAAATATTTCTCCGGAGCAGTTTGGTTTTTTAGATGGCAGGCAAATCCATGAAGCTGTGGGAGTTGCCCAAGAAACGCTCCACAGTCTTAAAGCAGGAAAGAAAAAAGGAGTTGTTGTGAAAATAGATTTATCGAAGGCTTATGACAGAATTAGCTGGCTATACCTTAGACTTTTGTTAACTCATCTGGGCTTCAGATTTGAATTTGTTAGATGGATTATGAGCTGTGTTTCGTCTTCATCTATAGCAGTCCTGATCAATGGAGCAGCCTCCAGTTTCTTTAGCCCTGAACGTGGCCTGCGCCAAGGCTGTCCGCTCTCTCCCCTTTTGTTTTTGCTGGCAGCAGATGGCATCAGTCGCTTGATCCAAGAAGCAAAAAGACAAGGAGCTCTGAAAGGAATCGAAGTTGCTCCAAATTTCTGGGTCACTCACCTCCTCTTCGTGGATGATATAATCCTCTTCAGCAATGGAAGTCTCGAGGACTGTAGGACGCTCAAGAGGATCTTGGATCTCTTTCTGAAAGCGACTGGTCTATGTATAAATGAGAGGAAATCTACTCTTACTTGTTCCGGTATGACTAGAGAGGAGGAGCGCAGAGTGGCGTTGGTTTTGAATTTTGAAATTAAATCGTTGGAGGATTCTTTTAAATATCTGGGGTTCTATCTGAAACCAGATAATTATAGGATAAAAGATTGGCAGTGGATCCTTACCAAATTGGAACTGAAACTGAAACATTGGAGCCACAAGTGGCTCTCTCGGGTAGGTAGGCTTGTTCTGATTAAATCAGTTCTGATGGCAATCCCAGTCTACTGGGCTAGCCTGTCATGGGTGCCCAAAGGAATCCTAAACTCTATTGAGAAATTATGCAGCAGTTTTCTATGGGCGGGGTCTAAAGCTGAGAGAGTTACCCCGTGGATCGCTTGGGACAAAATAGCTCGCCCTAAAGAGTGGGGAGGCTGGGGTATAAAAAATCTTGCTTGCTTCTCTCAATCCCTTGCAGCAAAGTTGGCTTGGAGGATCATCACTACGGAAAATTTGTGGACTGTTGTGATCAAAAGGAAATATATAGATCCATTGACACCGCTAGATTGGATTAGACTGCCGCAAAAGTCATCCAAAAACTCCTCGGTGGTCTGGAAAGCAGTGGTTGCATCTGTTAACATCATAGAAAAAGGTTTGGCATGGCTTGTGGGAGATGGAACACAGGTCCGTTTGGGGCAAGATCCCTGGATAGGCTGTTCAGAGGGATTTACCTTATCTCAAGGATTGGTTACAACTTTAAAAGACAGGGGTCTTCTTACTCTAAACCAGGTAGCTGATCCTGGGGCTTCTTCTATTTGGAATCAAGGGTGGCTTCAAGGAAGAGACTTAAACTTGGTTGATGACAGGTTGGAGGAATGGGGCAGGTATATTAGGGACCTTCTCAACTCCTCAATCAGGCTTTCTGATTCTTCGGATGAGCTAAAATGGGTTTTTGCTCAGAATGGTTTTTATTCTCCAAAAGCAGGTTATAAATGGATAATGTCTCAAAACGGTTGGGAGATCCCGGATTGGTGGGCTAAATCGTTATGGAAGTTAAAAGGACCAGCTAAATCCAAATTGTTCTTCTGGTGTGTCCTACTCCAGAAAGTGCCTACCTGGGATTTCCTTCAAAGAAGAGGTAGGATTGGTCCTGGCAGATGTCCTTTGTGTAAAGACAGTGTTGAAACAGCTCAGCATCTTTTTCTCCTCTGCCCTTTTAACTCCAGCCTTTGGGCCGAAATGCTAAACATGATAAAGGTCCCATACAGATGGGAAGGGCAGGCGCTTTCTGAGGCCTGGCAGAGATGGTGGAATGATTCCTCAAACGACAGAGAAAGAACCATTCCTTTACTCATCACATGGGGGACTTGGCTAGCTAGAAATCAAGCTATTTTCATGGATTCGGTCTTCCCTATTGGAAGACTTGCAGCAGAAGGAGCAGCCATTTATGAAAGCATTCCTATTCCTCAGGCTCCTTCTCCTTCCAGAGCTGTGGTTCAAGAACTCATTAGCTATTCTAAGCCGTGGGCTTACTTCGATGGGGCTTCGGACATTAATGGTCGATGTGGCACTGGTTTGATCATCCACTTTTCAAAGGAGAAGGCTGTCAAAGCATCAATAGGTCTGGGGCATGGCTCAAACAATTTTGCAGAATTAAAAGCCTTTCATCTCCTTCTCAGCTGGCTTATTTTTAGAAATGTGAGAGAAGCTCAGATCTTCGGGGATTCCATGAATGTCGTGAAGTGGTTTAACGGGGCTCAGCGTTGCAGCAATCTTACTTTTTTTTCTCTGTTCAGAGAAGTTTCTCGCCTTAGGAGTCGCTTCATGGAGGTCTCTCTTAGTCACATTTACAGAGAAAGGAATTTTGACGCGGATCGTCTCTCTAAAGCAGGCGCTGAGCTTGAGATGGGGATGTGGTCGGTCTCGGAGGTTGAAAACGGGGTGGTTCGATCTGTCGAACAACCCAACTTTGTTTAACTTAATATTCCAGTTCTTCGCCCTTGTAAATAATTCTTTTTGTTTCTTCCCTTCGTTATGTTTTTCTCCCCTCTGTTTTTTCCTGGCGTTTTCTTGGGCCGTTTTCCCCATTGGTGGAAGCCCGGGCAGCGTTTAGTTTTCCTCTTTTTCTCTGTTCGCCTGAATCCTTTTAGTATTTACTGTGGATTCCAGTGGTCTTCATATTAGGCCGGGCGGCGGTTGTTTCCGCGTGAACCTGCTTCCTGCGAAGAGTGGGTTTTTGGATGAGGTTCTTTCCTTGTGGTAGCTCGTTTTTTAGCAGCGAGTGGCCTTATCAGTCGGCTGAGACTTCTCTACCTTTAAATGCTGGTGGATACAGTCTCGGGTTTGCTTACATATAATATGTAATCCCTTTTTTAATAAAAGGAAGGTTTTTTCTGTGGAAAAAAAAAAATTTAATGGTGGTTAATCATTATTAATTGTTGAAATAATTAATATTATAATTATAATTATAATAATATAAAAGTATGAATAAAATTATAATTAGAATTACATACTAGAATTATTTTTAAAAACTTTAAAATTATTATTATTTTTTTTTAAATGTGTAATTCCAAAAAAGACTTTGGGTTTATTTTTTACATAAAATTACTCATTATTTAATACTAGTTTTTTCATAATATTAAAAAATATAAAAGTATATGGAAAAGAGCTAAATTCATTGTGTTATGAAGTATTGTATAGATAGTGTGATTCAATGTTTAAACAATGTTATGAGGTATTGTGTAGACAATGTGATTCAAGGTTGAAACCCCCCATGGTTCATGTAAAAAAAAAAGGCTTAAAAATACAATAATTAACAAAAAGCCATAGTAATTATCTATCTTTTCTATATTCATACTAAAAGGTTCATGACCTTATTTTACAACTTCCACTTCCTTATTAAGTTGGTACATCATTTCATCCTCCATTGATACCCACCAAGAGATAAGTTGGCTAATATTCTTTAGTTTGTGGCTATGGATTGATCTTCCCTACTCAAATTGAGTGCCAAATTTTGTACAAGATAGTATTTTTCTTCTAAAACTATCAATTACTTTAATTCCACAAGAGACCCCATGATTTATGCTATCTAGGTTGTGATATAACCTTCAATATCATGAAGTTTTGATTTAATATTGAGAATTGAATATCTATTACAAATGATATGTTCCTTATGACTTTTGAGGACTACACAAATTTCTTCGAGTGGTATCAAGGAAAAAAAAACAATTCTAGCAAACATGACTTGAAGTTATATATGTGAATTGGATCCTTAGATCCTATTGCATCTTTAGGCCCAGAATAAATCTCAAGGACAAGATTACAAGTTTATAATCATTTTCTAATTACTAATAATTTCCACAAGTGATGAGTCAACTGATACTCTACTTAGAATACTACAGGGCCCTAACACCAATCCTAGAAATATGAGGTACAATTTCGACTTCTGCTTTGTTTACAATAGAGATTCCTTTTGTCTGTTTCACACATAAACTTCCTATGCACATAACTCTGGTTCCCTCTAAATTTTAGGCTTTTGTAGTAGCATGTATGTTTCCCCTATTATAAGTACCTCACTAAGTTTCCTTCCTCTTTACCTAGACTTTTGGTAACCTTATGGTTCTTTCTCTTGAACCTTCACTCTGCACTTCCTTTGCTTCTACATACACAATAACAAAGAAAATAACTTTATTACCATATATTCAACCAACTTGTACCTCTTTACATCAATTTTTATAGGCAACAATGTACAAGAGGCTCCAACCTCTCTTTTTCACAAGCTACAACTCGCTAGAAGCATCAAATCCCCTTCACATAGGCTCTAACCTATTGTTCTTCTTTAGGTCTCTACTTGAAGGAAACACCAATCCCCTGATAGATTGAGAAAAAAAATATTTGTTTCACTGACTTACCTAGTATTTAAATTTTGTACCTTTTCTTGTCTTTGACACTGCTCCTCTTTAACATCATTGGTCCTATTTATTCTTTTGTTGTTTATCTCCTCTACTCCTATTTCTTGATTAACTCTATTTTAGGCTTTTTCATTTTGTAGATTTAGTTTAACAATTCAACAATTATTTTGCTTCTCTCACCATGTGATTTTAAATAATTGGACCAGGTTGTTAGGTCCATATACTACTAGTGTAACCCCTTATTTTTATTAGTACAACCCCCTTATTATATTGTTGTGCCCATGTAGTCTCCATATTGTTATTATTGTGCCCCATAGAAGCCCACTATTGTTATTATTGTGCCCTTACATTATTATTGTTATGTCAGCTCTGATTATATTATGACCCCTTAGACTCCTATATATATAGAAAGAAGGTCTTTTCATTTGTATCATCCAAGAATTATTCATTTGTGTAATGTAAAGGAGGTTGCCCCTCGAAGATGCTTATTTCTAAGGTATTGATCTATCTTTTGTATATTTTTGTGAGCTGGTTTCATAACATTTGGTATTAGAGCTTTGCATTTTAGGGTTTTGCTGCTCCAAACAGGTCATCGTCGAATTTTCGCTATAACTATTCCACTACGAAGTTTCAGACGCTAAAAAAAAACCCATTTGAGAATAAATCATTCTAAACCTCGGTCTGATTAGATCTTGTATCACTATATTTTCGAAGATATGATCTCAGGAAGTTAGGGTTTTTGCAAGCTCCAGAATTTCACCTCAAACAGGTCATCATAGAATTTTCGCTATAATATTTTTGCTATAAAGTTTCAGACTTTGAAATTAAAACCCATTTGAATTGAAATCTTGGTGAAACTCGGGTCTGAATTGTAGATCTTGTCTCGCTATATTTTCGGAGATATAATCTGAGGAAGTTAGGGTTTTTGCAGACACTCAAATTACATTCTAAATAGGTGACCTTGGGAAAATCGTCATAGCTTTCGCTTTGAGCATCAGACTGAAATTTTGTAAGAAGTTACAAAAAGAGGATGGAATGTAGTTTTATGTGTATATTTTTCAGATCCTAAGGTTGAAATAGTGACACATGGCATTTCGTACAAGTCCACTCTACTGAACCAGTCTATAATCAGGTCATCGTGGGAGATTTGACATAACTCTTTCTTAAAAAATTCAATCTTGATTAGACTTGCAGGGTTAGAAAGAGAACGTAGAGGGATACTGCACGATGCAACTTCAGAACTTGGATATCTAAAATTACAGAGTTACAGTCATTTCAAGATCGAGCTCCTAAAATCAAGAAAAGTCGATATGAGGAAGTTTGATGGAAAGGATCTGGTAAATTGGATACTACAGATGGAGAAATATTTTGATCTACATGAGGTGCAACTATTACAAAAGGTACGTATTGCATCTTCATATTTAGAACCAAATCAATTTTATGGTATAAAGGGCTTTGTTCTCGTAAACCACTTGTTACGTGGTCAATTTTCATGGAGGAAACGATAGCACATTATGAGGATGCAAAGAGAAGCACCTTCTTTAGTCAATTGATAAATCTCATTGAACAAAAGTGTTCAATGGTAGAGCACATTGAGGACTTTCAAAAATTGAATATAAGAGAAAATGATATTCCAGAGAAGGAAAATGGCCTAGCTCATGACAATGAAAGGACTTAACTTTCGTCATCTCTTTCTTCTTACCACCATGATAAGAATCTAGTTTGGAATGGGAAGATTTCCCTTTCCCCTTCTTCATCTTAATCGTTAAGGCACAGTTCTCTTCATCATGAGTATTTGATGAAGAGCCATCCCTGGTGTTGCTCCTGATCTCCTCCTTCATCAAATCCGACAATAGTCGTTCCCAATCTGGAAGCTTCTCCCAACCATTGACAGAGTCCTAATAACTATGCCAACTCTTTGGGAGTCTCAGAAGAGAAAGACTCACCATATCAACCTCGACAACCATGATCCCAACACTTTCAAGTTTGTCACGACACTGAGTGAACGTCGTCCAGTATTTTGGAATCGTCTTGCCTTTCTCCATTTTGATTTTTCGAAGTTTGTGCTTGAGTGAAAATTTCCTGTGGTCACCGTTGTTCTGATACAAGTCCATCAATTCTTTCCAAATAGCATACAAAGTTTCCTTGCCATGGAGACTCGAGATAATGTGGTCTCGAACTCCCTCAAGGATTATCTGCCTCGCCTTCACCACACACTTCTTCCATTCATCAAAATTTTGTGCATTCGATGTTGTTGGCTTAGGAATGCCTTGATCAATGAATTCCTTCAAACCATAATCCTCCAACACAACCTCCATTCTGTCCCTCCACACTATAAAATTTGAGTTTCCTTCCAAGACATATTCGAGCCACAAATGGTAGAACACCATCTGCCGATATTGAAGTATGTAGTGCAAATTAGAATTTCACCTGTAACACAAAACTCAAAACTTCAAATATCCTCAAGTATACTGTTATCATCTCTCATACCATGTAGAAAATTCTTGTAGATTCACAAGCTCATGCAATTTATTAAAGCATAGGACAAGAAACTACTTATACTTTCAACCAGCAAAAGCCAATAGATCAATGAAAGCAATATGAACAAGAAGAAGATAAATCAATGGCACACAACACAAGATGTATCCGGGGAATTCCACTGCTCAAAACCCCTCTATATGTATCGCATATATAAGAAATATGAGTGAAGATACAAAGCTTGTTCTCACTAGAACAATTCCACAAAAGTATGCTCAACTCTCCCATCTCACAAACTAGCTCTTGGCCAACACTTAGCCAATTCTGCAGCTCTCCAAGCCCCTAATCTCTTATGTAATTCCTAGGATGAGTAACCCTTATTTAAAGGGAATTCATGCTTCCAAAAATGTGCAATCCAAACATAGGATCAATCTCTGATGCATGCATGATATTTACACTCTAGTAAATAATACAACTGGTAGTACATTGTCCCTTCGCTCTAGTCTCAACTGGGTCTTTCTCATAATCGACATGCATGAGTTTTTGATGAGGGAATATTCAGTTAATTAGAGTGGCACTTGTGGATGCACTAATTTGCACCAACTGACTGATAACTCTCTATTAGTTCCACAAATAGTTTGGAACTAATTTAACTGAACTTAACTCAGTAAACTAAGTGATCTAATTTTCAACTCATTTTAAGCACATACTAGAACCCTAAAACTTAGGGAGAACATATACATGATTACAGAAAGAATTCAGCCTCAAAATTCCTAAGCTAATTAAGTTAATTAAACTTAATTAACTATTTGCAAGTTTCTATGAGAATAGAATTCGATTTTAATTCTCAGTTTTATTCAAGGACAAATTAAACTAGAATTTCTTATTTCCATTTCTCAATACTCCCTCTTAACAAGAAAGGGATTGTCAGCTACCCCGATCCTGTCTCTGTGAAACTCGAATTTACACCTTGATAATGCCCTTGTCAAAATTTCAACATCTTTCTCCTCCGTGGGAATGTACTCTGACAACATAATTCACCTCAATACAAAAAATTTGAGATGATGATATCAAATATCAATATGCTTGGACCGATCATGAAATAATGGATTTTCAAAGAGTTTAATACAACTCCGATTATCGCAGTAAATCACAATTGCATCTATTTGCTAACCAAATAAACCAACCAGGATCTTCCTCATCCAGATGGCCTCACATGCTGCCTGACTCGCAACCATGTACTCTGCCTCTGTCGAACTGAGTGCAACCGATCTTTGTTTCCTGTTGTACCAAGAAATCGCCATTGACCCAATATTGAATAAATCTCCTGATGTTCTCTTCATGTCAGATGGACTCCCTGCCCAATATGCACCAGTGAAGCCTTGAAGCTTCACTCCCTCAATCCGTCTGTACCATAATCCATACTGAGAAGTGCCCCTGAGGTATCTCAACACATTCTTTGTCGCCTTCAAATACAACTTGGTGGGCCTAACCATCGCTTGAATAAACTTGTTAAGTTGATAACACAAATCTGTTAGTGTGTTCACCAAGTACATGAGTGAACCCACAATCTTCCTATGAATAGTAGATTGTACTACATCCCCTGAAGTAACATCCTCCTTCCTATAGTAAACTGCTAGAGGAGTCTCCATGGGTTTGCTACTTTCCATGTGGAATCTCCTGAGTATCTCGTTGGCATACTTTCCCTGAGACACAAACAACTCCCCATCTCCTTCTCATATGTTAGGCCCCTATACTACTAGAGTAACCCCTTATTGTTATTAGTACAACCCACTTATTATATTGATGTACCCATGTAGTTCCCATATTGTTACTATTGTGCCACATAGAAGCCCACTATTGTTATTATTGTGCCCTTACATTATTATTGTTAGGTCGGCTGGGTTATATTGTGACTCCTTAGACTCCTATATATAGAAAGGAGGTTTTGTCATTTAAATCATCGAAGAATTGTTCATTTATGTAATGTAAAGGAGGTTGCCCCCTCGAAGAGGTTGAATTCTAAGGCGTGGAACTATCTATTCTATCTTTTCTTGAGCTGGTTTCATAACATTTGGTATCAGAGCTTTGGATTCTAGGGTTTCGCTGCTTCAAACAGGTCATCGTGGCATTTTCGCTATAAATTTTTTTTCTGTGACATTTCAGATGCTAAAAATAAAACCCATTTGAGAAGACATCGCGCTGAATCTCGGGTCCAAATTTCAGAGCTTTTTACGCTACATTTGCAGAGATATGATCTGAGGAAGTTGGTATTTTTGCAGACTCCTGAATTACATTCCAAACAGGTGACCTAGAGAAAATCGTCATAACTTTCTCTCTAAGCATCGGATTGAAATTTCATAAGAAGGTACAGAAAGAGGATGGACTATAGTTTCTTGTATATATTTTTCAGTGCCAAAGGTCGAAACAGTGACTCGTGGCACATCGTAAAAGTTTCCTCTACTGAACTAGTCTATAATCAGGTCATTGTGGGATATTTCGCATAACTCTTCCTTGGAGAATCCAATTTGGATCAGACTGGTGGAATTGGAAAAAGGACACAGAGGGCTACAGAAGGTTGCAATTTTAGAACTTAAAGAGTTGAAAGTACAAAGTTACAGTTGTTTCAAGATCGAGCGCCTAAAATGAAGAAAAAGCAAGATGAAGAAGTTTGATGGCAAGGATCCAGTAAATTGGATACTTTAGATGGAGCAATATCTTGATCTACATGGTGTACCACTATTACAAAAAGCATGTATTGCATCTTCATATTTAGAACCAGATCAATTTTTATGGTATGAAGGACTTTGTTCTCGTAAACAACTTGTTACGTGGTCAATTTTCACGGAGGAAATGATAGCACATTGTTATAGACATTTTTGTGCCTCGCATCATGGAGCATGAAATGTCGATAATTACAGGGATCCTCAGTCCCTAAACATGTTGTTCTTACCCCTAAAAGAACAAGGTCATCAAACAACAGCACTTCCAATCAGTTCTCCACCTGAAAACACTTCAAAACAGGCTTATTTTGGATCATGTCAGCTGCTCCACTGAGCTTCTGCGCTGGAATGCAACTGTCCCTCCTTGTACCTACGCTGGAAGTCAAGATTAATGAAGGCTACCTGCGCTGGGCGAGATTGGCCAAGTGGCACAGTCATCCTGCAAGGTGTCAACTGCCCAGGAAGCTTCCAAACTGACACTTGGTTCATGAGATTCGCCCTGTGATGAGTAAGAGGTACTTGATCACCATGTGTAAGCAAGGATCTCCAAGTGGACTCAAGAACTGAAGATTAACTGAAGAGGGAGAGGACACAAGGCAGCTTCATGTCAGTCTCAAGCTGACTCATCCTCTCTTCTTCTCTCCTATATATAGAGCTCTTCTATGAGGTCTAAGGGGGCTGGAATTTTGTGTTAAGCAAGGAGGTGCTGTTGGATTACAGTTAGAGCTATTGGGTGATTGTTTTACTAGAGGTGAAGAGGAGAGTTCTTGCTGCTGGGGAGGTGCTGCTAGATTGGAGCCATCATTGGTTGTAACCTTCTCAGAACCCTGTTACTTCTATCAATAAAGTTTTGCATGTTCTCCTATATACTTGTATTGCATTGATGTATTGTATTTACATGTATATTTGATTCACTCTAATCCATGCATCAGTTATGAGTACTTGTATCTTGTAGTTTCCTCTCTTGTTTTGTGCAGGATCTGTGTGTAGCTGGACCGGCAAAGAGAGCAAGGAGCTGGGAACAAGAGACAAGGAGAGAGGACAAGGATCAACTAAGCGAAAGACACCAGGTTGGTTGGCCTTCTTTTCACTCTCTCTGTACTTTCATAAAGGAAATCATCAAAGCTTTACTTTCAGTTGTTGCTAAAGACTGTCACCTTTAGAGTAGGGATAGGGTCATCCGCATCGGATACTTTTCCCCACAACAAACTGGCGACTCCGCTGGGGAGCCTAGTATCTTGTTGGTGTTTGTAGTATTTTACTATTCATTTCTTGAAGAAAAGAGTACCAAATCGAAAAGCTTTTGACTATATCAAAAGCGAAGTAGAGGGACTGCTACTCTTGCTCATTTTCTGAGCAGATTCAAGATTTGAAGAGCTAATCTACAAAAGACTCTTTACTCTTTGTGATAGATCTTCATCCTCTTGATCATCCCTTAGCCTATACTTGACCTATAGCTTTTTATTTCAGCAAAAACAGTGCATTTTTGAGCTTTTTATGACCCGGAAAACTTTGTAGACGAAACTCTCGTGAGTCAGTGCAGGCTGTACACAGGCAGCCTGCATTACAGCGCAGGTACTCCCTTCGGGAACTGCGCTGAGAGTCAAATTGGCAGACTAGAACCTGCGCTGGTCCAGTTAGTCATTGTCTTGCTCAGCTTTCCCTTTGTGTCTTGGCCCTGTTTCACTTGTTTTTTGCTGATTGCTTGCTGGTCATTGTACTTGCTGTAGACCACTTCTCCTTGACATTATTCCGCCTCAGTTGTGTGATGAAACTGTGAATGTTCTTTCAGTATTTCTTGTTTCAGTTACAGTTTCCCATTGTGAAAAGCGAACCAGTATAGCTGTGACCTCTTAGATCCTGAACTGTAAAAGTGTCTTTGTGATCTTATGAGCTAGTTTTATTACTGTTCATGGCTGTTTGAGTTTGTTTGTTTTTCATTTTTATGGTTTGAATTGATATATTTTTAGTGTTGAAACAAGTACCTGTAAGGTGTCTTTTCATTTTAGACGAAACTTGTTTGTTTACGCTTCAAATTGAATTCGAAAATTATACAACAGTTTCCTTTTGTCTACATCAACATTAAGGGAAAAGAAAAGAAATACATGCATCTTGCATTTGCATTTTGATGAGTTTTCGTGATTGATCTAGGAGAAAGTGCATTAGTTTGTGCTTTGTGCTCTGTGTGGAAAGATAGTTTTTTCTCTCCCCTCAGTAGCTAGGATTTTCAAAGCTAAAAAGATTGTAAAAGCTTGCTTATCATTTTAGCTGCATTTAGGAATTTGTACCAATACAACTCGTGGTGATCCTGAAAGACAAACTGTTAAGCAAGATCAACATTAAAATAAACCCAATTTACATAACAACGCTTTGTAACATAACGCAAACATCTAGAGGTCTAGGTAGAGACGTGTTCCGGCGTCGTTAAACATAGTGACTGTCGATCTCTACGAAGGTGGGTGATTCCTCCTGAGAGTCGGTGGCACTAACACGGACTTGAGCTCCCGCGTACCGTCGCGTATATTGGGAGACCCCTATAGGCTTTTATCCTTTATCCTTAGGAAACCGTGTCGGCCGCCCTACTGATCGCGATGCAGTGAACACAGCATTCACGAAGATCGACCACCCGTACCGTAAAACGTATTCTGTGGTTTCGCGAAAGGTTTGGCACACCCTCTGCCTAGATCTCCAGAGCAGTTTCTTTTGGTCTTTTTCAAACTCTATAACTGAAAAAGTCCAACCGAGCATTTGTCACTTCGGGCTCGTTAATACATCGAAGGCGACTAGAGTCATCTTTAGCTTTTTCTCGACTCTTAAAACATGAAAAAGCAAGTTTGTGTCTAAAAGCGTCGTTAATAAAATTTATTTTAAGCGGAATAATCATCACCCTTCCCGCGTTGATCTTCGAAGTTAGTCCACCACG
Organism: Pinus tabuliformis; assembly: GCA_031772625.1. NCBI lineage: Eukaryota > Viridiplantae > Streptophyta > Pinopsida > Pinales > Pinaceae > Pinus > Pinus tabuliformis. Next base: position 1,024,915,864 of record CM062820.1, on the reverse strand, counting down.
AGTGGAAGTTCCTGTAGAATCTCTAAGAAATCTTTTGGATAGACTAGATATGTCTGAACAACCGTCGACATCTGGGACTGTGTCGTCCGACACAGCAGCAGCAGAGAATCCTACTGCTACTCCAACGATGTTCGCTGGTATACCATCTGTCCCGGCAAGTTGTCAACAACAAGCCGGAGTCCCATCAGGGACGATGACATGGTTAGTTCCTATTTCTTCGTCCGGATTATCATCTGGTATTTCTTATGTTGAAACTCGCCAAATTGATCCATTTGGAGGTCAACCTGGGCAATCGATCCCCTTGAGTTCCGGATTGATACCATATGGGGGGCAGTATGCCTTTTCATTACCTCCTCCGGGAGGATGCCCATCCGTGAGTTCACAACAAAGTTCAGGTCAAACTGGAATTACATCCAGCAGTTGGGTACCAATACTGCCTCAACAACCAGGAGTTGTATATTCTATGCAACCAGTCCACCCTGTGTCGAATATTACCACCACACCTGCTATGGCGAATGTGTCGCAAGTAAAAGCGTTACCTGTTGTAATACAACAATCTCTTGGCTCAGCGACTCAATCACAATCTCAGGGTAGTGCCTCCTTATCTGGAGCGACTCAGGCTCAAACAAATACTGTGACTCCTCATCCTGGTCAATCATCTAGTATTGGTCAATAGCAAATGGTCCAACAACCAGAGCTGCTTCAATCTCAACCACCGCCTTTCCAGCAATCATATCAAGGACCTGAGCAACAAGTCTTTGTAAGTAATGGGCAACCATACTATAATGGTTACGCCCATCAACCTTGTCAAAGTTGTCAGCATAATGCTGGTCTGCAAAGACCCATTGCTCAGGCGATACCATCTTATCCTGGATATGCTTCGCCTAACCTGAACCAACAGTTGCCCTTTGTAGCAACTCTAGAATTACCAGATCTAAACCGGCTGACGAATGATCCAATTGCTTATGCCCCTTGGTGGCCAGCGATTCCACATAAACTTCCGTCAGATATTCCTAAATTTAATGGAAATCCGGGTGAAGACCCGTCGAATCATGTGATGACATTCCATCTGTGGTGTTCGTCGAATACCTTGAATGATGATTCGATAAGGCTTCGCCTTTTCCAGAGGACATTGACTGGTCCGGCAGCTAAATGGTATATTGAATTACCTAGAGCCTCTTTCGACAATTTTAGTTCCCTAGCCACGACTTTCTTGACCCATTTTCAATTACCAATAAGGTATGAAACAGGAACAGAACTCCTTACCAACTTCAAACAGACAACAGCTACTCACATATCTGATCATATACATGAGTGGCGACGTCGTCGTAGGATGGTGAAAACTTACGTTCCCGATCAATTGTTAGCTGAATGGTTTATAAAGTCATTACTTCCGGCTATAACGGAAGATGTGGCCAAGGGAGGAGTCGTAACAGAGGAGCAAGTCATTGCTCGTGCTCAATATTTAGACTTAGTATATACTCAGTCGGGCACGCTCTACGACAAAATACCTGACGCCCCTAGACCTGAATTTTCAATTCCTCCCCCTCCTGGATCGAATACTAACTCTCACGCCAGTAATGGCGTGACTGGAAAACGCAAAATTTCTAATCAAAATGAAAATGAAGAACTTCTTACCTCAGAAGTAAATGCCATGTCGACTGACAAAGGCAAACAACTGAAGCAACCAGGGGGCAAGAAGAAAAAGACAGGAAGAAAAAGGAAACCCCCGACAGGGTGTCATATATGCGATGAGGATCATTGGACGAAAGATTTTCCACATATAGCTGAAGTTAAGAAACTCTTCAAGAGTTCAAAAACCCCAGCAGTGCTGACTGATCCATTTCCTAATCCAAGTCAAAATTTTGTTGCTAATCAAAATGCTTCCGGATCCCAAGTGCTTATGTTGTCTACCTCTAAGCAACAGAATAATGCTTTGACAAGGAGTAAAGATTACAGGAATCCAAAGATGTCGGACAACAAGGTTAATGAACGACCTAGTAGTTCAACAACAACTTTGAACGAAGTTGTGCCACCCATCGTTCCTGAGCCAATGATAAAATCGCCAAAGGGAGTAGTACACAAATCGACATTTAATCCTCGTGACAAAGGAACACAGAATTACAATATAGTAAAGGACCTGGCCCAATCGCCGTCCACTATGTCGACCCTTGAGGTACCACAAAATCACCCCTCCCAAGAGCAAACTTTATTATCAGCAATAGGTGGGATTGGCCCAAGGGATTCCAATCTTGTGGCCTTTGATCATAAAGGATATGACCCTCAGTTACCAGCTCAACTAGCTTTCCTTATTCAAGTGAAAGCCCTCAACAAAACTGTTCATCGAACAATTATTGATGAGGGGGCATCTACATGTCTTATGTTGATGAGTTGCTGGAAAGATTTAGGCTCACCACCCTTGTCGAAATCGTCAACGACGTTAAAAGCATTTGATGGACGATCATACACTCCATACGGGATTTTAAGTAACTTGCAAGTTGAACTGGGGGGCAAAACAGTAGGAATTGATGTTGAAGTAATTGATGGAAACCTCGATTACAACATCCTACTAGGAAGGCCCTGGATCTATGCCATGGCCGCGGTTGTGTCGACCTATTTCAGGAGAATTGCATTTCCCTCCCAAGAAGGAATTACAATCGTCGACCAACAAACTTTTCTCCCCAACAGTTCACAAGTTACAGGAAGCATTCCAATGATCCATGCAAGGAATCATTTTTTCCAAAATATCGGAGTAGGTTTCCTAAAAGACCCTGCCTTAATGGGTACTTTCGCCCTACCGCCTACAAGTAATCTGGCGGAAGTGGCCACAGTGGAAACCTACAAAATGAAATCTAATCCAATCTTCTGGTTGGATTCGGAAGATTCCTAGATATTTTGTCGGCTCCGAGGATAGTTCCTATCTCAGGTCAACCTCGTTAAAAAATGAAGATCCGAGGACGGTTCTTATCTCGTGTCAACCTCATTAAAAAATGAAACAAGGAGTCGTGAGGATAGTTCTTCTATTATGTCAACCTCATTAAAAAATGAAACAAATCCCCTTTTCAAAATTCAAAGGTAAACCTTCATTCCAACCACCAAGATGAATGCAATGAAGCTTGGGGGGCACCCTCCTTTGACATGCGTCATTATGATGCTGGGGGCATGCAAAAGATCCGAGCAGTTTTAGCGTCATAGTTCATGCTAGTTAAAAAATAAACATAAGCTTTTGAGCAGTGTTTTGGCGCATTCAAGCTCTTTAAAAAATGAACCCAGTACCGGTAAATAACCTTTTGAGATCGTAAATTCATCAGCCATAAAAGCCTTGGTCGTGTTTGTGCACCGTCACCTCCACTTTTCATTTGGCTGATCATTCACTTCCATTTGTGTGTTTACCCATTTTGAGGAACATCTGCGAAGAGTGATTCCACCTAGCCATCCTTGTGACACTGCCGTGATTGGAAAATTCCAACCTGTACCTGGAATCTGCTGCTATCCCTGTTTATCACTCGTTCCTCAAAAGACGAGTCTTCTTTGAGCTCTTTTCGCTGACTCGTAAAATATGAAAAGTTTGCCGAGTTTTGGCCTTCCAGCTCGTTAAATGACCGGAACGCTATCCCTCCTCTAAATTTTAATCTTTTTGGACCTGAGGGATTATTGCACAAAAAGATCGAGCGCTTGTTTTATTCGGCTCGTTAAAGAAATCGAAAATTCATCCCTTCTGTATTGTTTTATACTTTTTCGGACTTAAGGGATTAGATGACGAAAAAGGAATTATGGAGTTAACTTTCTGTATCTTTTCAGACTCTCTAAAAATGAAAAGGACCGAGTTATCCTTGTCGTTAGACTCGTTAAAATTGATTAAATAGCGACAAACTTGTCTTTAGACGAGAACGAGTTTCCCTATCGCTAGGCTCGTTAAATCATAGCGATGGGCTTGCCCGAAGGGCAGGTTATAGAACAAGCATATGTTATCCTCCTCAAGCTTGACAAAAATAAAGAGGTACTGGTCAGAAATGACTGGGGAAAAATTGGGAGAACATCAAAGTTTAATGGTAGCAAGTCACTCTTGAACATGATACTTTTCCTCCGTACCACATCGGGTTGGGTTGTTTCATTCACCGGTCTCACCGCCATGGTCCTCGCCAAACCATCCACATTTGGGGTAATGCTACCGATCCATCGCATCAGTGTCGTTATATGTTCAAGAGGGGTCATTCTGAAAGTGTCAACCGTGTCCCATCCACTACCATACACTATCCTTCATCCATTCATGATCGCCACCCTGAATCATATGTCACAGTTTGTTTTCACCTCCACTAAAATCATTAGCTTCGTTCCGTGTCATTGATGTGGGATTCATTAAGGCCCTCCTTTGACGGATCGCTTCTTGTCGACTTCAGCTCATTATCCAAGAAGTTGATCTAGGAACACCCCCATCAGTACTTTGAAGCTTGCATGCCTCAATGGCAAGTTTCTCACTTCCGGCGACAGGTATACCTCAATGACCTTCGACCAGAAGATTTTGCGTGGCGTTCGACGCCAAGTCCTGTATTCACGCCACGTGAATTGTACTGCAGTACCTTGAGGGTCATCGTCATTATTGGTGATTCCTCTCGCGCTTGTTAACGGTTTTCATTATTGACCGATAATCAAGCGATGTCTTTCCATGTTCGACTTCAGCGAAATTCTCACATGGATCGACTTGTACTTAGAGTGAAGATCGAACGAGTTTGAAGACCCCGGATCTAGTTTCATCCATCCGGGCTGCGATATATATTCAGGAAATATAAAAGCATTTGGCATGTACATCATTGCAGCAGATGATCATCCTATTCAAAGGATGATAATTTCAGCAGAAAATTATCAGTCTACCTTCAGACGATCGTCTGTCATATGTACCAAAATGTATTTATAAAAGCTGAGCATGGGAATGCCCGCCTCAGCTAGATCATGAAAATAGAATGAAAAATAATGTATTGTATTGTATTGTATTACAGGGCACTCTCCTCAGCACTAGAACGAACTTCGGATCCTCTAGATAAAGCATTTCACTCGATAAACGGCCTCATACTTTAGGGGGCAACTGTTATAGACATTTTTGTGCCTCGCGTCATGGAGCATGAAATGTCGATAATTACAGGGATCCTCAGTCCCTAAACATGTTGTTCTTACCCCTAAAAGAACAAGGTCATCAAACAACAACACTTCCAATCAGTTCTCCACCTGAAAACACTTCAAAACAGGCTTATTTTGGATCATGTCAGCTGCTCCACTGAGCTTCTGCGCTGGAATGAAACTGTCCCTCCTTGTACCTACGCTGGAAGTCAAGATTAATGAAGGCTACCTGCGCTGGGCGAGATTGGCCAAGTGGCACAGTCATCCTGCAAGGTGTCAACTGCCCAGGAAGCTTCCAAACTGACACTTGGTTCATGAGATTCGCCCTGTGATGAGTAAGAGGTACTTGATCACCATGTGTAAGCAAGGATCTCCAAGTGGACTCAAGAACTGAAGATTAACTGAAGAGGGAGAGGACACAAGGCAGCTTCATGTCAGTCTCAAGCTGACTCATCCTCTCTTCTTCTCTCCTATATATAGAGCTCTTCTATGAGGTCTAAGGGGGCTGGAATTTTGTGTTAAGCAAGGAGGTGCTGTTGGATTACAGTTAGAGCTATTGGGTGATTGTTTTACTAGAGGTGAAGAGGAGATTTCTTGCTGCTGGGGAGGTGCTGCTGGATTGGAGCCATCATTGGTTGTAACCTTCTCAGAACCCTGTTACTTCTATCAATAAAGTTTTGCATGTTCTCCTATATACTTGTATTGCATTGATGTATTGTATTTACATGTATATTTGATTCACTCTAATCCATGCATCAGTTATGAGTACTTGTATCTTGTAGTTTCCTCTCTTGTTTTGTGCAGGATCTGTGTGTAGCTGGACCGGCAAAGAGAGCAAGGAGCTGGGAACAAGAGACAAGGAGAGAGGACAAGGATCAACTAAGCGAAAGACACCAGGTTGGTTGGCCTTCTTTTCACTCTCTCTGTACTTTCATAAAGGAAATCATCAAAGCTTTACTTTCAGTTGTTGCTAAAGACTGTCACCTTTAGAGTAGGGATAGGGTCATCCGCATCGGATACTTTTCCCCACAACACACATTATGAGGATATAAAGAGCAACACCTTCTTTAGAGAAACACCACAACAATTGGAAAGAGTAAAAGGGCTTTGTGACATAGTGGAAAGAAAAATTATGGAAACCAGGAAGCATACCCCTCATAACTATAAAGATGGAAGTGTTGTTTCTCCCAGCCTTCCACAACCTACAAGGGTTACACCACAACAATTGGAACAAAAAAGAGAAAAAGGGCTTTGTTACAATTGTGATAGAAAATGCGCTAAAGGTCATAAGTGTTCTGAGAAGAAATTATTTTACATAGAATATGAAGAGGAGGAAGAAAAGGACCAAGAAACATCAAAAGAAGAGGATATACGCGAGGACCCCACCCCAGAGAAAGAAGAAATTAATCAGACCATATCTTGTAAAGCATTAACAAGAATTACCACTCCTAAAACTCTCAAGATAGAAGGACATATCAAGAAGAAAAAGGTGCAAGAAGAGAAATATCACATCGAGAAAGAAGAAATGAATCCAACCATATCTCGTAATTCATTGGTCGAAATTACCACTCCTCAAACTATCAAGATAGAAGGACATATCAAGAAGAAAAATGTTCAAGAAGTGAAAGATCACATCAATAATCAAGAAATGAATCCGTCCATATCTTGTAAAGGATTGGAAGAAATTACCACTCCTCAAACTCTAGAGATAGAAGGACATATCAAGAAGAAAAAGGTTCAAGCAGAGAAATATCACATCGAGCATCAACAACAAGTTCTCCAACTTTTAAAGGATAACGCCACTTCAGTGCAAAATCAAAAGAAACAACAGGTAGATCAACATCGTAGTGAAAAATGTTTTGATGTAGGTGATTGAGTATTTTTACTGCTACATCTCAAGTAAGCTACTTATGAGAAGGAAATGTTGGCAATACTACATGCACTTAAAAAATGGCGACCTTACCAAATGGGAAGACTCTTCAAGGATGAGGAAGTGGAAGCATTGTTTTGTGCTATTTCTATTATGATCCAACCAGATTGGATAAACGAAGCAAGGGATGAATGGAAGAAGGACAAAGAAGTATGGCCACTTATTCAAAAGTTGCAAAAGATCCCAGTTCAAACAATATTGCCAAAAATTGAAGAGGAAGGAAAAATCATATTGGAACCTGGAGCATTCACAGAAACAAGAACCCGACAACTACGAAATCGATCAATTTCAGAGTATCTCATCAAGGGGAAGAACTTACCCCTGAGGATTCCACATGGGAGGACAAGAATTTTATACAGAAGCATCAAGAACTACTCAAGCATTGATGACAACGCCTTTTGAAGGAGAGGGGCATGTTAGGCCCGTATACTATTAGAGTAACCCCTTATTATTATTAGTACAACCCACTTATTATATCGATGTACCCATGTAGTGCCCATATTGTTACTATTGTGCCACATAGAAGCCCACTATTGTTATTATTGTGCCCTTACATTATTATTGTTAGGTCGGCTGGGTTATTTTGTGACTCCTTAGACTCCTATATATAGAAAAGAGGTTTTGTCATTTAAATCATCCAATAATTGTTCATTTATGTAATGTAAAGGAGGTTGCCCCCTCCAAGAGGTTAAATTCTAAGGCGTGGATCTATCTTTTCTATCTTTTCTTGAGCTAGTTTCATAACACAATACCCTCATGCCAAGAAATTAATGCATGAGCTCCATGTCCTTCATCTCAAACTCTCTTGTAAGGTCCTCCTTGCAATACTTGATCGACTGATCATCACCTATCAGTATGAGATCATCAACATAAATTACAATGATCAACATTTTACCTTCCACCACTATGTGGTACAAGTTCGCATCCGCTTCACTCTTTGTGAAGCGCAACCCAGCGAAGTATCTATCTATCCTGGTGTACCAAGCATAGGGTGCTTGCTTCAACCCATACAACTCTCTCTTGAGTTGACACAGATGCGACGCATGGTCAAAGGTATCAAAGCCTTCAGGATGCTCTATGTACACCTCTCCTCAATCATGCCATTAAGGAAGGTTTTCTTTACATTCATCTTATGTATCTTCCAACCCATCTATGATGATAGTCCCAATATAGATCTGATTGAAGAGTACCTTGCAACAGGAGCAAAGGTCTCATCATAGTCAATCCCCTCTACCTGTGAAAAGTCACAAGCCACAAATATAGCCTTATGATTCTCCAGACTACCATCTACAACTTTATTTACCTTTTAAATCCATCAGGAGATCACCAGTGACTTGTACTCTATTCTCGGGACCACATCCCAACAACGGTTACAAACTATGGAGTCAAACTCCTCCAACATGGCATTAACCCAAACTAATTTCTGCACTTCTTCCTTAAAGGAAGATGACTCTGTCACAACACATTTTCCCATAACAACCATGTATCGAGTGTACCTCTTAGGTGACCTCCTCTACCTGTGCTGAGAAGTGGGTGCTCCCACATTCTCCCATGCATCATCCAACAATCTGTAAACCTCTCTAGTGCACTTTCTTCCCTCTCTGGAAGATTCTACCTGAGTGGATGTCTCTCCTCCCAGATCCTTTGCATGTGGCTACTCCACACCAATCTGAGGCTCCTCAAACTTAGGAGGTAAAATATCCTCATTTGCATGTAGCTCAATCTACCTCTCAAGGGAAACTCACATGAACTTCTCCCCATCGAATCTAACATCCCTGCAAACCATTATCATCCTATTGGTCGGCAAGTACACTTGATAGTTGTGAGGTGTATCAATGTACCCCACAAATATCTCCAACTCTACTCTCGGCTCAAGCTTCTTCTGTGCATATTTCGTCACATGGAAATTTATTGTTGACCCAAAAAGCCTGAAGTACCCAACATCTGGCCTCTTACCGAAATAAGCCTCATCTGGTGTCTTCATCTTAGGTATCTGATGTGGGCTACAGTTCTAAACGTAAACTGTTGTGTTGCATGCCTAATCCCACAAGTGTAGTGGTAGGCCCTGATCATGCAACATTCCCTTGTTGCCCCTATTATGCATCTGTTCTTCCTCTTAGCCACCCCATTCTGCTGAGGTTTATGGGGTGTCTTCAACTCCCCTTTAATCCCTTCTGTTGCACAGAAGTTATTAAACGTGAGACATACTCACCACTATTATCACTCTATATAGTTTTAACCTTGTTGCCCTACTCTTTCTCCACCAATGATTTAAGCTCACAAAACTTTGTGAAACTTTGATCTTTTTCTGCATGAAAAATATCCAACATTTACGAGAATAGTCATCAAAAAGTACAGCATAATACTTATGTTTGGCTGTGGATGATGTCAAGAATGGTCCATGCACATCTAAATGGATTCGCTCTAGAATAGCCTCTTCTTGACTGTCTTTTTCGTGAAAGGAAGACTTGGTGTATTTTCCCAAAGTACACCCCTTGCATGTATCAGCTTTCTCAAGTGTACCTTTGGGAATATCGATAGAGATCTACTGTAATATCTTCAAAGCCCCATGATGCAGGTGGCCTAATCACCTGTTCCACAACTCACCAACATCTCAACTCTGCACCCTTTTTGCTTTTGTGCTCAAATAAACACACTCCTCTACCTCCATCTTATAGATATTCTTCACCTGAATCCCTATCTTTTTTACTTAACCTATGCCTATGTGTCGAAGGGACACCTTTCCTTTCGAGAATATCGCATCATAGCCTCTATCCTCAAGCATGGAAATGGATACCAAGTTCTTCTTAAACCCAAGCACATACATAACATTCTTCAAGGTGAGTGGAGCCCCATGCTTCCTCTAAAAATTAATCGTGCCCAATCCAGTAACACTATACTTCTCGTCGTCACCCATCTCAATATGATTCTGGAGATCTTTCTCCTGCAGGTCACTGAATAACTCTTTATCACCATTCATGTGGAATGAAGCTCCATTGTCTAAGTACCATACACTTCCCATCATTGATGACAACATTCATGCAATGACGCAAAAGTACAATTTGAATTGAGAGACCAAAGTCTCACTCACTGCTCCTCTTGAGGAATTCTCCTTGGACTTCTAGAGTGAAAAATTTGTAGAAAAATGGCCCAGCTCATGACAATGAAAGCACTTAACTTTCGTCATGTCTTTCTTCTTACCACCATGATAAGAATCTGGTTTGGAATGGGAATATTTCCATTTCCCCTTCTTTGCCTTAATCTCTAAGGCATATTTCTCTTCATCATTAGTCTTTGATGAAGAGCCATCCCTGGTGTTCCTCCTGATCTCCTCCTTCATCAAATCTGACCATAGTCGTTCCCAATCTGGTAGCTTCTCCTAACCATTGACGTAGTCCTGATAACTATGCTAACTGTTTGGGAGTCTCAAAAGAGTAAGACTCACCATATCATCCTAGAAAACCGTGATTCTAACACTTCCGAGTTTGTCACGACACTGAGTGAACTTGGTCAAGTATTTTGGAATCGTCTAGCCTTTCTCCATTTTGATTTTTCGAAGTTTGTCCTTCAGTGCAAATTTACTTTGGTCACTGTTGTTTTGATACAAGTTCTTCAATGCTTTCCACATAGCATACAAAGTTTCCCTTCCATGGAGACTCAAAACAATGTGGTCTCGAACTCCCTCAAGGATTATCTTCCTTGCCTTCGCCACACACTTCTTCCATTCAACCAGATTTTGTGCATCTGATGTTGTTGGCTTAGGAATGTCTTGATCAACGAATTCCTTCAAGCCATTATCCTCCAACAGAACCTCCCTTCTATCCGTCCAGGCTATAAAATTTGAGTTTCCTTCCAAGACATACTCAAGCCACAAACAGTAGAACGCCATCTCTCGATCCTGAAGTATGTATTGCAAATTCGAATTTCACCAGTAATGCAAAACTCAAAACTTCGAAATATCCTTGAGTATATTGTTCTCAGCTCTCATACCATGTAGAAAATTCTTGTAGATTCACAAGCTCATGCAATTTACTAAAGCACAAGACAAGAAACTACTTCTACTTTCAACCAACAGAAGCCAATAAATTGATGAAAACAATATGAATAAGAAGAAGATAAATCAATGGCACACAACACAAGATCTATCTGGGGAGATCCACTACTCAAAACCTCTTTATATGTATTGCATATATAAGAAATATGAGTGAAGATACAAATCTTGTTCTCACTACAACAATTCCGCAAAAGTATGCTCAACTCTCTTAGGTCACAAGCTAGCTCTTGGCCAACACTTAGCCAATTATGAAGCTCCCCATGTCCCTAATCTCTTATGTAATTCCTAGGATAAAAAAAAAATGTATTTAAAGGGAATCCATCCTTCCAAAACTGTGTAATCCAAGCATAGGATCAATCTTTGATGCATGCATGATATTTACATTCTAGTAAATAATACAACTGATAGTACATTGTCCCTTCGCTCTAGTCTCAACTGGGTATTTCTCAGAATCGACATGCATGAGTTTCTGATGAGGGAATATTCAGTTGACTAGAGTGACACTTGTGGATGCACTAGTGCACCAACTGACTGTTAACTCTCTATTAGTTTCACAAATAGTTTGAAACTAATTTAATTGTACTTAACTCAATAAACTGAGTGATCTACTTTCCAACTCAATTTAAACTCATACTGGACCCCTAAAACTTAGGGAGAACATATACATGACTACAAAAATACTTCCAACTCGAAATTCCTATGCTAATTAAGTTAGTTAAACTTAATTTACTATTTATAAGTTGTTATGAGAATAGAATTCAATTTTAATTCCCAGTTTAATTCAAGGACAAATTAAACTAGAATTTCTTGTTGCCATTTCTCAACATACCTCTCTAACGAGTGATCCCTAAAAATAAGGAGGGTGCTTCCTCCTTAGTAGGGGATGGTGAATTAAATAACACATAAGATAACAAGGAAAGATATATTTAGCCATGAATGGTAAACATTTGCATTAAAGAAAGTTGTAGTACATGATTACGATGTTGGTACTTCTATCCATGATCTCTATCTATGAATGCATCATGAGCAGAGAGTATACCATTTTATAATTTCAGATTACATTACATTCCTGTTTTTGAAAAGTAGGATCATCATGAGAATCTCTCTATTCTCATGTGATCTAAATCGAGATTATACAAAAACTACTTTATAACAAATTGTCTTGATTGAAACAGAATGGTAACAAATTTTCTAAATTACAATGATTTATCATTTGGAAATCCTATTTGTGTCAACTAAGTCAGTTGCGTTGTCCATAAATGTCTCCTTTCAAAGGTCATGCTGACTCTAATCATGTGGTTTTTCAAATTAGTCTTGTTGTTAATCATAGAAGAACATATAATCCAAAATGAGCTTAGTGTTTATCATTAGTGTCAGCAGAGCCTTTTTTCAAGCTTTGGCGAAGCAAAACTGGGGAGATATTATCCTATAATAGCATCTCAACAAATCCACACAACTTGAAACAACCCTTGTCAATTTATTAATAAGATAGCCTAAACCGGTTGAATTTTATGAGCATTTTTCAGTATGATATTTATCTATTTTTTAATATGATATTTATCTATTTTTTAATATCTACCCAAGGTATTCCAAAAATATTCAAAAATATTAAATTTGAAAAGTGTTTGGAAATGTGCCCAAAGAGGGATTTGGGTAACATACAAATAGTGTGGGCTAAATTTTGTGAATGACAAGGTAACAAAAATAACAACTCATCCGATGAAGTGGGGACACTCCTCAATTTTTTTTTATCTCCAATAAGATTGTAAACTTAGATAGTAAAAGGTCCTTTGGAAATTGGATATACCACAAAATACTTTGTAGAACACAAATGCAACCACTAGCACAAAAATGATGTAGCAAATTGGAAATCTCTATACTTGCATATTAATGCCTTGGACCCATGGTATGAAAAGAAGTCAAAAAATATTTTGTCTCTCCTCCATTATTGGAACATCCTCTAGTTTCTCCACAATATACCCATTAGGAAAATGACTCTACAATAGTGAAGTGGGTTTGTTATTAACAATTTCCTTAGAAGCGTGGCCCTTAGATGAGGAGGATATATCCTTCGTGCTTTTGCATGAAGATGTAAATCTAGATATAGCATTGAATCCTTATCAAAATGATGATCTAGAAGCAAGCATGGGTCATTTGACAGCTTACGAACATATAGAAGGTAGTATTGAGCTATTGGTATCCCCATTTTTTAGATAATGTAAGATTAATGGATGAAATATGTTCCAATGATTTAAATGGTGATGTGATGGTGTTACCCTCATACGATTTGAGTTAGTATTTAAAACATACCCACATTTTCTTTAGGCATTTTGTCAAACACTTGTCATGAATCTCCAATTTTTTGGCACCTGGAAAATAGCTTAAGAAGATCTTCCTCAAAATTGATCTTCCTCCAAATTTGTGTTGATAAGGGGAGGAACATAATGTTTATCCTACTTGAAATCATCTAGCATCGAAGACCCTACAATATTTGTTGTCATGAGGACCATAATTTGTGTAAATATTTGATCAAACACTAGCTTGAAAACCTCATTACTTTTGTACCTAACATATTTATTGAGTAATAAATCATCCAATTATAGGAAACTAGATAAAGGGCTATGACCATAACTCTTAATGAAATTTCCAAACATCTTGGTAGATCCTCACAAGAACATAAACATTAGTTATTCATTCCCTTCAAGCTAAAAAACCTTCTTGGACTCATGAAGGCCTCAATATTGGCACTTCTACATCATTTATCACCTTGTCTTTGGCAAATTTGTAGTGAAATCAACCAACCTTATGTACCATTTTAATAAAGCTCTATAGAACCTTGAAAACCCTTTCACTATGCATTTAAAAAAAGAATACTCTATTTTAATTTGAGCATCTTCACATCCTCTCACCTTGGTTTCAATGAAATCTATAATAATATCTTATACCCATAGCCAATAATGTAGTAAACATTACATCTATAAAAGGTATTCTTTTGATTTGATTAAATATCTCATTATCAACTTTTTAAATTAATTCCCAAAACTTTTCAAATTTATATTAAGAGATATTTAAAAATTCTCTTTATTTTTATTTATATATTGATAGTCTTTTTCTTAGCTAGAGTCTCATGTTTGTTATAGAAAATAACTTAGAAACTCTAAAGAAATAAGAGAAAAAAATAAACTATTACCTTTTGTTGAAAAAATATTTGTATACTCTGAATTTATCCCAACATCTTTGCATCCTATATTGCTATATTATATTGACTGTTTTGACCTCAACCAAATCTATAACTAAATCAAAACCATTATAGACCCTAATCCTAATTATATAAAATATTTCGATAATAACTTTCTAATTTAAAATATCTATTTTTTTTAATTAAAAAAAAATACTTATCTATATTCACATATTAATCTTACTTTACAAACTAAATTCCAAACAAACTAAGTAAGCTTTATTCCAAAAATATATTTTTATTCATAATTACTCTTTAGACATCACCTTAGCCTAAGCCAAATCCATGGTAAAAGCCACTACCTATAAGTGTAGTTCCTATTATTATAAATCTTCGAGTTTAAAAGAAGAAGAAAAATTACGGTGTAAATAGCCGCTCAGGCTGAATGGCGGTGTAAGAGCCGCTCACGCTATCTCCCTCTCCAACCAGCCGTGCATTTGAGACCTGGTTAATCGACATTCCGACAAACTTTGATAATTCGGGTATATATTTTAGTGACACATTTTCATTTTCAAAAAATATCAAAATAATAAACTTTTACTTTTATCAAAATAATAAACATACTTTTGCTTTAATGTACGCTCGGGAGGATATTAACACATTTTACTTTAATGTCAAATTTAGAGGCTATTAAATCGAAAAATGAAAGAAGGCTGTCGTTAAAGACGGTTGCGTGGAAGAACAAGAGAAATGACGTGGCAATATTCTGGAGCACCTTACTTCAAAGAAAAGGCATGAGGGTGCCTGTATAACTATATATATTGATAGCAAGAGAGACAGATGGATCAGTCAAGTCATCAACTAAATTGCAAGGTATTGTTGCAATCAATCTCTAATCAAGAATGGCTTTAGCTTCATCCGCCCAAGCAGCCAACATTGCAGCTCCCGCTCCTGCGCATCGCCCTGCGGCTGCCAGATCCTCATCTTTGAGCCGCTCACTTCCCTCTGTCTTCAAGGTTTGTTTTTTTACTATTCATATTATTTTCACTGTCTAATACTTCACGTGCCGCTGCAAGGCCGAGAATTTTATAGCCATTAATAACAATCATCTTGTGTGCATTGCAGAGAGCTGAAATATCAGAGTTTGCGGGTCTGAAGTCTACATCTAGTTGTATCACATATGGAAGACATGTACGGGAGAACAACCTCAGTCTCTTTGATGCGGTTGCCTCGCAGCTTGTAGCTAAGGTGAGTCAATACCAGTCCCAATCGTATCCACTCATCACAGCTCGCGTCGCCAATATCAATATTTGCTGATGCATTTTATTTGGTAACTGAAATAATCAGGCTGGAAACTCGGGAGCCGTGAGAGGAGAAACCGTCGCAAAGATGAAAGTCGCTATCAACGGATTCGGACGGATTGGCCGCAATTTCATGCGTTGCTGGCATGGCCACAAGCGCTCGTCTCTTGAAGTCGTTGCCATCAATGACACTACTGGTGTGGAAAATGTATGTTATCAGTTATAACAGGGGGAAGGGTTCATATCACTGCGTATATATATACACACACTCAATGTTTAGATAGCGTGCGTATATATATATATATATATATATGTTACTGAGTGTTTCGTTTTACTTTGTATTGTGAGTGTAGGCCGCTCATCTCCTGAAGTATGACTCAATTCTGGGTAGATTTGATGCTGATGTGGACGGCGTATTTAAAGGTGGTGTGAATGGTTACAGAAGCATGAACGTGGGTGGGAAACAAATCTTTGTTCTTTCTGAGAAAGACCCCTCGCAATTGCCATGGAAGCACCTCGGTGTCGACCTTGTCATCGAGGTAGGGGCATATATGTATTTTGAAATACATATACATATGCTTCGACGAATACGTAGTAATACTGTAGTTGTAGATATTGTTGAGCCTGAATTAATGCAATCCGGTGATGCAGGCGACTGGAAAGTTTACAGAGAGAACCCAAGCTCAGAAGCACATTGATGCCGGGGCTAAAAAGGTGATCATTACAGCATCGAGCAAGGGCGAAGATATCCCCACATATGTTGTGGGAGTCAATGACAGCAATTATGCTCACGACGATAGCAACAACATCTTTAGGTTAATTTTTCATTGGTTTCTCAGAGTCATGTCATCAGTCACGTTAGTCCTTTATAACGTAGATTTTGATCATCGAGGCTTACCGGAGCAAAACGAGAAAGATCTACAAGTGGGCTGAGTGTGTTCCAATAGTCTAGTTTAAATTTTAGTGTTGTAGAGTTATTTTGTCTGTCTTAGAAAGATGATGTTTGATTTCTGGCTTTTCACGTTTTTTTTTCCTTCAATATTTCCAAAAAGAAAGTGATAATAATATCCATCCTTTACTTGATTTTGACATGATAACATGACTTCACTTCACTTTGCAGTAATGGATCTGGCACAATAAATTGCCTTGCTCCATTAATCCAAACCCTAGACAAAGAGTTCGGTGGTAAGTAATTCTTCCACATAAAAATATAGCTATAGTCAAATACAATGAAAAGATTTTACACAACCCGATTCAGTCGTACTTAAAGTGAACTATATTGTCAGGGAATGGAGACTATTCTGTGGCAACAAGTTATTTTTATCTCTTATTTTGCATAAAATCTGCAAGTGATGATGATAATGGTGTGATGTCGTTGTTGCAGGCATAGTGAAAGGTACTGTCTCCGCAACACTTTCATATACCAGTGATCAGGTGATTGGATCGTGCAAACATTTTTCTAAAGAATATTAGTGGGAAAATCTGAATAGATGCTAATTTCCACATTTGATCTCCATCAGGTTTTAAAAATATATATTTGAATCTTACATTAATGTTATTTTAAAAATTCGAACTCGACTAACTGTGAGTGTTTCCTCTAAAATATTAGAAGAATAGTTAATTATGGAAATGAATTAATCTCAGATCGGATATCTTAATGCAGAGTCTGCTGGATGCAATACACTGTGACAGGAGAAGAGCAAGAGCGGCGGCGCTAAACATAGTACCAACGAACATCGATATATCTATTAATACACTATCTCGAGTGCTGCCCAGCACTGTGAATCTGAAGGGCAAGTTCAACGGCATTGCTATGCGCGTGCCCACCCCCAACGTTTCGGTGGTGGACTTGGTGGTCAACGTGGTGAATAAGAACTTCACGGTAGATGATGTGAAGAAAGCCTTCAAGAAGGCTGCTTCCGATGGACCCCTCCATGGTATTCTTGCAGTGTGTGACGAAAACTTGGTGTCCATGGACTTTCTGGGTTCCCACGCTTCAGCCATTGTAGATAACACACTCACCATGGTCATGGGAGACGACATGATTAAAGTGGTGGCTTGGTTCGACAATGAATGGGCTTACAGGTATTCATCACATAACACAAAAGTTAATATAAAATGCATTGTTTCGTCGCAGTGGCGCATTAAATAAATACCGTTCACTATTTTGCACTTTAAATCACTATAAATAATTGAATCATTGGATATACACATATATATTAAATCCCTATAAACTGACATTAAATTAATTAATTTAATATTTAAAATAGATCTGTTCTAATTATTATAGAATATTTAGATCGATCAAATAATGTACATATAATTCACGCTCTTGCTGCAGGATGTAGTCTAATTAGTAGGAGGAATTGTTTGGAAAGTTATGAAATTTCTGTTATATTTAGATGAAATTTGGCAAGGATTTTTGTAAATCTAAGTTATAGTTGTTAAACTTCAAAATTTTAGGTGTTTTAGATGTTTTGATGGTGCTGAATCCATTTCCACCATCAAAAACAAGGTTCAAACACTGTCTTTACAATTCAGAGAAAATTCCTCCATTCCTCCACTTGACAAACTCCTTGCTGAATTGCCTTCTCACACTATATATATATATATATTTAACTTTTACCCAACTTTTAAATAAATGAATATTTATTTAACTTTTCTTATTTGATTCCTGTTTTGATTGCAATAAACAGCCAAAGAGTTGTAGAGTTCGCACACACGGTGCACGCAAAATATGCAGCGGCCCACGGCGAAGTTCTCGTTCGTGAGGAAGAGCAAATGTGCAGGGTCGATACAGAGCACATTGAATGCAAAATACACGACGTTTGAATTTAATTAGCGTTTCCTACACCCCTTCCCTCATACCCAATTTAATGGAGCTTCCTCACTCGTTTAATCAATGCAGTTTCTTCTTTTATGTGATTTTCTGTTGTTTTGGTTTGATGTTAAAGAGGTTTCATGTAACGCTCCTTCCAATTCTTGTTGTTAAGCCTGGGCTTCCAATTCTTGGAGTTGGATTTGAAGCTCTAGCTTGATCGGATTTTATATATTTAGGCTGTTAGAATGTCCTCTTTGTGGTTTTTACAGAGGCCACAAGTTACGTGTGAGTCAAAAGATATGTGTGATGTCTTGTAATAATATTTCCTTCCTCAATAATAAAATTGTTATTTTATATATTTCTTGCTTCTTCAAATTCAGCTTAAATTATTCTTATTGTTATTTGATATATTTCTTGTTTCTCCAAATTCAACGTAAATTATTCTTACCTGACTTCCCCCGGAGGATAATGCCTTTGTTTCCTGGATATCGAATAATGCCAAGTTGTTAATGTAAGAAATCACTGAATTAAATGTAAGGGAAGAATTTTTTATGATTAATTGATAAAGTATATTTTTTTTAATGATTAATTGAGAGTGAGTATGTATTGAAAGTATTTTTGTTTTATGATATTAATAAAGCGTATTGGTTGTTTATTTTAAATATAATTAAATTAATTTAGAAAAGTTGAATTCAAATTAGTGTTAAGGTTTAGAGTTTAGTTAATTTAGGTTTTATTGATTAGTAAATTGAAGTATTTTGTTAATTATATTTTTGCATTGTAAAGATAGAGAATCCAATCCTACTTAAAAACAATAATAATGTTTTATTGTAGTGATAATGTTTTTGTTGAGAATGTTGTTTAAAAAGTTTTACATTTATAATGTATAGATAAATATATTTTAAACTGTAATTGTTCTAGTCAAATATCTTTGTGAAAACTTCAAAAAATATAAATATTCAAAATGGAACTTTAGTTATTTGTTGTTTGAATTTATATCCATTTTCATTTATTATTAATAATTTATTACCGATTTTTTATTGATATTATATAAAATTATAGAATTCTTTCACTATAATTTAATTTATTTGTTAAAATTCATTTCATTTTCATGGGCTTAAACCAAATTTTATAATAAATAATAAATATTTAGCTAATATAAATAAGTGGTTATTATTTTGAAAATAATTATATAATAATTAAATGAATCTTATATTAAGTGTCTAAATATTTTTAATATATATTAAATAAAACTTTATGGTTCCAATCAATTTTCACTTCATTATTAATAAATTTATCTAATTGTATCAATTTTCACTTCATTATTAATGAGTTTATCCCATCGTATTTGTTTATGGAAAAAGTTATTTAATTTAACTAAAAAAATTAATGGTCTTTTTGCAGTCTTTCCACAAGATACCTTACATATTTTATGCCATAATTTGTAGATATAGTTGCGATATCAATGCATTATTTTTAGATATTTATGTAGTCAACTTTTATTCTTAATCTTTGAGGGAAGTAAATAATAACACATTTACCATCACTTACTTCCCAATATAAGTTAAACAATTCTTGGCATAAAAAAATGGATCAGATGTAAAGAAATGTTGCAGGGCACTCAAGTTACACATTATACTTTTAAAAAATGCAAATTAAATGCAAATTAATAAATAAATGGAAAATTGCTTACTAAAATGCAAAAACCACCTACATAAATATTGGTGAGTAGTAACAACCCAATAAAAATTAACTCCACATAAATATATTTATATACCTCTTATAATATCTATTTTTATATACAAATACGAGTAAGTAGTAATTAATAATTAAAATCCATGAAAATAAAATCACAACTAAACTAAACAAACATAACGTGTCTATTACTTATATATATTTAAATCAATTTTCTACATTTTAAAATTACATTAATCAAATCTAACCTGTCTATTTCTACGTTTTGAAATTACATTAACCAAATCCAACATTTCTATTTCTTATATATATCTAAGTCAGTTTTCTACATTTTAAAATTACATTAATCAAATCCAACAACCTGTATCCATCACATGGCAACATTAAACACCGTAATTTGGTAAAATAAAAGGATAACAAAAGGAAGCTTTTATTTGTTATATTTGAAGTACCACTTTGATCTCATTTTATATAGGCTGTTGGAATGTCTTGGTTTGTGGTTTTTATAGAATCCAAAAGACGCAGGAGTCAAAAGATATGTGTGATGCCCTTTCCAGTGTTGAGCAGCATTGATTGAGGTTTGTAATAATAATTCTTTATAAAATAATAAAATTGGTATTCTTTAGTTACTTTTAATTTTCAACTTAAATTATTCCTACTTGCTTTCTTTTCCTCTCAAGGATAAGACTTTTGTTTCATAGATATTGAATAATGTTAGATTTTTAATGTGCGAAATCACTGAACTAAGGTAAAGTAGCATTCCGTAAGGAGTTGGGTCTATATATATATCTTTATTACAAAATAATTAAAATTATTTATTTATTTTATTATTAAAATAGATAGTTTAATTTTTTGAAATGGTTGATTTTTTAAATAATTATATTTTGAAGTTTAATTTTGTCATTTTATTAATATTAATATTAAAAAAAGTCTTAATTACTGATTTACAATTTTATTTATGCTTGGAATGCTTTTCACATAAAAAATTCAATGTTTTATTACATCCAAGCCATTATTTCTACAAGCATATAAGAGCCAAAAATAGACAAAATCCTATAATATTAACAAAATAAAATACTAGATATTAGTGAAAAGAATGTCATTCCCAAATCATGGCCCCCCTTTTGAGGGGACATTGTAACATTTAAATCAAGAAGATTTTGAGAAACAATACTAATTTCATTGTTGGAGGAAGAGAGGTCTAAGGAATGCTTATCCATAGTGCATTGAAGGTCTTCAATTTGTTCGCATAGGATAGAGATCTCATCCTCCTTCATGCTCAATATGATGTGGTGTTCCATCAACAATTCCATGGTCATGGTCATGTTGGAAACTAGTTAATTATGTCTCATTTTGCAATGTGACAATATCTTCCTAAAGTTGATCGATTCTCTCCATCAACTACTTGAATTATGCACTTGCGGACCTCAACGTGTTATGTAGGCTAATCTACACCCATGGATGGTAGATAAAAATTTCTTTTGGTCATTAGTACTAAAGAGGAAAATACCCTCAAAATTTAAGTTCCTTTAGGATCTTTTATGTCCAAGCTTCCTAAGATGACAAGGCCTTAGCATGAGAGATATTATGCCAAATTAGATAGATGGTGAAATTATCTTCCAACCTATAAAGAAAATAGAGGAGAAGGCATGGATAACCTTTCTAAGTTCTCTCTCATTGAAGGCATACATCAAAGATTGATAACTAGGACACAAAGTTAATGAACCTAACAAGAGCCTTTCTCTTCAAGCATAAAACTAACCATTACTTGACGGGTAATTTAGAAATGAGAAAATATTACCATGTCTAGCCAATTGAATTGAAACACATAATAGAGGATAATAGCACCCCAAAATTCAATATATTGGAGGATGACATTCCAACTGCATCTCCCTCAACCCACTTCAATTGATATAGTATATCAAAGTAGAGTGACCCCCAAAAATGACAATTTTCTCCAAACAAAGACATGGAATAATTGTTATAGACATTTTTGTGCCTCGCGACATGGAGCATGAACAATAATTACAGGCTGCTCCACTGAGCTTCTGCGCTGGAATGCAACTGCTCCTCCTTGTACCTGCGCTGGAAGTCAAATCTAATGAAGGCTACCTGCGCTGGGCGAGATTGGCCAAGTGGCACAGTCATTCTGCAAGGTGTCAACTGCCCAGGAAGCTTCCAAACTGACACTTGGTTCATGAGATTCGCCCTGTGATGAGTAAGAGGTACTTGATCACCATGTGTAAGCAAAGATCTCCAAGTGGACTCAAGAACTGAAGATTAACTGAAGAGGGAGAGGACACTAGTCAGCTCTATGCCAGCCTCAAGCTGACTCATCCTCTCTTCTTCTCTCCTATATATAGAGCTCTTCTATGAGGTCTAAGGAGGTTGGAATTTTTGTGTTAAGCAAGGAGGTGCTGTTGGTTTACAGTTAGAACTATTGGGTGATTGTTTTACTAGAGGTGAAGAGGAGAGTTCTTGCTGCTGGGGAGGTGCTGCTGGATTGGAGCCATCTATGGTTGTAACCTTCTCAGAACCCTGTTACTTCTATCAATAAAGTTTTGCATGTTCTCCTATATACTTGTATTGCATTGATGTATTGTATTTACTTGTATATTTGATTCACCCTAATCCATGCATCAGTTATGAGTACATGTATCTTGTAGTTTCCTCTCTTGTTTTGTGCAGGATCTGTGTGTAGCTGGACCGGCAAAGAGAGCAAGGAGCTGGGAACAAGAGACAAAAGAGAGAGGACAAGGATCGACTAAGCGAAAGACACCAGGTTGGTTAATCTTCTCTTCCTTCTCTCTGTACTTTCATAAAGGAAAACATCAAAGCTTTACTTTCAGTTGTTGCTAAAGACTGTCACCTTTAGAGTAGGGATAGGGTCATCCGCGTCGGATACTTTTCCCCACAACAAACTGGCGACTCCGCTGGGGAGCCTAGTATCTTGTTGGTGTTTGTAGTATTTTGCTATTCATTTCCTGAACCAAAGAGTACCGAATCGAAAAGCTTTTGACTATATCAAAAGCGAAGTAGAGGAGCTGCTACTCTTGCTCATTTTTGAGCATATTCATGATTTGAAGAGCTGATCTACAAAAGACTCTTGTACTCTTTGTGATAGCTTTTCATCCTCTTGATCATCCCTTAGCCTGTACTTGACCTATAGCTTTTTATTTCAGCAAAAACCGTGCATTTTTGAGCTTTTTATGACCCGGAATTCCTTGTAAACGCAACTCTCGTGTCTCAGTGTAGGCTGTCCACAGGCAGTCTGCATTCCAGCGCAGGTACTCCCTTCGGGAATTGCGCTGAGAATCAAACTGACAGACCAGAGCCTGCGCTGGTCCAGTCAGCCAATGTCTTGCTAAGGTTTCCCTTTGTGTCTGAGCCCTGTTTTCATTGATTTTTTGCTGATTGCTTGCTGGTCATTGTACTTGATGTAAACCATTCTCCTTGACATTATTCCGCCTCAGTTGTGTGATGAAACTGTGAATGTTCTTTCAGTATTTCTTGTTTCAGTTACAGTTTCCCATTGTGAAAAGCGAACCAGTATAGCTGTGGCCTCTTAGATCCTGAACTGTAAAAGTGTCTTTGTGATCTTATGAGCTAGTTTTATTACTGTTCATGGCTGTTTGAGTTTGTTTGTTTTTCACTTTATGGTTTGAATTCATATATTTTTAGTGTTGAAACAAGTACCTGTAAAGCGTCTTTTCATTTTAGACAAAACTTGTTTGTTTACGCTTCAAATTGAATTCGAAAATTATACAACAATTTCCTTTTGTCTACATCAACATTAAGGGAAAAGAAAAGAAATACATGCATCTTGCATTTGCATTTTTGATAAGTTTGTGTGTCTGATCTAGGAGAAAGTGCATTAGTTTGTGCTTTGTGCTCTGTGTGGAAAGATATTGTTTTTCTCTCCCCTCAGTAGTTAGGATTTTCAAAGCTAAAAAGATTGTGAAAGCTTGCTTATCATTTTAGCTGCATTTAGGAATTTGTACCAATACATCTCGTGGTGATCCTGAAAGACAAACTGCTAAACAAGATCAACTTAAAATATATTGAATGAATCTAAAAACGCATTGTAACATAACGCTCACAATAGAGGTCTAGGTAGAGACGTGTTCCGGCGTCGTTAAACGTAGTGACTGTTGATCTCTACGAAGGTGGGTGATTCCTCCTGAGGGACGATAGCACTAATACGAACTTGAGCTCCCGTGTACCGTCGCGTATATTGGGAGACCCCTATAGGCAATTATCCTTTATCCTTAGGAAGCCGTGTCGACCGCCCTACTGATCGCGATGCAGTGAACACAGCATTCACGAAGATCGACCACCCGTACCGTAAAACGTATTCTGTGGTTTCGCGAAAGGTTTGGCACACCCTCTGCCTAGATCTCCAGAGCAGTTTCTTTTGGCCCTTTTCAAACTCTATAACTGAAAAGGTCCAACCGAGCATTTGTCACTTCGGGCTCATTAATACATCGAAGGCGACTAGAGTCATCTTTAGCTTTTTCTCGACTCTTAAAACATGAAAAAGCAAAGTTGTGTCTAAAAACGTCTAATAAAATTCATTCAATACGGAAACATAATTCCCCTTTTTGTATTTTAGTTGATCAAGTAATCCGCAACCGTGGAGGAAAGTCAATTAAAACTCCATCGTTCGGGGAGACTTGCGAGTCAACCGTCTTTGTCTCCGGAACCGAGAGTAGTACGGGCAAAGCGAACTCGCTGGACCAGGTCAAAATCTCCTTTTAAAGTTAGAACGGAAGTTCCAACAACATCTGAGATTCTGGTCACTCCTAATATTTCTGGAATCCCTGCCTCTATTGAAGAAGTTCAACAGCAACAGAAGGACAGTTGTACTGATCCTAGTCTGAAGACAAGTACTTGCATAACTGAACCAGTTCCATCTGAAACCGGTCCACAGAGTCTTGTTGTTCAAACAACTGTCGCTGTCGAAGCAACCCCTTCTTCGGCACCAGAAATCTTTTACGGACCTGACGGTCTTCCTCTTCCTCCTGGTCTGATCGCAATAGAGGAAATCGTAGAGGACCAGCAAGCAAATACTCCAACTCATTTTGGAGTAGGCACCACTCTTTTTCCTTATGCATCAGAAGTTTGTCCATCGCCACAGGAAGTTCCTGTAGAATCGATAGGCAGTTTATTGGATAGACTTAAAATGTCTGAACAACCGTCAACATCTAGAACTGTGCCAAACGACACAGCGACAGCAGAAGCTCCTGCTGCCAATCCAACGATGTTTTCCGGCATACCAGCCGTCCCAACTAGCTCTCATCAGCTAGAAGGAATCCACCCAGGGACTATTATGACAACTTGGTCTGTTCCAGTTTGTTCTTCCGGTATAATACCCGGTAATTCTTATGTTGAAACTAGACAAATTGATCCCTTTGGGAATCAGTTTGGGCCATCCAGTCCTCAAAGGCCATCTATACCCTTGAGCTCCGGATTGTTACCGTATGGGGGGCAATATGCCCTTTCACTTCCTCTTCCGGGAGGATACCCATACGGCAGTTTTCAACCACATTCAGGTTTGACTGAAGTAACGACGAGTGGTTGGGTACCTATGGTACCCCAACAACCAAGAGTTGTATATTCCATGCAACAATGTGTACCTATGTCTAGTATCCCGACGACGCCAGCAATTGTAACCGTGTCGCAAGTTCAATCGATGCCTGTTGTATGTCAACCCCAAGTTGTAATGCAACAGCCTATTGACCCTGCAACACAACCACAATCACCAACTGCCGGGACGACAAAGATACAAACGGGAACCATAACCCCGCATCTTGGTCCGTCGGTTAGTGTCGCACAACAAAACATGGCTTCACAACCATGGATGGTGCAATACCAACAACCTCAGTTTCAACAGGTGTACCAGGGATCTGAGCAACAGATCTTTGCGAATAGTGGGCAACCCTATATTCAGAACGGGTTAAATCAACCACTTTACAGTGGCCAAGCCCACCAGCCGTATCAATCATATCAACATCAGTTGCATTATGCTGGTATGCAAAGACCTACTGCTCAGGCGATTCCATCGTATCCTGGGTACGCCTCGCCAAACCTGAATCAGCAGTTGCCATTCGTGGCGACCTTAGAATTACCAGACTTACATCGATTGACGAACGATCCAATCGCCTATGCCCATTGGTGGCCAGCGATTCCTCACAAACTTCCTTCGGACATTCCTAAATTCAATGGAAATCCTGGCGAAGACCCGTCGAATCATGTGATGACATTCCATCTGTGGTGTTCGTCGAATACCTTGAATGATGATTCGATAAGGCTTCGTCTTTTCCAGAGGACATTGACTGGTCCGGTGGCCAAATGGTATATTGAATTACCTAGAGCCTCTTTCGACAATTTTAGTTCCCTAGCCACGACTTTCTTAACACACTTTCAGTTACCTATAAGGTACGAAACTGGGACAGAGATCTTGACCAATTTCAAGCAGACAACAGCCACACATATATCAGATCATATACATGAGTGGCGTCGTCGGCGCAGAATGGTAAAAACCTATGTTCCAGATCAGCTATTAGCTGAGTGGTTTATAAAGTCACTTCTGCCTGCCATAACAGAAGATGTGGCCAAAGGAGGCGTCGTAACCGAAGAGCAAGTTATTGCTCGTGCTCAATATTTGGACTTAGTATATACTCAGTCGGGCACGCTCTATGATAAGATACCTGACGCCCCCAGACCGGAATTTTCAATCCCTCCTCCTCCCGGATCGAGTAGTGACTCTCATGCCGGCGATGGCGTGATTGGAACTGCAAACGCTAAGTCGACAAAGGATTCAAATAAGAAAACCCGTAAGACTTTGAATCAAAAAGCAAATCAAGAAATTCTTGCTTCGGAGGTAAATGTTGTATCTACGGATAAAGGCAAAAACTCCAATCAACCAGGAAGCAAGAAGAAACAAAACAAAGAGAAGAAAAAACAAGGAGATTCGTCTCCTCGAAAAACTTCTTTTCGAAAAAGGAAACCACCTTTTGGGTGTCAGATATGTGATGAGGATCATTGGACAAAAGATTGTCCGTATAAAGCCGGGTTTAAAAAATTCTTAAAGGATTCACAAACCCCAGCTGTATTAACTGATCCGTTTCCCAATCCAAGTCAAAATCTGGTTGGTAATGGAGATACTTCCCGGTGCCAGGTACTAATGGTGTCGACCTCTGAACAGCAAAATGATGCTTTGATTTCGACAAAGTGCAAAAACTGCGGGAATCCGCAGTCGTCGAACAGTAAAGGAAATGATCAACCAAGCAGTTCGACGACAACTTCAACAGAAGTTGTGCCACCATTTACTACGGGAAGCATTCCTATGATCCATGGGAACAATTGTTCTCTCCAAAATATCGGATTCATCTTCCTAAAAAACCCTCCGTCGATGGGCACTTTCGCCTTACCGCCTCCAAGTAATCTGGCGGAAATGGCTAAAATGGAATATGAAACTTTCTGTTTCTAGTGGATCTAAAGCTCCGAGGACGGTTCTTATCTCGTGTCAACCTCGTTAAAAAATGAAACAAGGAGTCATGAGGATAGTTCATTTTCTGTGTCAACCTCATTAAAAAAATGAAACAAGTCCCCTTTCTCAAAGGTAAACCTTCATTCCAACCACCAAGATGAATGCGATGAAGCTTGGGGGGCACCCTCCTTTGAGATGCGTCATTATGATGCTGGGGGCATGCAAAAGAATCGAGCAGTTTTTGTGCAGAAGTTCATGCTCGTTAAAAAATAAACGTAAATTGTGAGAAATCTTTCCCTAGCAGTTCAAGCTCATCCAGAAAAAATGAACCGGTAAACAACCTCGAGAAATGTAACCTTTGAAAGCCATATTAAAAGCCCTTGGTCGTGTTTATATGCCATCACCTCCATCCGTTCATTTGGCCAATCGTTCATCTCCATATGTTTGTTTACCCATTTTGAGGAACAGCTGCGAAGAGTGATTTCACTTAGCCATCCTTGTGACGCTGCCGTGATTGGAAAATTCCAACCTGTACCTGGAATCTGCTGCTATCCCTGTTTATCACTCGTTCCTCAAAAGACGAGTCTTCTTTGAGCTCTTTTCACTGACTCGTAAAATATGAAAAGTTTGCCGAGTTTTGGCCTTCCAGCTCGTTAAACGACCGGAACGCTATCCCTCCTCTAGATTTTAATCTTTTTGGACCTGAGGGATTATTGCACAAAAAGATCGAGCGCTTGTCTTGTTCGGCTCGTAAAAGTACCGAATAGCCATCCCTTCTGTATTGTTTTATACTTTTTCGGACTTAAGGGATTAGATGACGAAAAAGGAATTATGGAGTTGACTTTCTGTACCTTTTCAGACTCTCTAAAAATGAAAAGGACCGAGTTTTCCTTGTCGTTAGACTCGTTAAAATGATTAAATAGCGACAAACTTGTCTTTAGACGAGAGCGAGTTTCCCTATCGCTAGGCTCGTTAAATCTTAGCGATGGGCTTGCCCGAAGGGCAGGTTATAGAACAAGCATATGTTATCCTCCTCAAGCTTGACAAAAATAAAGAGGTACTGGTCAGAAATGACTGGGGAAAAATTGGGAGAACATCAAAGTTTAATGGTAGCAAGTCACTCTTGAACATGACACTTTTCCTCCGTACCACATCGGGTTGGGTTGTTTCATTCACCGGTCTCATCACCATGGTCCTCGCCAAACCATCCACATTTGGGGTAATGCTACCGATCCATCGCATCAGTGTCGTTATATGTTCAAGAGGGGTCATTCTGAAAGTGTCAACCGTGTCCCATCCACTGCCATACATTATCCTTCATCCATTCATGATCGCCACCCTGAATCATATGTCACAGTTTGTTTTCACCTCCACTAAAATCATTAGCTCCGTTCCGTGTCATTGATGTGGGATTCATTAAGGCCCTCCTTTGACGGATCGCTTCTTGTCGACTTCAGCTCATTATCCAAGAAGTTGATCTAGGAACACCCCCCCCAGTACTTTGAAGCTTGCATGCCTCAATGGCAAGTTTCTCACTTCCGGCGACAGGTATACATCAATGACCTTCGACCAGAAGATTTTGCGTGGCGTTCGACGCCAAGTCCTTTATTCACGCCACGTGAATTGTACTGCAGTACCTTGAGGGTCATCGTCATTATTGGTGATTCCTCTCGCGCTTGTTAACGGTTTTCATTATTGACCGGTAATCAAGCGATGTCTTTCCATGTTCGACTTCAGCGAAATTCTCACATCGATCGACTTGTACTTAGAGTGAAGATCGAACGAGTTTGAAGACCCCGGATCTAGTTTCATCCATCCGGGCTGCGATATATATTCAGGAAATATAAAAGCATTTGCCATGTACATCATTGCAGCAGATGATCATCCTATTCAAAGGATGATAATTTCAGCAGAAAATTATCAGTCTACCTTCAGACGATCGTCTGTTCTATGTACCAGAATGTATTTACAAAGCTGAGCATGGGAATGCCCGCCTCAGCTAGATCATGAAAATAGAATGAAAAATAATGTATTGTATTGTATTGTATTACAGGGCGCCTCCTCAGCACTGGAATGAACTTCGGACCCTCTAGATAAAGCATCTCACCCGATAAACGGCCTCATACTTTAGGGGGCAACTGTTATAGACATTTTTGTGCCTCGCGACATGGAGCATGAAATGTCAATAATTACAGGGATCCTCAGTCCCTAAACATGTTGTTCTTCCCCCTAAAAGAACAAGGTCATCAAACAACAGCACTTCCAATCAGTTCTCCACCTGAAAACACTTCAAAACAGGCTTATTTTGGATCATGTCAGCTGCTCCACTGAGCTTCTGCGCTGGAATGCAACTGCTCCTCCTTGTACCTACGCTGGAAGTCAAATCTAATGAAGGCTACCTGCACTGGGCGAGATTGGCCAAGTGGCACAGTCATTCTGCAAGGTGTCAACTACCCAGGAAGCTTCCAAACTGACACTTGGTTCATGAGATTCGCCCTGTGATGAGTAAGAGGTACTTGATCACCATGTGTAAGCAAAGATCTCCAAGTGGACTCAAGAACTGAAGATTAACTGAAGAGGGAGAGGACACTAGTCAGCTCTATGCCAGCCTCAAGCTGACTCATCCTCTCTTCTTCTCTCCTATATATAGAGCTCTTCTATGAGGTCTAAGGAGGCTGGAATTTTTGTGTTAAGCAAGGAGGTGCTGTTGGTTTACAGTTAGAACTATTGGGTGATTGTTTTACTAGAGGTGAAGAGGAGAGTTCTTGCTGCTGGGGAGGTGCTGCTGGATTGGAGCCATCTATGGTTGTAACCTTCTCAGAACCCTGTTACTTCTATCAATAAAGTTTTGCATGTTCTCCTATATACTTGTATTGCATTGATGTATTGTATTTACTTGTATATTTGATTCACCCTAATCCATGCATCAGTTATGAGTACATGTATCTTGTAGTTTCCTCTCTTGTTTTGTGCAGGATCTGTGTGTAGCTGGACCGGCAAAGAGAGCAAGGAGTTGGGAACAAGAGACAAAAGAGAGAGGACAAGGATCGACTAAGCGAAAGACACTAGGTTGGTTAATCTTCTCTTCCTTATCTCTGTACTTTCATAAAGGAAAACATCAAAGCTTTACTTTCAGTTGTTGCTAAAGACTGTCACCTTTAGAGTAGGGATAGGGTCATCCGCGTCGGATACTTTTCCCCACAACAATAATGTCTCCCAAAATTTCAACCTCAACATAAGGAATAATATGCCCCCAAATTGACCTAAAAATTTAAGTTTATAATTTGTCTAAAAAGCAGGGAACATCCTAAAGTGTTTCCTTCAAAGCTTGAAAGTAGGAAAAGAAGAAGAAGAGCTAACTAGAAAGAGGAAATTCTATATTTCATATTGAAACTTCTCAGTATAGCTTTTACATTTACTTGGAGTTAGATGTAGAAGGTATAGCTAGAAATAATCAAGGCAACTTGCCAATTATAGATTATATTCCTTTGCTTGATCTCCTTGTCCACCCCCAATTTTTTCTTCTATCATTCGTTAAATTATAACTGCCAAACTATGGAGCATGTATTCACATATTTTCCTTAAACTACGTGTAAGCCTAATTCCATGCAAGCCTCCATCTTCACAAGGGATATGACCCTTGCCATGAAAATTTCCACCATACGAGTATGAGTGAAAAACATAAATTTCTCCCAAAATCACAAAGAACCATCAGCTCTGTGTGCCTCAACATACAATCCAAAAAGCTGGAGTGGTTGATTCCGCCCCACTCCATCTATGAATATGATTAAATTTACATTGAATTAAGTCCATGAGAATTCCACCTCGCTCCTCCATCCTATTTTAATTTCAAGTAAATTAATCTTTTCATATTTATGCAAGGGGAAAAAATGAGGAGTTATTCTTATTTTTAATTCTCATGGGACTAATGAAACTCCCACATTATCTAAAGAGTTGGCCAATTTACAATTCATATTTGTCAAACTTTTTTAGAAGACCCAATATTTTTTAACAAGAGATTTCAAGTATAAATCTTTCAAGAATGTTTCCCTTATTAGAATTTGTATGACTATCTTAGAATCTCGAGTGATGGAGAAACTTGATATCTTTTATCTTTTAGCTAACACCAATCCCCAAAATAGAACCTATGTTTTTGCTTGGTTGTTAGATTTATTTTCTAAGCCCCATGAAAATCTTAGAATCCCTAGTGATTAAGACATTTGATGTCTTTTATCTTTTAGCTAACACGAATCCTAAACTAAAACCTAAGTTTTTGCTTGGTTGTTAAATTTATTTACTAGACCCCATGAAAATGTTAAGTTTATTAATTCACAAGGACGAATGGTCATTGCTTTTTTACCATATATTTGTTAAAATAGATGTATACTTAATTAATATTATTTTTTTCCAAAATTATAATTAAATGATTAAGAGATCCTCCTACATATTATATAATTTATCTTTAATAATTTTTTAAATATAATTGTATTGAAAAAAGGTCATGTAAGTGTTAAAAAAAATATAAAATTATAAAGAAATTTTCATATTTGTTTTCTCAACCATAATTAGATATAATTATAATAATTATATTAAATTAATTATTAGTATTATATAAAAATTAATAACTTTCAGTGGTGGCTTGTCAAAGTTTGATTTTTCTTTCACGGGTCTTGATATTTTGCTGGTGAAATACAAGGAACATAACTCGGATGATTACATCTCGTTGACTATTGAAATTAGTTTCAGAGCAAGGAAGCGATGAAGAAGAAGAAACACAACAATTAGATATAATTAGACCAAATATTTCTTTTAACAAAAGATTTCGAGTACAAATCTCCCACGAAGGCTCTCGATCTTTGGGTTTGTTCAATAATTTTTTAATGAAATATATTTATTAAAATTATAATTAGATATCATTATAATTAAAAAATTTGGATCTTGTAGAAAAACCCAAAGATTATTGTTGAAAAAAAATCTACATTGAAATAATAATGGTCCTTAATCATTATTAATGATTAAAATAATTAATATAGTAATTATTATTATAGTCGTTAATCATTATTAATATTTGAAATAATTAATATAGTAATTATAATTATAATAATATAAAAGTATGAATAAAATTATATATAGAATTACATAATAGAATTATTTTTAAAAATTTAAAAATTATCATTAAATTTTTTTAAATGTGTAATTCCAAAAAGGAATTTGAGTTTGTTTTTTACATAAAATTATTCATTACTTAATACTGTTTTTTTAATATATATTTTTTTTCATAATCTTAAAAAATATAAAAGTATATGGAAAGGAGTTAAATTTTTTGCGTCATGAAGTTTTATATAGATAGTTATATAGATAGTGTGATTCAAAGTTTCAACCATGTTATGAAGTATTGTGTAGACATTGTGATTCAAGTTTGAAATCCCCCATGGTTCATGTAAAAAAAAGGCTTAAAAATACAATAATTAACAAAAAGCCATAGTAATTATCATACAATAATTAACAAAAAGCCATAGTAATTATCTATGTTTTCTATATTCATACTAAAAGGTTCATGACCTTGCTTTACAACTTCCACTTCCTTATTAAGTTGGTACATCATTTCATCCTCCATTGATACCCACCAAGAGATAAGTTGGCTAATATTCTTTAGTTTGAGGCTATGGATTGATCTTCCCTACTCAAATTGAGTGCCAAATTTCGTAGAAGATAGTGTTGTGGTTCTAAAAATATCAATTACTTTCCAAAAGAGACCCCATGATTTATACTATCTAGGTTTTGATCTAACCTTCAATCTCATGATTTTTTTTTTTTAATATTGAGAATTGAATACCTATTACAATTGATATGTTCCTCATGACTTTTGAGGACTCCACAAATTTCTTCGAGTCGTATCAAGGAATAATAAACAATTCCTGCAAACATGACCTAGAGTTATTTATGTGAATTGGATCCTTAGATCCTATTGCAACTTTAGGCCTAGACTAAATCTCAAGGATAGGATTACATGTCTATAATCATTTGGTAATTACTAATAATTTCATAAAGTGATGAGTCGACTGATCATCTACGTAGAACACTACAGGGCCCTAACACTAATCCTCTAAATAGGAGGTACAAGTTTGACTTATGCTTTGTTTACAATAGAGATTCCTTTTGTTTGTTTCACACATAAACTCCCTATGCACAGAACTCTGGTTCCCTCTACAATTTGGGTTTTTTTAGTAGCATGTTTGTTTCCCCTACTATATGCACCTCACTAAGTTTCCTTCCTTTGTACCTAGACTTTTGATAACCTTATGGTTATTTCTCTTGAACCTTCATTTTGTGATTCCTTTGCTGCTAAATACACAATAACAAAGAAACCAAATTTATTACCAGATATTCAACCAGCTTGTACCTCTTTACATCAATGTTTATAGGCAACAATGTACAAGAGGCTCCAACCTCTCTTTTTCACAAGTTGCAACTCACTAGAAGTGTCAACTCCCCTTCACATAGGCTCTAACCTATTGTTCTTCTTTAGGTATCTACTTTCAGGAGACACCAATCCCCCGACAGGAAAAAATATTTGCTTCACTGACTTACCTAGTATTTAAATGGTGTACCTTTTCTTATCTTTGACACTGCTCCTCTTTAATATCACTAGTCCTAGTTATTCTTTTGTCGTTTATCTCCTCTACTCCTCTTTATTAATTAACTCTATTTTAGGCGTTTTCACTTTGCAGATTCAGTTTAACAGTTCAACAATTATTTCGTTTCTCTCACAATGAAATTTTAATAATTGGACCAGATCTCTCTAAAATCAATTCAATAAATCTTCTGGAAAATCAATCAACACAACTTTAAAACTTCATTTTATATAATTTTGTTTTAGTATATTTGAATTCCCACACAATGAGATTGAACTGTTCCAATCTATCTTTCATGCCTCACATAATCCACCCATTCATTTCAAATTCTCTAAGGCCAATTAACTTTTTTCAAATTGAAATAATGCTGCCAATATAATTAGAATTGATCTCATTTAAGTATGGCACCAAAAACAAGACTATAGATAATTGTACTCTCAGATGGAATCAAGACTAAAGATCAGTGTTATTAGAGCTCACAACCACGCCCTTATTATATGCTCTCAAACCACACCCTTTAACTCATGCTCTCATCGCTATAATTAGCCCGAAGAGCCCATGACCAACACTTAACAAGACTTTGGCGCAATTTGATAAAAGGTTAAATAACAAGAATATTCCCATTATGTGCCAATGTGGTCTCAGGACCTCGGTTGACATGATAAACTTACCACAATGTATAGATGGGTGGAGACGAGGTGGGATGCTAATTCTTATGACAACTAACAGAAAAAGGTTCATCCTGTCGTGAGACCTCGAACCTTGGTCTTAGCGCATTCTTTTGTTATAACAACTCCAACCACATGGGGGAATGATGTAAAATTTTTACTACAAATGATGGGGTTTATTCCCGTCTCTTTGGACCATTGGCACTATACCTCTTAAGCTTTTAACATTTCACAAATATTAAAAAGGCCTAGGTGTAATATCTATTTATTGCAACTTACAAATTTCTACGACTCTTCACCATGGGAGCACTATACCATGGAAAATTTTAGGGGTGAATGTTCGCTCTTGGGCGAAATTAAGGGGTTTTAAATTTTTAGTGGGAGAATATTTTGTATCATAGTACATTTTTACAATTGTATCATAGTACATTTTTACAAATGGCCTCAAATAGTCCACCTTATTTTAAGTGAGAGGGTAAAAAAGGTAAATTTAGCCCTTGAAATTAGGAGTTACAACCTTCCATTCACCCTAATTTTCAAGAATAGGTTTTATTTAAGTGAATCCTATGTGTAAAATACCATATTTATAAAAGAGGTATGGTAAATTAATAAAAATATAAATAAATGAGAGGTATGGTAAATAAATAAAACATTTTTTATATTTACTCCATAAGTCACCTTATATACATGCAAGGGTGTAAACAAATGAAAATATAAATAAAGTGGAGGTATGGTAAATAAATAAAACTTCTTTTTATACTTACTCAAAAGGTATGGTAAATAAACAAAAATATAAATAAACTAGACATATGGTAAATAAATAAAACCTTTTTATATTTAGTCCATAACCCTCTTTCTATTTATGAAGGCTCAAAAAAGAGGTTCTATTTAAGTGAATCCTATGGTCCAAATACCATATTTGTAAAAGAGGTATGGTAAATTAATAAAAATATAAATAAACGAGAGGTATGGTAAACAAATAAAACATTTTTTTATATTTACTCAATAAGTCACCTTATATTTACGAACACTAAAAAATGCATTGTGTTTAGGTGAAACCTATGGGCCAAATACCATGGGCTAGATTATTATTAATACCATGCAAAAAAACATTATTAACCCTAATATTAGCATTAATAAAAATAAAAATCGCACATGGTATTGACCCATGGTATTCACGTGGAATGTAGCCTATTTAAATGGGGGAATTAAACCAGCATAGATCCATCTTTACTCTGGATCTACTAAGCCCCAAGAGGGATCAAATATCATGATATGCAAACTATCACAGAGTGAAAAAGTATTTGATCCCTCTAGGGGCTTGGTGGATCAAGAGCAAAAATGGATGTTAAATATTTTAACTTGGTTAAAATAAAAAATAAAATAAAAATCAATTATTAATTTTACTAATTTTTATAAATTACTAATAGTAATTTTTAAGCTCCAAGTTTATGATAACCCATGGTATTGACCCATGGTAATACCATGGTATTCATGTGATCATAGATTATTTAAAGGGGAAATTCTATCATCTTAGATCCATCTTAATTCTAGCTCTACCAAGTGCTCAGAGGGATAAATAGATTTCATCCCCCTAAGAGTGGTAGATGTGGAGTTAAGATGGATATAGGTTGG
Source organism: Pinus tabuliformis (assembly GCA_031772625.1). Taxonomy (NCBI): domain Eukaryota; kingdom Viridiplantae; phylum Streptophyta; class Pinopsida; order Pinales; family Pinaceae; genus Pinus; species Pinus tabuliformis. The sequence goes on along the minus strand of CM062820.1, from coordinate 1,024,879,340 downwards.
TTTTTATGATAATGAACATATTAAATAGAGTTAGGAAATTATATTGTAAAACATCTTAAGGTGAATGGTTAAAGCTACATTTAGTCACTTCACAAAATTTTGTAAAAAATACCAATATCTCCAATAATATTGGTTTTTAACTTTTTCTGATTTAACAAAAAAAATTCAAAACAATGAAACCTTATCAGTCTTTCCGCATCACCCTCGCAGAATATTTCTCACCATTTTTCAAACATTCTCAATATGATATCTGCATGAAAAAGTTTCGGTATTGATGTTGGATTACTTGTTTGAAAAATAAGTTGGTTTGTACAACCTTTCATCATCTGTGCTATTCTTAGTTTGTCCTAATGATCTGTAGGGGTTGGAGCCACTGCACCATATTTTCCTAAAGGTGGAGATTGTTCACCAAAAAGGAAATTAATCTACACGTTACAACGCTGTTAAAAAATGTGAGACCTATGAGGGTAGTGAATTATGGTAATAAGCAGTTTAGATTGGGAGAGACGTAATTAAATTTTATTTTTAATTGAATATTTCCAATTAAAATAATAATAAATCTACATTTATATATTCATATATTGATTAGAAGGATTCTCACATTGGTCACTTCTTTCAATTAGATCCCCTTCAAGCCTTTGGGATACCTAATGCTTTCTTATATAATATAGTTGGGGCTTGCTACTTGTTGGCGTGTTGGGGTAAACAAACTTGATGTGTTTTTTTTTTTTATCTCGCAGTTGGAGTGTATGGAATAAGAAAGAAATTTGATAACTTGAAAAAAGTGGTACGTTGGGAAAAGTTGTAGAGAAAAGATTAATCTCTACTACCTTGATAGAACTCGTTGTCAATATTAACACCTACAAGAACTTTGTTGTGGAATATTATCAAAACTAATAGAAGGATATGAAAGAGTGTATTGTAAGAACCGTGACAAAAACGGCCACTGAAACTTGGAACATTGTTTGTAGGAAGAGAAAATTATGTTTCTTTTTTCCAAACATGTATGTTAGTATGTTACAGTTTAATGAATATGTTTTCTTATTATCATATATGGTTTCATATTTTAACAAAACATTCACCAAGACTTCACAATGTTTTATTATTCAGTAAAAGATTTTCCAAGATCTTACAAGATTTTATAATTCAGTGAATGATTCCCCATCACTGTACAAGATAATATAATCTGTTGAGAGATTATACATATTATATTATTGATAAAATCGCCTCCAATTTTTCCTATGTATCATGGGGATTAGCCCATTTATTATACATATAAATTTAGGGTGGTTCTTAAAATTTTCCCTGCACCATACCTCCTGAGATTTAACTTAGTTTTTAAATATTCATTCATCTCGAGCTTAATCAAGGAACTTCGAAGCCCAGAGTCTTATCTATTTGACCTAAATCGGGAAAATTTGACTGTCTATAACTGGTTCATCATTTGGATTTTTTTGAACTTCTATATATAATTGGAAATATATTTTCAAGACTTATCCATCTGTGCTAATTGCAAATGCATTTGAGCTAGCTTAATATAGATAAAATTTCTCGAATGTTTCTGCTTCTTAACCAACACCTTTCTCATCAATGAAACCATCTTGAAACCACCTTTGGCATTAATAACCTATATCATACAATGAAAACTACTTTAACAGTAATGAAAACATTACCAACAATCTCCCCTTTAGCATTGATGGAAACAGTAAACATTAATTCTCCATGGAATATAGTAATATAATATTCATTGAAGTTCATTGGATGGAAACTATCATTGGTGCTTTGTTTATTTGTTATGAGAAATAGTTCTCCTTATAACAAATGTTTCTCCTATAACACTTGTTGTTAGTCCTTGGAATTGTGGCAATTGACAATGAATGTTGCATATGTCTCAAGTTATAGTAAAGAGTGTAAAATAACTCCTACATATCTCTTTTACTTGCTCTTTTTTTTAGATCTCCCTTCCTCTCCCCTTGTTTAGACAATCATAACTGGACCTAACTTCAAAGATTGCTTATTCTCCCAATTTTGCTTGTAATGTTTTATTATTTTCTCCCCCTTTGACATCAATGGAAAAGGGTATGTTTTAATAAACTCTCCCTGATGAAATATAAAAGGTCGTTGGTGATTTCTCTATAAAAAATACTTATTGTTGTTAATAGGTTGTTCAATAAAAATATTTGTTGTCTTGAAGCATACATTGGATATTCTCTATCTTGGTTTTTCATCATTGTACAAATGTTGTCTGTTGTTGTTAATAGCCCTTTGTTTTCTCTTCTTATACAAGTTTTTGTTGTTGTTGTTAGTTCTCTTTTTGTTGTTGTTATATAACCTCTATATACAAGAATCATTTGTTTCTATTCATATGTTTGTACAAGTTGTTTCTCATTTGTTATTGCTAATGTGACTGTACAAACTCAAATTTCCCATGTGATCGTTTGTTGTTATTCATTCTATATGATGGCTAAAGTTAATACACCTTTGTAAAAAAATATGCAAGATTCATTGTTGTTATTCATTTTATTGTTATACATTGCTCCCCTTATGATTATACTTAGATTTTTCAATAATCTCCTTGTTACTATACCTAACTATATTTAGATTCTCTTTTGAGGTGTAATTAATGAAGAGATGAATAATGTACTACTCCTGATTTTTGTCTTAGATATTCAAAGGGATCCCTTGCAAAAGGATTGGTGAATATATTAATGTTTTGCTCTTTATTTGATATGTATTCTATATTTACATTCTGATCAACCACTTTCTCTTTGAGGAAGTAATACTCGATGGGAATATGTTTTGTTTTAGAATGAAGGACAAGATTCCTTGATATAATTATTACACTTATATTATCACATGTAATAGGTATGAGATCACCATATGTTACTTTCATGTCTTGAAGAGTTTGCTTCATCCACAATGCTTGTGTGCAATAAGTTGATTCAACTTCAACAATAGATAATGAGACTGAAGTTTGCTTCTTGCACAACCAAGCCATCAATGATTCTCCTTAAAACAATGCACCAATGCTTGTACTTTTTCTATCATCTATGCAACTGGCCTAATATGCATCATTGTAAGATGTTAGTAAGAAGTTATTTCCTCTTGGATACCATAGTCCAGAGTCCATTATTCCTTTTAGATATCTAAAGAAGTTTTTTGTTGCTAAGAGGTGGGTTTAATTATGTTAAAGAGGTTTGTAATACTCCTTTCCATTCTTTTTGTTAAGGCTTGCCTTCTATCAGTACGCTCAAAATTAAAAACTAGAGTTGGAGAAAGGGGAAAAATAAGGGTAACATAATGGAGCTTGTATTGTTATTTGAACTCCCAACTTGATCTAATTTTAGGTTGTTGGAATGTCTTGGTTTGTCATTTTTACACCATCAAAATATATGTGTGAGTCAAAAGACATGTGTGATCTCCTACCTCGTGTTCGACACTAGTGGTAGAGGTTTGAAATAATAATTATTTTATAAATATTAAAATTGTTATTGTTTATATTTCTTATGTCTTCAAGTTAAGTATACACTATTCCAAGTTGGATTCCTCTTGGAGGATAATAACTTTATTTCATGGATATCGAACAATGCCAAGTTTTTAATGCGGTGTATCACTGAATTAAAACTAAGAAACGGTCATTAAGGAATTGGGTGAGTATATATATATATATATATATATATATATATATATATATATATATATATATATATATATATATATATATATATATATTCTCATGATGACACAAGTAACAAATTCATTCATGGATTTATACACGTACATTGTAATTTTGTAACATTATGCAAATAATCATGATTCATCATTGATACATGTTTACAACTAGAAATTAACCATAATCAACAACTTTCTCATTAACTCATCAAAATAAAAATGTATTACATATGTATTGAAACCTGAGGACTCCTCACTATGAATTCCAATGGGAAATAGTAAATACAAAACAATGTAGACATTAGAACCCGAAACCGAAGAATCTCATAGGTTGTTGGTTGTCGTAGTGTTTCCTATAGATCAAAGTCATTAACATAAAAATCAAAATTGGTACCATTTTGTACAAATTTGTGGATATGTCATGCATCCTCAAGAAGAGTTCCAATCCAAGGTACATCAGAAGAAATAGAATTGAGTGCTAAATTCAAGGAACGAGCAATGAAAGGTGTCAAAAATACTTGTGGATATCTAGCTTCCACAATCATGCCAACAACCTTGGAAACAAATGAATTGTCTGTAATGATTTACACACAAAAATAAACACCTACATATTTAATAACTTTAATCAACAACTCACCCATATATATTTCCAAGAGAATCCCCTACTTTCAAGAAAATAAGGAAGACACCATGAAGTTGATGAGTGGATGACATGCTGCATCTCTCCATTCATCAGAAACAATATTGACCCCAGATGTTGGCCATGTTGATTTAATAATATCAAGCGTTTTCTCCTCATTTTTTGCCTTACTCAACAACGTAGTTCTAATCTTCTCTGACCTAGGAGGCACATACCCTGATGGAACCCCTTGAGTTAGAGCTTTGCACATATCAATAAATAAATTTGATCGTGAAACATTAAATTATATAAAGTTGAGATAGAAAAAGAAGGCAATGGTGAGATCAATCTCTTCTCACCTCTCTTGCTGAAATATCTTGTTCATTAGACCAAGTTCCCTCCTTTTTGCTGCTTGACTTGTACCCCCACCAGAACTCCCAAATGGATAACTAGAACTACTTTTCCTCAAGAATGGTAGGGGATACTCATCCTTATATTTATTAGATGATTCAAACATCAGTTCCACATCAACATTGGCCTCCCTTTCTAATTTTTTCTTCTTAGATGCAGTCACTCCTGAACATGCTCCAATTCACAAGATGGTAAGCCCAACAATTTTTCTTTCACACAGAAATAGATGCTCGATGTTGCAAAAGTTCCATTTCCAAAGGATATTAACTCCTCCCTTTAACTTGTTGTATGGCCCTTGATCTCTTGTAACATACTTCCACAAGGGATATTTACTTTCTTGAGATAGTTGTCATGCTAAATTGATGTTTCTCTCAACATTTGAAGTTCTTGTTGCAACCCTACTCCCAACAGATGGAACACTATAAAACCCTGATGAAATTGAAAGAGGGGGGAATCACCAATGGTGATGTTCCTCCCCTCTTTTTTTACCCTTCCTTCTTCCCTTGATTGAGCCATGATTGCTATAAAAATAAATAAAAAATGTAAACAAATGAGAGGCACACTGTTATAACAAAAAAAAATGGAAGATAAATCCACATACTTGTCACTTGAATTACCTCCAAAAGAAGCCCATATCCTTTGTTGGTCGTTCCCACACTCCCACATCTAAAAAAAAATGGAAAGTGAGGAAAATCGACCCAAATCGATCTTTTAGCAGCCACATAGGTCCCTTTTTTCCAAACACATTTCCAAAAATCAAGATTCATTGTGGGATCAAATTTGGTTCTCGTGGGACATGAATCTCGATTTTTAGACACACAATTGCCTTGAATCGAACATGTGTCCCTTGAGAATTATGTCTGACTCACCTGATTCATGACACTTAACAGGGGGTGAATCCCGTTACTTAGGATTATGCTAATTGAAACTACCTTTGTTTCATGATATTGAAGAATTCCAAGTTTTTAATATAGGAAACCACTAAATTAAATCTAACTAGTGACCATTAAAGAATTGGGTATAATTTTCCTTTTATGCTTGCTATATATATATATATATATATATATATATATATATATATATATTGAAAGTACCTTTTTTTCATGGATGTTTAATAATGTCAAGTTTTTAATATAGGAACTCATTGAGATAAAACGAACTTACTTCAGTGATGGTGCATTAATCGTTATAGGATTTTTGTGTATATCTTAGATGGTTAAGCGGCAAGATACTTTAATCTGTTAGAGTGATGAAGTATTTTTAGTTATGTAGATTTAATTTTTTATTATTTATAAGTGTTTTAAAATATATGTTTACTTATTATGTTGTTATTAAAGATATTGAATGAAAAAATATAACTTGGATATATTTTCTTTAATTTTAGAACAATTGCTTTTATATATGGTGAAATGAGCATGATAACAAAGTTAAATAAGGCCATAATCATCTTATACATCAAAGTATGTGAAGATTAACATTTTGTGATTTTTATGTACAGCTCGTTAAATTTTATGCCCATGTACAATTTAGATTTTAAAAGTGACTTGGTTTGCAAAAATGTTCAAGTGTGAATGATTAATTTTAAACTAAAAATGAACTCAAATCAAGTTTGAAGGATATTATATAAATTACAATTAAATAAATATAGAAGATCAAGAAGAGAAGAAAATAAGAACGACATCCAATTATTAACAAAGTTTTTCTAATGTGGACTATATCTCTGGGTTCTACCTCCAAGGGCGTGGCCTCTTTTATTATTTAGATGATAAGAATTAACATGCTTTGATACATCTCTTGGTCTTAAATATGCTACAAGGAGCCTATAAAAATGTGGTTCACGTAGTGGTGTTTGTAAACCACTATCCATTTTTTTGCTGCCAAAAATGAGGCTAAAAAACACCCTATCTACAAAATTGAACCAAAAATAATTAATGAAGCATTCAAAACCTACAATAAAAATTAACTCTTCTACTACCAGGAAGTGGTTTCAAATACCACCAAAAATTCCTTTTCGCTACTACAAAATTGGAGCTCAAACTCCTCCCTCATTTATGTTCAAGAAGAGGCTTGAAACTAGATGAGTATGATCGATTTATGGCACAACAAACCTTCATCAAGCCTCAAGTTAAGCCTAGGGGAAAACTAGGTCTTCGTTAGGGCAAAGGACATCATACCTAAAATGGAGAAATTAACCACAAGAAAAGATTGATTTTGAGGCAATGACCTCACAATAGAGTGTTGAATCCCTCCACAAGGCAACATAGTCAACCCTATGTGAAAATTTAAATAAAGCCCTAACTTTAACCTAGTGGCTTTCCTTAAGAGGTCAAAAATCAAGTTTAGGAAGAAAAGTGTGACTTGAATATAATTTTGGTGTGATCAGCAATAATAAGGTCAATTCCTTGACCTTGGGTGATGGATCCTATGGGAAGTCTACTTAGGAGAAGATACTAAACCTTAGCAAGGAGTAAGGGAATAAGAAACCCTAGTTTCAAATTGTAACTATCATTTTATGAGGGAGAAAAGTCCTTGAGGAGAGCTAGTCGAAATATTCACTCATGGGATTGTCACACAAATTCTATAAGGGTAATGCATGCATTATCATTGCTATTAATCCGTAGAAGAATTTTCAATAATAATTAGCACATAGAAACCCTAGGCGATAACCATTCCATACAATAGCCATAAAATAAATTCTAATACAAAGAGAACTTACAATATAGATGCATGAACCAGTCGTTTAATGCTCCAAAGTGATATCTCCAAAACCAAAGAATAACTCCATAAGAAAAAGTCCACAATATATCACATCTCCACAAGATACAAGACAAATATAAGTTAGGTCAAAATCTATAAGAGGGATGAATTGGCCTACAAGTGGGGGTGTCATCAAGTGGTCTTCATGGGTCTCTAACTGTCAAATAAGGTCTCCTCTCCAATGTTAGATCTTCCTCTGGTGCAACAAACCCTTTGTAGTCTTGTTATAGGAGACCATCCTTATCAAGGATATGAATCAACTCCTTCTTGTTAGGTTGTGTCAAGGCTAGCTTGGGGGCACGTTGGGTCCAGTGGTATCATCACGAAGAATCCTCAAATCTAGGTCAAAGTTGACCAATGTCTTGGGTCCTGAATGTACTTGAGACATGTAACATTTTCTCATGTTGTCAAGAGGCTCCAGTCTCTCAATGTTGCATCTGTTTTAGGCCATATACTTCTCTAGAAGGCATGGCTACCTATGGAGTGGGTGCCCTTAAGGCCTGGGCTCCTTTGGACTACCTAACAAAAATAACATGGACTCAAGTGAAAGAAACCATTCATTAGAGGCTAAGATCATATATGCATCTAAGTGGACCAAACTTGAATGTTAAGGGCATGTTAATACTTCAAAAAAGGATCACCTTTTGATATCTAACTAGACCAAGTCCCGTAAAGGTGTTCCATATGCTAATGAGAGTCCACATCCTGAGTGTATAGATGTAATGGAGGGAGTAATCATGGAGGCATGAGCTACCCTGCTCGGCTTTCTTTTTCCACCCCTCTAGCGCGCATTTTACTTCTTTTTTATAATGTTTTTATTTTGGGTGCATAGCTCAAGGCATAGAGCTTTCTCTTTATGGTATAATATTCAATTTTACCCCTTAAGATGAGACAATCTATCACTCATCAGGGTTGGGACATGCAAGGTTCCTTTTGGTGAAATGGAGCATCAAGTGCTCAGGAACCAGGTGATGGCTAATGAGGAGGGTAGATCTCATGTTAGGATTTTTTCCACTTTTTAACTCATGTCTCTGCCATATTTTTCATTTTTCATTTTCTTTTCTTTTATTTGTGGCCATATTACACTTTTCAATTCTTTTAGTTGCATCAACATCTAGGGAAATGTTTCTTTGACCCTACTCAAGGATGTGGATAAGAGGGCGCCAAATCCCAATGAACCAGTGATAGGTTAAACCTGAAGAGTGAAGATGGTATATAAAGGGATTATAATTTTTCATGGAAAGTGTTAAGTATGTTGTAAGGGAAAATGAACACACAATTTCAATCCGGTTTTTCCAAGTAGTGCTCCTCCTATAACCCTAGGACCTTAAGGTAGGTCCCACTAGGTTAGGGCTAAAAATTAACCCCCCTGTAAGGTGAGAGAATGGATTTACAATAAAGATTGGTTAATCTTCCAGATCACCTTTTTATCCATACTAAATTCCAAAAACAACATGCATTAGCACTTGATTGCAAAATGACCAAAGTACCCATTGAGTAGCAGCCCACATTAATATAAGAGGAATGTCAGATGGTGAGAGGTGCATGGCTGATGCAGATGGAAAAAAGGTAGGAGAAAATGATTGATCCTATTAAATCAACATGGCCAACATCTAGGGTTAGTACTGTTTTTGATGGATGGACAGATGTAACATGTCATCCACTCATTTACTTCATGTTGTCTTCCTTGAATGGACTAATTTTCTTGAAAGTAGGGGATTCTCTTGGAAAATATAAGGATTCACAATATATGGGTGAGTTGTTCATTAAAGTTATTAAAGATGTAGGTGTTTATTCTTGTGTGAAAATTATTACAAACAATGCACTTGTTTCCAAGGTTGTTGGAATTATTGTGGAAGCTGAATATACACAAGTATTTTTCACACCTTGCATTGGTCGTTCCTTGAATTTAACACTCAAATCTATTACTTTTGATGTACCTTGGATTGCTTCTGTTGAATAATCCAGTAAAATATGTTACATTATACAATTATGATGTAGGTGTTGATATTTTGTTAGGACGAGATTATGTACAAAAATATATGCCGATTAGTGTAGATAAGAGCAGTATAACTTTTACAGTCTAGATTTAAAAAATTTAGGTTACAACCAAAATCAGTTTTATCATAAAAATTAATCCTGACAAAAAAGAAAAAGATATGGAAGTTTCTGTTGAAGATCTCACAAAAATTCAGAAAATAATCAGAAATGTGGATCTCCATGCACCTGAGATCTTAAATGAAGTGCTTGAGAAACTCAAACATAATTGCATGTTAGAACACCCTGATGAATTCTGGTTCAGAGAAAAATATTTCATCACACTCCAATATAAAGAAGGTATGAGATAAACTCCACAAAAGGCATTAGCAAATCATATGAGCCCTTTTGAACATGAGTTATGCAAACAAGAAATTCAACAATTGCTTGACATAGGTCTTATTGAACCATCAAAAAGCCCATGGGCATGCCCAGCCTTCTATGTCAACAAGCATTCAGAACAAAAACGAGGAAAGAAGAGGTTAGTCATAAACTATAAAGCTCTAAATGATGCCCTTTCTCCTCTCAGGTATTCTCTTCCAAACAAAGAAATCTTGTTAACTAGAATTTCCCAAGCTAACATTTTTAGCAAATTTGATCTAAAGAGTGGATTTTGGAAAATAGGAATTGTTCCAAGTGACATATTCAAAACAACATTTTTTGTCCCAAACAAACAATATCAGTGGATAGTTCTAACCTTTGGTTTAAAGAATGCACCGTCTGAAAGAAAGCATCAATATGGATGGAAAATAATATAATGATCAAATATGGATCATGAATCCTATAAATATCCTACCTATTGTCAAACCTGACACATGTTCAAGCTATTCAGGTTGCTCAATCTGTTTAGATTGTCCAGGTGGTCCTAATGATTTCACAACATCCTCTGCAATAGAGTTGTTAACAAATTGTTTCGTAGTATTACCTAAATCTAGGATGTACTGATCAAGTAGTCATTCTTCTGGACCTAATTATAAATCACATTTATCTGTATCGCATTTTCCCTCTATCAATACCCTTCCCCTATTGATACATGGACTAAAAAACCTAGGGCTTGTCTTTGAGATGAAAGGTTCATAAAATTCCACCTCCTTAATATGTGCACAAAAAACAGATGATTGAGGGGATGTTGGACTCTTTAGAGTAGTTTTATTTGATTCTTTATTATTAGATGTTTCTACTCTAGTAGATGATTCAAATTCATCTTTTGAGACGATCTCTTATATATATGTTACTCTACCCAAATTTTGATTCTTCCTCTTCATCCCTTGTCCTCTTCTACTTGCACGGTTTGTTTCTTTTAGGGCATCATATTTTTCTTCTTCACTATTAATGCAATGAAATCCAATCTTCCTTGACTGCTCATGAGGTCAAGCCCACTTTAGTATGTCAAAGTGATGTGCAGGTTCTTACCTCTCGTCTTATTGCCTAAAAACCTCAGAGTCAGGAACACATGTACCACCCTTTCTATCAAAGCATGAAAACAAGCTAGTCACACATATGCACCTCTAATAGCCTCCCCAAAAACGACACCAAAATGTTGGATGGATCAATTTTCCTTTTAATTCAAAATAACCAATCTAACTCACACGTAAATTTTCAATATAGGTAGGCTTTTTGTTTCAAGGCTACTGTGAAAAGTATATGCAGGAACAAATGGTAACTGGCACTAACCAAAACTCAAAACCAATGATTATAAGTATCACTCTCAACATTACATTGCACATATTGTTACACTCCAAAGATTGCTCACACTTTGAAAATGAAAGAAGCACACATTGCAGAATCAATCAGACTTTGTCATACTATCACTCATATTTGAAAAGAAACAACACTCCTAGAAACCAATGAACACTAAAAAATTGTTGAAACACCCATTCAATGAAATAAATAAATCAAAGAACTATAACAAAAACAAAATAGTCATCGCACTTAAGAAAGGTCTGACCTAGGACCTATGTTGTTTTTTTTTTCTCAGTAAAACTATGCTAATTGATTATATTATGTACATAAGAACATTACAGGCAGTAAAACAGGTTTCCCATGGCCATCTGTGGCACTGTGGGTTGGCGGCTGGCTTTACCAAAGAGATGTGTCCAGGCCGCCTCAAAACTCATCATAATTTTCCTTCTAGCACCAACATTACCCACGCAGGGGCTTTGACACAAAAATCTGCCCTCGCAGGGGCGACCGTGGACATGAGCAATCGCCCTGAAAAGATTTTCTGACTGAAACAAAGACACATAAAGACCTGCAGACGAACTAAAAGACCCAGACATAAACATATGATTTATCCCATACACAGAAAGCGACCGAGACAGAAGACCTTAAAACTGGACCTGAACAAAAAGATGGTTGACGGAGCTTTCCATTGTCTGCTACTCCTCCGGTTCCTCCTCAATAATCGGGACCCAACCATATTCTTCCGGGAGTCCTTCCCGTTCTTCTCCTGCCTTGGACGTCGACGCCTCCTGCGTCCGAGGATGGGCGGGTGCCTTCTCAGGTGCTCCCTCTGTCTTTTCCTCAGCTCTTTCCGTTTGGTCATCGGAGGGCGATTCTCTGCTTCTCGACCCGGCATCATCCTCCTCTGTGTCCTTGATAAATAGGACTGAAATGTGTGCGCTGAGGTTTCCCAGATTAAACACTGCTGTGCCAAACGCTGGAAGCGCGGGTGGTCCTTCATTTGGGCTACCCGTATCCAAGAACTGTGAAGCCTGCAAGTGGGGAGCTCCGGCTCGTCTGTAACAATAGCAGCAGCAGCAATGGTGGTGGGCATCCGCTGCTGGAGGGCGTGAGGAGCCCCCTCGACCAGTGCCGCGTCTGCACGACTGTCTTTCTCTTGGCCTGCCCATGTTGGTAGTGGAACTGGCTGAGTGAAACAGAGCTGCAGATGCAGGGCCTCTCTTCTCAGCGCCTGAAGATAATGTTGTGATGCCCCTTCCTTTAATAACAGTGAATTCAAAGTCCGCAGCGTCTGCCAGAAGGCAGAGAAAGTCCAGGCCCGTCTACGCAACGTGCCTACCTCGCTGCGAATGGCGTGACCCCAAACCTTCATCCAGCTTAATTCCTCCAACATTCTCTTGAACCTTGAGCGCCATGAATGCGCACTGCACACACAGCAATCCGCCTTTAATTTCATTAAAGGTTCTGAACGGAGGCCTCCAAATTTATGTCTTCGGCGGCGTCCCGAGTGTCCTTCCACGGGCTGTCTCGTGTGATCACCTGCTGGCCATGTGGCCTAGCAATCTCTGCCGTGCTAACACCTGCATCCGGGTGGCTTGCATCTTTTTGGATGAGGCATTCACATTCCTGCGCTTGGAGGTTGTTTTGAATGATATCCGTGGATCCAGATAGGATGACCTGATCATTTTCAACCCCAACATTGGCCAATAGGTCAGCTATCTTGTTGCCTTCTCTTCTTATGTGATTGAATGAGATGGCTCTGTTATTGCGCAGATACTGTTCCATGTTAGGACCTATGTTGTTACACAATGGTAAAGGTTACAGTACCACAACTATTAATGCATGAACAATATTTGTAGCAGTAACTGTAAATCACACATAAATCATAAATGAGAGAATATATATGTTGCTATAATACCTTGTAGAAAATTCTTATAAATTAACAAGCTCGTGCAATTTACTAAAGCACAGGACAAGAATCTACTTCTACTTTCAACCAGCAGAAGCCAATAGATCTATGAAAGAAATATGAACAAGAAGAAGATAAATCAATGGCACGTAACACAAAATGTATCTAGGGAAATCCACAGCTCAAAACCTCACTATCTGTATTGCATATATCAGAAATATGAGTGAAGATGCATAGCTTTTTCTCACTAGAACAATTCCACACAAGTATACTCAACTCTCTCATCTCACAAGCTAGCTCTTGGCCAACACTTAGCGAATTCCACAGCTCTCCAAGCTGCTAATATCTTGTGTAATTACTACGATGAATATCCCTTAATTAAATGGAATTCATGCTTCCAAAATTGTGCAATCCAAACATAGGATCAATCTCTAATACATGCATGATATTTACACTCCAGTAAATAATACAACTGATAGTACATTGTCCTTGCAATCTAGTCTCAACTGGGTCTTTCTTAGAATCGATATGAATGAGTTTCTGATGAGGGAATCTTTAGTTAGCTAGAGTGACACTTGTGGATGCACTAGTGCACCAACTGATTGTTAACTCTCTATTAGTTCCACATATAGTTTGGAACTAATTTAGCTGTACTTAACTCAGTAAACTAAGTGATCTAATTTCCAACTCCATTTAAAATCATAATGGACCCCTAAAACTTAGGGAGAACATATACATGACTACAAAAGACTTCCAGCTTGAAATTCCTAAGCTAATTAAGTTAATTAAACTTAATTAACTATTTACAAGTTGCTATGAGAATATAATTCGATTTTAATTCTCAGTTTTATTCAAGGAAAAATTAAAATGGAATTTCTTGTTTCCATTTCTCAACACTCCCTCTCAACAAGAGAGGGATTATCAGATGCCCCGATCTTGTCCCTGTGAAACTCGAATTTACACCTTGATAATGCCTTTGTCAAAATTTCAACATCTTTCTCCTCCATGGGAATGTACTTTGACAACATAATTCACCTCAATACAAAATCTCTGAGATGATGATATCAGATATCAATATGCTTGGACCGATTATGAAAAAATTGATTTTCAAAGAGTTTAATACAACTCTGATTATCGCAGTAAATCACAATTGGATCTATCTGCTAACCAAATAAACCAACCAGGATCCTCCTCATCCAGATTGCCTCACATGCTTCCTGACTCAAAACTAGGTACTTTGCCTCTATCATGAGTGCAATTGACTTGTGTTTCCTGTTGTACCAAGAAATTGCCACTAACCCAATACTGAAGATCCCTCCTGATGTTCTCTTTGTTAGAGTCGGTCTAGTAGCCCTCCATCAGCGATCAAAGCTCTTTGCATTTGCATAAGTAGGTGTCTCATCAGTGTCATCTCATTGCATTCCATTAGGCATGCCATAACCCTGATGGAGGAGCTGGTGTCTTTATTCCCCTATTGGCACTGCTGGATCAAGTTGTTTCAGTCATCAAAAATTTTCAAGGTTATTTGTCTTGTCTTGAGGTCAAAATTTCTAGGTCTAGGGTTTAGGTCAAATTTATCTTCAAGGTCACGTCTCTGAAGGTCAATAAGTGCCCAACAAGCCAGAGGGATGATTTTCAAAGTATTTCTTCGAAAGATTCTATCTTGTGCAGCTAATTTTCACCTTGGATTTAAAAACCTTGTTTTTAAAGCCAAGGTCATTTCACAAAATTTTGTAAAACTTGTAAAAATTCAAAATGATTCAAATGACAACATACAACCCTGGCTCCCTTGCCAAGACCCCTCAGAAGCTATCCCTACAAAAAACTATCAAGGAAAACATCAAATCAATCAATTTCAGGACAAAAGGAAACCAAAAAGACAACAGCATTCAAAGTTTAAAAAGTGTCATGGAAAAACATTAGAAAGTGGGTTGTGACATGAAATTTATTAAAAGCAAGGCTATAAAGGCTCTATTTCCCTCCATCAAGCTCCATTGTGCATCCAAGTGATAGAGAAATCAGTTTCAAGAGCGTTTGAGTGAATTCGGTGAGTTTGGGAGGCGCGCGACCCGTCGAGACTGGCGCGCAACCCGTCAGGCGAGCGCGACCCGTCGAGACTGGAGCGCGACCCATCAGGCCACCTCCGCCAGTGTTAATTCTCAACGCGCGCGACCCGTCAAGCGCGCGCGACCTATTGGGTGAGGCGCGCGACCTATCAGCGTTCCCTCTAAACAAAACCACCAACAAGCTGCCAAGGAACCACAAGTTACTAAATTTTGCAAGGTAGGCCCTCAATCATGAAAAATGATTGCTTGCTACAGTTCAAGAAGATCATGATTGTATTTTTAAAGGTCTTCATTTGCAAGTAAAAGTCTCCATTGTGCTTTTGGGCTTGAAGTTGTGAAAATTGCTAGGGTTTATTATGTTGTTTTGAGGTATCCCTTTTCTTTCCTATTGTCCACCTCCCATTACATATTCCTTATCATTTTATTTAAACTTCCCTTCCAAATTTTCTAAGAGCCTAAAACCCTATCCCTCTCCCAAAGAAATCAAAAAATTAAAATCCTAACCCTACCTCCCATAACATCCTTGTAAGTAAAATTGTATAATGATGTATATGAAATGATTTTTCCCCTAAAACTCCCTATTTCATTATTATTACCAATTTCCCTTTAAAGTATCCCTTCCCTAACATTTCCCTTGTGCTTCTTGTCCCCTTAAAACAACATTTTAATCAGCAGTTTTCAAAGCAGAAACAGCAGTCCATTTCAGCTACTTTTCTCCTAAAACAATGTCAAAAACCGAAACCAATTATGAGCAAAGTGATGACCATGAGTCAACTTCAGAGTTTGAGGTACAGAGGAGACCTCACAAAGGTGGAAAGAGCGGTCATCATAGGAGAGAGGAGCCCACCTCTTTGACTGATTTGCATGCTTGTCCAATTGCAGTCTCATGTTTCCGTTATATGTCTTGTTATGAGTTTTGCGAGAGGATCTCTCAGATTCAACATCACAGGGAGATGGCTCACTTGTTTGTTTTGCATTTGCATGATGGGCATGTGAACCTTGCAGGGGTGGATTTTACATTGACACCTGAGATGATTGCTCAAGCAACAAGGATACCAAATGTTGGAGAAGTGTGGAACAAGCGTAAAATATTGGACAATGTTAAGTTTGAGCCTTACATTAAACCTGCATTCATGAGACAAGTGACCGGTGTATTTCGTTTCAGATTTTTGAGGAATGAGTATGCTCCATTGATGAGACTTATCATGCGCTATTTCACCTGTGAGGGCAGATTTTCACTTGTGTATTCATATCATATTTTCTTATTGATGCATTTCACATGGGTACGGATGATGAAGATCCCGGTTTTCTTGTGCCAGAATATTGAGAGGATGGTGCCTTTGATGCAGAGGAAGAGCCCAGCACAACAATATAGGAGCCTCTATCATTATGGTTTGATTCAGCTTGTGGTCATACATCAGTTGGCACAACAGGGCATCCCATGGGAAGAGTTTATCTCTCATGAGTTTTTCACAGCACCACTACCACATCCTGAGATTGTTCATGAGGAGGGAGGATCATCACAGCAGCATGATATCCATGAGACTAGACATGTCAGCTCTCCTCCATTGGTCACTTATCAGATAGGCCACAGGGCCTTATTTGCAGCAGCTCGGCAAGTATTTTCTCCACACCAAGTGGAAGGGGTCTCGCCTTCTTCATCAGCACCACGAGTGTTATCTCCACATCAGGTGGAAGGGGCCTCGTCTCCGACAGCAGCACAGGTATCAGAGAGGGGCAAACAGCCCAGGATTGATGAGGGGCCATCAGGTGTTCCAGACATAGAGGTGGTAGACCTTGATATTAGTTCTCCTAGCCTAGAGTCAAAGGAGATCATTCAGCACCTAAGAGCTGAAAATGATTCATTGCAGCGAAGATTGGAAGGGGCACAATGGACGATCACCTATTTAGAGCAGCGCAACAAGCAGTTGGAGGATGAGCACAATCTTGATGAGTTGCAGAGGATTCATGAGGACCGCAACTTGGCTCGAAGGAGACTTGGCGATTTGGTACCTGTTGAGCGAGAGGCTATGCTTCTCCAGTTCAATGCTCATTTGGAGAGGATCCTGGCCAAGGCAACCCAAGATAAGGACTTTCTTAGGAATATGAAAAATCATTATTGGGCGCGGATGCATGTATGCAAGGCGAAAATGAAAGTGCTCCAAAGGAAGTTGGCCAAAGCACAAAAACGAAGGAAAAGGCCCGACCCCCTCCACATCTTGGCTGAGGCTTCTTTGAAGGAGCATGGTACTAGATAACTCAACTCCAACACAAATTCCAATTTTTTTTTTAGTTTTTTGGTCATTGTTGTTTCTTTTGGGCAAAAAACAAGTTTTCCTCCCTGACGGGTCACGCACCGCGCGCGACCCTTTCGTTTGGCAACTCCATTTTGGAAAAACTCAGCATTTCTAGATTTTTCATGGAAATTTGCACTTGCTCAGCCATTAATAAGAAATTTCACCAAGTTTTAGGCCTCCAGAAAGTCAAAAAACAAGCAAAAAATGACTTTCTACCACATTTTTGACACACAGGCAGCAGTCTTGGGAGATTGCAATTTTGGAGGGGCAAATGACCACCAAATTCAGAAATTCGACTTGGGTTGGAAAGTAGACCTCCAGAACTTTCCAACAAGCCCACTTTTGCTTCATTTGGACACCTACAAGTTCCTCAAAATTGCCTCCAAAGGCGCGCGACCCATCCAAGAAATGTGCGCGACCCATCAGGCAATTTTCACAATTTTTCACTTACAGCTCATGGATTCGCCCAGCTTTTACTAGTTTCGACTTATGATGGGATTTTTCACCCTCTTTGATGTAATTTATGTATTTTCATGTTAATATGACACTTATTTACCTTCTCTAGAAGATTCATTCATGAAATAGCATGCATTTAATGAATGAATTGGTTTCCTAGCTTATAGAGGCAAGTTGTTTTGATTGCCTAGTTTTCAGTGCTTAGTTTAGAATTGGTTGAAACAGCTCCTAGAAGGATGAGCTCGACCCCTAGAGGCAGGGAAAGATGTTAGATGGCCTATATTATGTACTTTCTTGCTCATTTTCATGGTTGGACTCTTGAGGGAGAAGCTCTTATTGTATTATTCACTGTATCTATGCAATTTTTGGCAAAGGAAGACCAGGGTTTTGCAGTCCTTTTTGGGATTCTTGTGGTCACATGTATTGATGGTGTGTTTCTCTTTGTACTTGTAAGTGTGTTATGTGAATCATTTCCTTACTTTTCCTTCTGCAAATTAGGCAAATGAAGTGTTAAAGTAGAACTCATGACTGTCATGCTCTGCTTTTAAGTTTGCTTAATATCAATGTTTTCAACTGTTTAAGGGAAATTCAAGGTTATTGCTTGCTCTGCTTAACTCCTCATTGGTCATTCTCATCCATCCATCTCTATCAAAGGCATCAATACTGTTTCCTACCTCGCCCCAAAGAACCCCCTGCGAAAACTGTGTCCAATCGCCGCACCCAAAATTGCCATTCCCCAATTTTCCACCAAAACTTTAAAAATCCCAAATTTAAACCTCTTGATCAGTTTACTAGCCTAAAATCAGTGTTTTCCTATTGGTCATCTCGCCCATTGAAGATCTTTACTGAGATAGACCGGAGAGAGCCCTCTCTTGCCCCGTAGGGCTAGCTACGAGGCTAAGTGGTTTGATGTTGCCTTGAAGTTTACCTTTCTCAGCCTAAGGTGAAATTTCAAGTGCTAACATATTGGCGACCATACTGGGGAAGAACAAATGGTTTTCTGGTTGATGTCATTTGTTTTATAAGCTACAGACGAAGCCTGAAGTTATGCCAAGTAGCTTTCGAAACGCTTTTGCTTTGCATTAGCAGAAGTAGATAAATGCTGCTTCAGTCAATCTCCGGTCTAGCTTGTAAACGTGACATCTAACTTGTTAATTACCCTAGTACATGTATCAAGTTCAGATATGATTGTTGATAGTGGACAACGATCAGACACTTGAAAGGCTGAAATCATTCACTTGGCGACTCTTTTCACTAAAGAATTCAGCCACCTGTGCTTCATGGTGACTTCACTGCAGAGAGATCAGTAGATGTGAGATTTTCAAGATGGACCGAATCACAAGAAGATATGCTCCCTTGAGCCGAGATCACATCCCTGGTTTTCCAAATAAAATTCCAAAGGTAGATTGGTCAAGGAATCTGCCTATATTTAATGATGATGGTAAGAAGGATGTTGCTCTTCATATACTTATATTTCATATGCATATTCGCAAGTTGAAGGTTGATTTTCCTGAAGATTGCTTGATGAAGATATTCTTGGCCACTCTAGAAGGTGCAACCCAATCTTGGTATGAAAGTTTGCCTCCTGGTTGTATTTACTGTTTAAAGGATTTTCATGCCTTGTTTATTGAAAGATATCAAGCATCTTATCCATCATTAAATTTAGTTCATGACTGTTGCAAGCATGCTTATAGTTTTATTGAAAGCCTTGAGAAATGTTATGAAGATGATAATTTTATGGATGTTGAGATCATGGA
Source organism: Pinus tabuliformis (assembly GCA_031772625.1). Taxonomy (NCBI): domain Eukaryota; kingdom Viridiplantae; phylum Streptophyta; class Pinopsida; order Pinales; family Pinaceae; genus Pinus; species Pinus tabuliformis. The sequence continues at coordinate 1,024,859,676 of CM062820.1, read as the reverse complement.
GGCTCTGTATGAGAATCCATTTCAGTAGCACACAAAAATCTTAGAGGATACTTGTCAAGATCAGCAGGCTGAAGATTTCCATATGGTTGAAAATGAGGAAAGAGCAAATGTTGTTTCAGATCTGTCCATAGAAGAAGATAGCATGCAGGTAACGCAGGAAAGTAATGTTCCAATCTCACAAAGTGATGATGATGAATCAGATCGGGAGATAAATTGTGATGAGGCAAAACATGTTGTTCCGGATCTCATAAAAGAGAGTTGTATTGTCGCGGCTGCCTCAAATGAAGAAAATGGAGTAGCAGACCTAAATGCTATCATCTCACCAGCACTAGATCTTCATGAGGAGGTAGTTCATTGCCTCTGTGAAAAACAAGACAAGATCTTCGTTCAAGTAAGTGAAAAGGTTTCTCTGGATGAATCTATGATAGCTGATAGAAATGTTAGTGTTGGGTTTCACGAAACATCTGAAATTTCTTTTCTCATGATTGATGAATGTAATGAGAATCTGGCTATGATATCATATGAAGATGACCTACAGCACATTCACACCATAGAAGAACAAAACATTCAGGACTTCCATTCAGATTCCTCTTCATATGTTTCATGTGCTGAAATGCTTTTCCAATAAGAGATCTGCTCATCCATTTGTTCAGAGTTTTTTGAAGCCCATGAGCATACTTTCACCGAAGCACATGAGGAAGGCAAATCAGAAATTGAAACAAAGGACACCTTGATCTTTCAGCAGGAGGTGGCAATGGCGAATCTTCATGTTTTTTACGATCCTCTAGCAAGTTTGTTGCAACCAGCAGTGAAAGTGTTTTTTACAGTGTTTTGTTGCAGCCATGGTCAACTATGTTTTTGGATGCCCAGTGATAGGTTTGTACTGTTGACCAGAAGATCTGATCAGGAGAATCAATCAAGAAGGCATCTGCTTGATTGGTTGCATTGGCATTTTGATATAGTTTGATGGTATATTGTCTTGTAAGAAACACAGGTGGTTGTCATCATGATTTCAAATCTTGATGGACTGCTGCCCTTCAATAAGCTTTGTAAGTTCTTGTTTTAATTAAGTCAGTCATGAGTCATTTGTGAGTCATTTTTCAGTCATGTAGGTTTCATAATTGTGTCGGCTTGAGTCAGGTTTCAATCAATAAATGAGTCGAAGTCTTGTATTGTTTGTCAAATAATGATTCCATCGCCCAATGATTATAAGGCACTGGTTTGCACTCCCAGAGGTCTAAGGTTCTTGGTACCTCCAAGGAGCTACCATCCCCATTGGAGCCAATGTTAGAGTCGGTCTAGTATCCCTCCATCAGCGATCAAAGCTCTTTGCATTTACATAAGTAGGTGTCTCATCAGTGTCATCTCATTGCATTCCATTAGGCATGCCATAACCCTGATGGAGGAGCTGGTGTCTTTATTCCCCTCTTGGCACTGCTGGATCAAGTTGTTTCAGTCATTAAACTTTTTCAAGGTTATTTGTCTTGTCTTGAGGTCAAAATTTCTAGGTCTAGGGTTTAGGTCAAATTTATCTTCAAGGTCACGTCTCTGAAGTTCAATAAGTGCCCAGCAAGCCAGAGGGATGATTTTCAAAGTATTTCTTCGAAAGATTCTATCTTGTGCAGCTAATTTTCACCTTGGATTTAAAAACCTTGTTTTTAAAGCCAAGGTCATTTCACAAAATTTTGTAAAACTTGTAAAAATTCAAAATGATTCAAAGGACAGCATACAACCCTGGCTGCCTTGCCAAGACCCCTCAGAAGCTATCCTTGCAAAAAATTATGAAGGAAAACATCAAATCAATCAATTTCAGGACAAAAGGAAACCAAAAAGACAACAGCATTCAAAGTTTAAAAAGTGTCATGGAAAAACATTAGAAAGTGGGTTGTGACATGAAATTTATTAAAAGCAAGGCTATAAAGGCTCTATTTCCCTCCATCAAGCTCCATTGTGCATCCAAGTGATAGAGAAATCAGTTGCAAGAGCGTTTGAGTGAATTCGGTGAGTTTGGGAGGCGCGCAACCCGTCGAGACTGGCGCGCGACCCGTCAGGCGAGCGCGACCCTTCAGCCACCTCTGCCAGTGTTAATTCTCAATGCGCACGACCTGTAAAGCGCGCGCGACCTGTCAAGCGCGCGCGACCCGTCAAGCGCGCGCGACCTGTTGGGTGAGGCGCGCGACCTATCAACGTTCCCTCTTCACAAAACCGCCAGCAAGCTGCCAAGGAACCACAAGTTACTAAATTTTGCAAGGTAGGCCCTCAATCATGAAAAATTATTGCTTGCTACAGTTCAAAAAGATCATGATTGTATTTTTAAAGGTCTTCATTTGCAAGTAAAAGTCTCCATTGTGCTTTTGGGCTTGAAGTTGTCAAAATTGCTAGGGTTTATTATGCTGTTTTGAGGTATCCCTTTTCTTTCCTATTGTCCACCTCCCATTACATATTCCTTATCATTTTATTTAAAATTCCCTTCCAAATTTGCTAAGAGCCTAAAACCCTATCCCTCTCCCCAAGAAATCAAAAAATTAAAATCCTAACCCTACCTCCCATAACATCCTTGTAAGTAAAATTATATAATGATGTATATGAAATGATTTTTCCCCTAAAACTCCCTGTTTCATTATTATTCCCAATTTCCCTTTAAAGTATCCCTTCCCTAACATTTCCCTTGTGCTTCTTGTCCCCTTCAAACATCATTTTAATCAGCAGTTTTCAAAGCAGAAACAATAGTACATTTCAGCCACTTTGCTCCTAAAACAATGTCAGAATCCGAAACCAATTATGAGCAAAGTGATGACCATGAGTCAGCTTCAGAGTTTGAGGTACAGAGGAGACCTCACAAAGGTTGAAAGAGCGGTCATCATAGGAGAGAGGAGCCCACCTCTTTCACTGATTTGCAGGCTTGTCCAATTGCAGTCTCATGTTTCCGTTATATGTCTTGTTATGAGTTTTGTGAGAGGATCTCTCAAATTCAGCATCACAGGGAGTTGGATCGCTTGTTTGTTTTACATCTGCATGATGGGCATGTGAACCTTGCAGGGGTGGATTTTACATTGACACCTGAGATGATTGCTCAAGCAACAGGGATACCAAATGTTGGAGAAGTGTGGAACAAGCGCAAAATATTGGACAATGTTCAGTTTGAGCCTTCCATTAAACCTGCATTCATGAGACAAGTGACCGTTGTATTTCCTTTCAGATTTTTGAGGAATGAGTATGCTCCATTGATGAGACTTATCATGCGCTATTTCACCTGTGAGGGCAGATTTTAACTTGTGTATCCATATCATATTCGCTTATTGATGCATTTCACACGGGTAGGGATGATGAACATCCCGGTTTTCTTGTGACAGAATATTGAGAGGATGGTGCCTTTGATGCAGAGGAAGAGCCCAGCGCAACAATATAGGAGCCTCTATCATTATGGTCTGATTCAGCTTGTGGTCATACATCAGTTGGCACATCAGGGCATCCCATGGGAAGAGTTTATCTCTCATGAGTTTTTCACAGCACCACTACCACATCCTGAGATTGTTCATGAGGAGGGAGGATCATCACAACAGCATGATATCCATGAGACTAGACATGTTAGCTCTCCTCCATTGGTCACTTATCAGAGAGGCCACAGGGCCTTATTCGCAGTAGCTCGGCAAGTATTTTCTCCACACCAGGTGGAAGGGGTCTCGCCTTCTTCATCAGCACCACGAGTGTTATCTCCACATCAGGTGGAAGCGGCCTCGTCTCCGACAGTAGCAAGGGTATCAGAGAGGGGAAAACAGCCCAAGATTGATGAGGGGCCATCAGGTGTTCCAGACATAGAGGTGGTAGACCTTGATATTAGTTCTCCTAGCCTAGAGTCAAAGGAGATCATTCATCACCTAAGAGCTGAAAATGATTCATTGCAGCGAAGATTGGAAGGGGCACAATGGACGATCACCTATTTAGAGCAGCGCAACAAGCAGTTGGAGGATGAGCACAATCTTGATGAGTTGCGGAGGATTCATGAGGACCGCAACTTGGCTCGAAAGAGACCCGGCGATTTGGTACCTGTTGAGCGAGAGGCTATGCTTCTCCAGGTCAATGCTCATTTGGAGAGGTTGCTGGCCAAGGCCAACCAAAATAAGGACTTGCTTAGGAATATGAAAAATCATTATTGGGCGCGGATGCATGTATGCAAGGCGAAAATGAAAGTGCTCCAAAGGAAGTTGGCCAAAGCACAAAAACGAAGGAAAAGGCTCGACCCCATCCACATCTTGGTTGAGGCTTCTTTGAAGGAGCATGGTACTAGATAACTCAACTCCAACACAAATTCCAAATTTTTTTTGAGTATTTTGGGTCATTTTTGTTTTTTTTGGGCAAAAAACAGGTTTTCCTCCTTGACAAGTCGCGCACCGCGCACGACCCTTTCGTTTGGCAACTCCATTTTGGAAAAACTCAGCATTTCTGGATTTGTCATGGAAAGTTACACTTTCTCAGCCATTACTAAGAAATTTCACCAAGTTTTAGGCCTCCAAAAAGTTAAAAAACAAGCAAAAAATGACTTTCTGCCACATTTTTGACACACAGGGAGCAGTCTTGGGAGATTGCAATTTTGGAGGGGCCAGTGACAACCAAATTCCGAAATTCCACTGGGGTTGGAAAGTAGACATCCTGACCTTTCCAACAAGCCCACTTTTGCCTCATTTGGACACCTGAAAGTGCCTCAAAAGTGCCTCCAACGGCGCACGACCCGTCCAGTAAATGCGCGCGACCCATCAGGCAATTTTCACAATTTTTCACTTACAGCTCATGGATTCGCCCAACTTTTACTAGTTTTGACTTATGATGGGATTTTTCACCCTCTTTGATGTAATTTATGTATTTTCATGTTGATATGACACTTATTTACCTTCTCTAGAAGATTCATTCATGAAATAGCATGCATTTAATGAATGAATTGGTTTCCTAGCTTATAGAGGCAAGTTGTTTTGATTGCCTAGTTTTCAGTGCTTAGTTTAGAATTGGTTGAAACAGCTCCTAGAAGGATGAGCTCAACCCATAGAGGCAGGGAAAGATGTTATATGGCCTATATTATGTACTTTCTTGCTCATTTTCATGGTTTGACTCATGGAAAATTTTAGGGGCTAATGTTCGCCCAGTGGGCTAATTTCCACGATTTTTCCACAAAAAAGATTCGCAAATTTCCAATTTTATAAAAGACGATTCGCCCAAATTTTAGAATATAAAATTATTTTACCTTAAAAATCGCCAACATTATATAAAGACTATATATAAAATCATTATAAATTTGAATAAGTTTACAAATATATCAATAAACATTTTATAATTTGCATATTAGGGATTAGTGAGATTCGCCAATGTTTTAAACTTCAAGAAAATTTTCCATCCTTAAAATTTTCCTTGGTTTGACTCTCGAGGGAGAAGCTCTTATTGTATTATTCATTGTATCTCTGCAATTTTTGGCAAAGGAAGACCAGGGTTTTGCAGTCCTTTTTGGGTTTCTTGTGGTCACATGTATTGATGGTGTGTTTCTCTTTGTACTTGTAAGTGTATTATGTGAATCATTTCCTTACTTTTCCTTCTGCAAATTAGGCAAATGAAGTGTTAAAGTAGAACTCATGACTGTCATGCTCTGCTTTTAAGTTTGCTTAATATCAATGTTTTCAACTGTTTAAGGGGAATTCAAGGTTATTGCTTGCTCTCCTTAACTCCTCATCGGTCATTCTCATCCATCCATCTCTATCAAAGGCATCAATATTGTTTCCTACCTCGCCCCAAAGAACCCCCTGCGAAAACTGTCTCCAATCCCCGCACCCAAAATTGCCATTCCCCAATTTTCCACCAAAACTTTAAAAATCCCAAATTTAAACCTCTTGATCAGTTTACTAGCCTAAAATCAGTGTTTTCCTATTGGTCATCTCGCCCATTGAAGATCTTTACTGAGATAGATCGGAGAGAGCCCTCTCCTGCCCCGTAGGGCTAGCTACGAGGCTAAGTGGTTTGATGTTTCCTTGAAGTTTACCTTTCTCAGCCTGAGGTGAAATTTCAAGTGCTAACATATTGGCGACCATACTGGGGAAGAACAAATGGTTTGCTGGTTGATGTCATTTGTTTTATAAGCTACAGACGGAGCCTGAAGTTATGCCAGGTAGCTTTCGAAACGCTTTTGCTTTGCATTAGCGGAAGTAGATAAACGCTGCTTCAGTCAATCTCCAGTCTAGCTTGTAAACGTGACATCTAACTTGTTAATTACCCCAGTACATGTATCAAGTTCAGATCTGATTGTTGATAGTGGACAACGATCAGACACTTGAAAGGCTGAAATCATTCACTTGGCGACTCTTTTCACTGAAGAATCCAGCCACCTGTGCTTCATGGTGACTTCACTGCAGAGAGATCAGTAGCTGTGAGATTTTCAAGATGGACCGAATCACAAGAAGATATGCTCCCTTGAGCTGAGATCACATCCCTGGTTTTCCAAATAAAATTCCAAAGGTAGATTGGTCAAGGAATATGCCTATATTTAATGATGATGGTAAGAAGGATGCTGCTCTTCATCTAGTTAGATTTCATATGCATATTCGCAAGTTGAAGGTTGATTTTCCTGAAGATTTCTTGATGAAGATATTCTTGGCCACTCTGGAAGGTGCAACCCAATCTTGGTATGAAAGTTTACCGCATGCTTGTATTTACTGTTTAAATGATTTTCATGCCTTGTTTATTGAAAGATATCAAGCATCTTATCCATCATTAAATTTAGTTCATGATTTTGCAAGCATGCTTATAGTTTTATTGAAAGCCTTGAGAAATGTTATGAAGATGATAATTTTATGGATGTTGAGATCATGGAGGCTCTGTATGAGAATCCATTTCAGCAGCACACAAAAATCTTAGAGGATACATGTCAAGATCAGTAGGCTGAAGATTTCCATATGGTTGAAAATGAGGAAAGAGAAAATGTTGTTTCAGATCTGTCCATAGAAGAAGACATCATGCAGGTAACGTAGGAAAGTAATGTTACAATCTCAGAAAGTGATGATGATAAATCAGATTGGGAGATAAATTGTGATGAGGCAAAACATGTTGTTCCGGATCTCATAAAAGAGAGTTGTATTGTCGCGGCTGCCTAAAATGAAGAAAATGGAGTAGCAGACCTAAATTCTCTCATCTCACCAGCACTAGATCTTCATGAGGAGGTAGTTCATTGCCTCTGTGAAAAACAAGACAAGATCTTCGTTCAAGTAAGTGAAAAGGTTTCTCTGGATGAATCTATGATAGCTGATAGAAATGTTAGTGTTGGGTTTCACGAAACATCTGAAATTTCTTTTCTCATGATTGATGAACGTAATGAGAATCTGGCTATGATATCATATGAAGATGACCTACAACACATTCACACCATAGAAGAACAAAACATTCAGGATTTCCATTCAGATTCCTCTTCATATGTTTCATGTGCTGAAATGGTTTTCCAAGAAGAGATCTGCTCATCCATTTGTTCAGATTTTTTTGAAGCCCATGAGCATACTTTCACCGAAGCACATGAGGAAGGAAAATCAGAAATTGAAACAAAGGACACCTTGATCTTTCAGCAGGAGGTGGCAATGGAGAATCTTCATGTTTTTTACGATCCTCTAGCTAGTTTGTTGCAACCAGCAGTGAAAGTGTTTTTTACAGTGTTTTGTTGCAGCCATGGTCAACTATGTTTTTGGATGCCCAGTGATAGGTTTGTACTGTTGACCAGAAGATCTGATCAGGAGAATCAATCAAGAAGGCATCTGCTTGATTGGTTGCATTGGAATTTTGATATAGTTTGATGGTATATTGTCTTGTAAGAAACACAGGTGGTTGTCATCATGATTTCAAATCTTGATGGACTGCTGCCCTTCAATAAGCTTTGTAAGTTCTTGTTTTAGTTAAGTCAGTCATGAGTCATTTGTGAGTCAGTTTTCAGTCATGTAGGTTTCATAATTGTGTCGGCTTGAGTAAGGTTTCAGTCAATAAATGAGTCAAAGTCTTGTATTGTTTGTCAAATAATGACTCCATCGCCCAATGATTATAAGGCACTGGTCTGCACTCCCAGAGGTCTAAGGTTCTTGGTACCTCCAAGGAGCTACCATCCCCATTGGAGCCAATGTTAGAGTCGGTCTAGTAGCCCTCCATCAGCGATCAAATCTCTTTGCATTTGCATAAGTAGGTGTCTCATCAGTGTCATCTCATTGCATTCCATTAGGCGTGCCATAACCCTGATGGAGGAGCTGGTGTCTTTATTCCCCTCTTGGCACTGCTGGATCAAGTTGTTTCAGTCATTAAATTTTTTCAAGGTTATTTGCCTTGTCTTGAGGTCAAAATTTCTAGGTCTAGGGTTTAGGTCAAATTTATCTTCAAGGTCACATCTTTGAAGGTCAATAAGTGACCAGCAAGCCAGAGGGATGATTTTCAAAGTATTTCTTCGAAAGATTCTATCTTGTGCAGCTAATTTTCACCTTGGATTTAAAAACCTTGTTTTTAAAGCCAAGGTCATTTCACAAAATTTTGTAAAACTTGTAAAAATTCAAAATGATTCAAAGGACAACATACAACCCTGGATCCCTTGCCAAGACCCCTCAGAAGCTATCCCTGCAAAACATTATCAAGGAAAACATCAAATCAATCAATTTCAGGACAAAAGGAAACCAAAAAGACAACAACATTCAAAGTTTAAAAAGTGTCATGGAAAAACATTAGAAAGTGGGTTGTGACATGAAATTTATTCAAAGCAAGGCTATAAAGGCTCTATTTCCCTCCATCAAGCTCCACTGTGCATCCAAGTGATAGAGAAATCAGTTGCAAGAGCGTTTGAGTGAATTCGGTGAGTTTGGGAGGCGCGCGACCCGTCGAGACTGGCGCGCGACCTGTCAGGCGAGCGCGACCCGTCAGGCCACCTCCGCCAGTGTTAATTCTCGATGCGCGCGACCCATCAGGCCACCTCCGCCAGTGTTAATTCTCAATGCGCACGACCCGTCAAGCGCACACGACCTGTTGGGTGAGGCGCGCGACCTATTAGCGTTCCCTCTACACAAAACCGCCAACAAGCTGCCAAGGAACCACAAGTTACTAAATTTTGCAAGGTAGTTCCTCAATCATGAAAAATTATTGCTTGATACAGTTCAAGAAGATCATGATTGTATTTTTAAAGGTCTTCATTTGCAAGTAAAAGTCTCCATTGTGCTTTTGGGCTTGAAGTTGTCAAAATTGCTAGGGTTTATTATGCTGTTTTGAGGTATCCCTTTTCTTTCCTATTGTCCACCTCCCATTACATATTCCTTATCATTTTATTTAAACTTCCCTTCCAAATTTTCTAAGAGCCTAAAACCCTATCCCTCTCCCCAAGAAATCAAAAAATTAAAATCCTAACCCTACCTCCCATAACATCCTTGTAAGTAAAATTGTATAATGATGTATATGAAATGATTTTTCCCCTAAAACTCCCTGTTTCATTATTATTCCCAATTTCCCTTTAAAGTATCCCTTCCCTATAATTTCCCTTGTGCTTCTTGTCCCCTTAAAACAACATTTTAATCAGCAGTTTTTAAAGCAGAAACAACAGTACATTTTAGCCACTTTGCTCCTAAAACAATGTCAGAAACTGAAACCAATTATGAGCAAAGTGATGACCATGAGTCAGCTTCAGAGTTTGAGGTACAGAGGAGACCTCACAAAGGTGGAAAGAGCGGTCATCATAGGAGAGAGGAGCCCACCTCTTTGACTGATTTGCAGGCTTGTCCAATTGCAGTCTCATGTTTCCGTTATATGTCTTGTTATGAGTTTTGCGAGAGGATCTCTCAGATTCAGCATCACAGGGAGTTGGCTCGCTTGTTTGTTTTGCATTTGCATAATGGGCATGTGAACCTTGCAGGGGTGGATTTTACATTGACACCTGAGATTATTGCTCAAGCAACAGGGATACCAAATGTTGGAGAAGTGTGGAACAAGCGCAAAATATTGGACAATGTTCAGTTTGAGCCTTACATTAAACCTGCATTCATGAGACAAGTGACCGGTGTATTTCCTTTCAGATTTTTGAGGAATGAGTATGGTCCATTGATGAGACTTATCATGCACTATTTCACCTGTGAGGGCAGATTTTCACTTGTGTATTCATATCATATTAGCTTATTGATGCATTTCACACGGGTAGGGATGATGAACATCTCGGTTTTCTTGTGCCAGAATATTGAGAGGATGGTGCCTTTGATGCAGAGGAAGAGCCCAGCACAACAATATAGGAGCCTCTATCATTATGGTTTGATTCAGCTTGTGGTCATACATCAGTTGGCACAGCAAGGCATCCCATGGGAAGAGTTTATCTCTCATGAGTTTTTCACAGCACCACTACCACATCCTGAGATTGTTCATGAGGAGGGAGGATCATCACAGTAGCATAATATCCATGAGACTAGACATGTCAGCTCTCCTCCATTGGTCACTTATCAGAGAGGCCACAAGGCCTTATTTGCAGAAGCTCGGTGAGTATTTTCTCCACACCAGGTGGAAGGGGTCTCGCCTTCTTCATCAACACCACGAGTGTTATCTCCACATCAGGTGGAAGGGGCCTCGTCTCCGACAGTAGCACAGGTATCAGAGAGGGGCAAACAACCCAAGATTGATGAGGGGCCATCAGGTGTTCTAGACATAGAGGTGGTAGACCTTGATATTAGTTCTCCTAGCCTAGAGTCAAAGGAGATCATTCAGCACCTAAGAGCTGAAAATGATTCATTGCAGCAAAGATTGGAAGGGGCAAAATGGACGATCACCTATTTAGAGTAGCACAACAAGCAGTTGGAGGATGAGCACAATCCTGATGAGTTGCGGAGGATTCATGAGGACCGCAACTTGGCTCGAAAGAGACCCGGCGATTTGGTACCTGTTGAGCGAGAGGCTATGCTTCTCCAGGTCAATGCTCATTTGGAGAGGTTGCGGGCCAAGGCCAACCAAGATAAGGACTTGCTCAGGAATATGAAAAATCATTATTGGGCACAGATGCATGTATGTAAGGCGAAAATGAAAGTGCTCCAAAGGAAGTTGGCCAAAGCACAAAAACGAAGGAAAAGGCCCGACCCCCTCCACATCTTGGCTGAGGCTTCTTTGATGGAGCATGGTACTAGATAACTCAACTCCATCACAAATTCCAAAAAAATTTTGAGTATCTTGGGTCATTTTTGTTTTTTTGGGGCAAAAAACAAGTTTTCCTCCCTGATGGGTCGCGCACCGCGCGTGACCCTTTCGTTTGGCAACTCCAGTTTGGAAAAACTCAGCGTTTCTGGATTTGTCATGGAAAGTTACACTTGCTCAGCCATTACTAAGAAATTTCACCAACTTTTAGGCCTCCAGAAAGTCAAAAAACAAGCAAAAATTGACTTTCTGCCACATTTTTGACACACAGGGAGCAGTCTTGGGAGATTGCAATTTGGAGGTGCAAATGACAACCCAATTCAGAAATTCCACTTGGGTTGGAAAGTAGACATCCAGAACTTTCCAACAAGCCCACTTTTGCCTCATTTGGACACCTGCAAGTGCCTCAAAAGTGCCTCCAAAGGCGCACGACTCGTCTAGGAAATGCGCGCGACCCATCAGGGAATTTTCACAATTTTTCACTTACAGCTCATGGATTCTCCCAGATTTTACTAGTTTTGACTTATGATGGGATTTTTCACCCTCTTTGATGTAATTTATGTATTTTCATGTTGATATGACACTTATTTACCTTCTATAGAATATTCATTCATGAAATAGCATGCATTTAATGAATGAATTGGTTTCCTAGCTTATAGAGGCAAGTTGTTTTGATTGCCTAGTTTTCAGTGCTTAGTTTAGAATTGGTTAAAACAGCTCCTAGAAGGATAAGCTCGACCCCTGGAGGCAGGGAAAGATGTTAGATGGCCTATATTATGTACTTTCTTGCTCATTTTCATTGTTGGACTCTTGAGGGAGAAGCTCTTATTGTATTATTCACTGTATCTCTGCAATTTTTGGCAAAGGAAGACCAGGGTTTTGCAGTCCTTTTTGGGATTCTTGTGGTCACATGTATTGTTGGTGTGTTTCTCTTTGTACTTGTAAGTGTGTTATGTGAATCATTTCCTTACTTTTCCTTCTGCAAATTAGGAAAATGAAGTGTTAAAGGAGAACTCATGACTGTCATGCTCTGCTTTTAAGTTTGCTTAATATCAATGTTTTCAACTGTTTAAGGGGAATTCAAGGTTATTGCTTGCTCTCCTTAATTCCTCATCAGTCATTCTCATCCATCCATCTCTATCAAAGGCATCAATACTGTTTCCTACCTCGCCCCAAAGAACCCCCTGCGAAAACTGTGTCCAATCCCCACACCCAAAATTGTCATTCCCCAATTTTCCACCAAAACTTTAAAAATCCCAAATTTAAACCTCTTGATCAGTTCACTAGCCTAAAATCAGTGTTTTCCTATTGGTCATCTCGCCCATTGAAGATCTTTATTGAGATAGACCGGAGAGAGCCCTCTCCTGCCCCGTAGGGCTAGCTACGAGGCTAAGTGGTTTGATGTTGCCTTGAAGTTTACCTTTCTCAGCCTTAGGTGAAATTTCAAGTGCTAAAACTCTTCATGTTGGATGAACTCCTTGCCCAATCTACATTTGTGAAGCATTGAAGCTTCACTCCCTTTGTCCGTCTGTACCGTAATCCATACTGAGAAGTGCCCCTGAGGTATCTCACCACATTCTTTGTCGCCTTCCAATACAACTCGGTAGGCCTAACCATCGCTTGACTAAACTTGTTAAGTTTATAACACAAATTTGTTAGTGTGTTCACCAAGTACATGAGTGAACCCACAAGCTTCCTATAAATAGTAGATTCCACTACATCCCCTGAAGTGACATCCTCCTTTCGCTAGTTACCTGCTAGAGGAGTCTCCATGTGGAATCTCTTGAGTATCGCGTTGGCATACTTGCCCTGAGACACAAAGAACTCCCCATCTCCCTGCCATACCTCCATGCCAAGAAATTAATGCATGAGCTCCATGTCCATCATCTCAAACTCTCTTGTAAGTTCCTCCTTGCAAGACTTGATTAGCTAATCATCATCTATTAGTATGAGATCATCAACATAAAGTATAATGATCAACAGTTTACCTTCCACCACTATGTGGTACAGGTTCGCATCCGCTTCACTCTTTGTGAAGCCCAACCCAGTGAAGTAGCTATCTATCCTGGTGTACCAAGCATAGGGTGCTTGCTTCAGCCCATACAACGCTCTCTTGAGCCAACACACATGCGAATCACAGTCAAAGGTCTCAAATCCTTTAAGATGCTCTATGTACACCTCTTCCTCAATCATGCCATTAAGGAAGGTTGTCTTTGCATCCATCTTATGTATCTTCCAACCCATCTATGATGATAGTGCCAATATAGATTTGATTGAAGAGTACCTTGCAACAAGAGCAAACGTCTCATCATATTCAATCCCCTCTACCTATGAAAAGCCACAAGCCACAAATATAGCCTTATGCTTCTCCACACTACCATCTGCAACTTTATTTACCTTGTAAAGCCATTGGGAGTTCACCAATGACTTGTACTCTAGTCTTGGGACCACATCCCAAAAACTGTTACAATCTATGGAGTCATACTCCACCACCATGGCATCAACCCAAATCGAATTCTACACTTCTTCCTTAAAGGAAGATGACTATGTCACAACATATTTTCCCATAAGAGCCATGTATCGAGTGTACCCGTTAGGTGACTTCCTCTGCCTGCGTTGAGAAGTGGGTGCTCCCACATTCTTCAGTGCATCATACAACAATATGTCAGCCACTCTAGTGCATTTTCTTCCCTCTTTGGAAGACTTTGCCTCAGTGGATGTCTCCACTCCTAGATCCTCTGCATGTGGCTGCTCTACACCAATCTGAGGATCCTCAACCTTAGGAGCTAAAAGCTCCTCATTTGCATGTAGCTCAATCTCCCTCTCAAGGGAATCTCACATGACCTTCTCCTCATCGAATCTGACATCCCTGCAAACCACTATCATCCTATTGGTCGGAAAGTACACCCGATAATTGTGAGGTGTATCAGTGTACCCCACAAATATCTCCAACTCTACTCAAAGAAAGGCAAAGCCCCGAGCTTTGAAGATAAGGAAATGGTGCCCTTGTATACAGACACCGCTTGTAACAAGGACGTTGGTATTGCTACTTGGGAAGGCATGTATAATCTACTTGAGGAAGAGAATCCAAGAGTAATGGAGGTTGAAGCTACTACAGGCTCACATAGTTCTTCTGAGGCATCTATTACAGAGCTAGCTTGTTCATTCTTACACAAGATAGCGACGAGGCCCAAAATTCTTCCATACACGGACATGATTAAATGGATACTGGACAACACTGATATAAAAAAATAGACAATTTAAAACTCAGGGCCAAGAGCTTACGAAATCATTATTTTTACAAAATTTGAGCTTTATATCCGCTAAAGAAAATGCACAAAAGGAAAAAAATAGCACCAGGGAAGCCCGAATCAAGAAACAAAGGCAGTTTCCGATGCGCGCTGAGCAAAACTTCTTGAAAAGGAAAGCTTCTAATTGCTCAGTCACCTGTAAGCCCATAAATTTGTAAGAAAGCAACGATAGAGGTAAAAAGTAAAACTTGAATCCTAAAACCAGTGGTATTTGTCAGAAATATCTTCAAAATGATATGTATATATGTCAGCAACTGCAGAGAGGCTGGAGACAGAAGGCTCAAGAAAAGACAGAATCAATCCAAAGGTTAACTAAGTTGAATTGGGATTCTTACTGGATGTACATGGTAAAACCACATAGCCAGTGCATGACTCTCAAGTGTATCATCAATTATGCCGAGAAGATGGCGCCAGCTCTTGCCGATTCTGTTTTCAGGCACAACTAAAATCGTAAGTCGGCCAGCCGACTCTTCTCAAGAAAATGCTAAACGCGTGTGATTTCAAGGAGCAGATACAGAAACAATTAGTTAGTGGTTTTAATTTTGCTTTATTTTTTCCTGAAATGAGGATGGTCATTTAAACCGCATCCTACATTTTTGTAATAAGTTATTTTTAGCTTTAGTTAGTAGTATTTAAACCCTTCTCATGCATTTAGAGAAGGGTCCTGGAATTTATCAAAAACTTATCCCCAGAACATGCACTTTTGTACCCTCTGAGGAGGTTTTGATGAGTGAATGGAACAAGATTTATTGATATCTACATTTAATATTTGCTACTGATGTTGCACTTTTGTACTCTTAGTGGATGTTGGATTAAGAAGAGATAAATCATTATCGCTTGAATCTCATCAGTAGGACAAGTTATAAATGGTACTTTTATCTCTTAACTATTTCTGCCTTCATTTTAAAAGTGATATTCATGTTCAATTGCTTATATATTGATGCGTGAATGCTTGAGCTATCATTTGGCACTTTTGTACGGTGATAGCTATATATTTATGCTTAATGTATGAGTAGCTTATTATGCAATATGCCTTTCACAATTGTTTCGTCTAACTTACAAAGTGGTTCATCTTTATTGAATTCTTTTCTCATAACAATTGAATGATCTTTATTACCAATTGTTATCTGAAATCATTTGAGATCACATAACAGAAAGATTACACCCAGGGTTAGTGTAGATTTAGATAATGTTGTTTATTAGAATACAATTTGCATGTTATTAGATTAGAGTTAGAATTAGAACATTTCACTTAGGAACATTTTACAAAGGAAATATCAATTCTTCACACACACACACACACACATAAATTGGGAAACTGGTCCCATATCCCTAGTCGAACCCACTATACCAAACAGAAAAGGAGCTTCTAACCAAGGTTCGGACCGGGTGGGTATCCCCGTTGTTGTAGACCCGATTTTCGGGGCTTCAACATATTTGGCGCTAGAATGAGGGCCTGGAACTGTGAATGGAAAGCAAGTCTAAATCTAAATACCATTCTGAGAGTAAATCGCCCTCACCATCTCCCCCGAATTCTCCATCGCATTTAGAATCTTTAAATCCAGAGCCAGAAGTCGTAGGAGAAACAGCCGCTGCTACCAACCCTGACATTTCAGAACAATCTACTAGTGAACCTCCTGAAGTTGAATCTTTGATTCACAAACTTCAGCGATTTTCTATATCTCCTCAAAGATCTGATAAATCTCAAGGCAGCGTGACTTCGCAATATAACCCTGCTCACCCTCTTACCAGATTAAAGAGCAAAAAGTTTGGTGTTCAGCCAACCGAGTTACCTCTACCTACAAGGAAGAGAGCAAGGAAATCTGCTAAAGGGTCCGATAGTGAGACCCTTTCATCATCATCATCCATCTCAACCTCTTCACCATGAAGTCAACCATCCTCTCCTCCACTTCAGATCATTGTCCATCAGTCCACCGACACTCCCACATCTCCTTCTCAATCATCTGGAGTCGTAATATCCTCATCTTCTCAACCGCAGGGATCATTTTATGCTCTTTCCTCTGTTAGTAGTTCAGTGATGGCCCAATCTCCATGGAATAACCCAGGGGAAGTCTTAATGCCTGCATCCTTGAGTCAATTACTGGCCCATCCTGAAAAATGGCTGCCTAAGTTTAATCCTAAGGTAGGCATGCTAGTGGAAGAACATATAAATAACTTTATGCTATCCATAAATCTCAATGGACTTACCAACGAAGACGTTTTTGTTCGAATTTTTCCTTATACTCTGTAAGGAACAACCGAATCATGGTATTTCTCATTACCGTCTGGATCTATTACTAGTTGGGAAATTTTCCAAGAACAATTCCTGACTAAGTTCGGTGATGACAGGTCGACGGCGACACTGATCAATGACCTGTCTAACCTTAGGGCCGAGTCAAAAGAACCTATCAAAGATTTCAATTTACGTTTCAATAAAATCTTAAACAAAATTCCTACTGCTTCCAAGCCTAGCGAAGAAGTGCGAAGTGAATGGTACATCACTGCTTTACCATCAAACATAGCAATGTTTGTTGATAGGGCTAGAAAAACAACTTTAGTTGAAAATATGAAAGAAGCAATAGCAGTAGAGAAACGTATTACAGCCTTAGAAAAGAAAAACGCGTTAGAAGAATGAAAATCCAAGAAGGTTTCTTTCAAGGAAGATCCCAAGAAAAAACAATCGAAAGATCCATTCGATTTAGAAGGATTGCAAAAAGTTTTGAAGACCATGTCTAACGAGATGGTCGACATTAAGAAACAAGTGGCAAAAACTTCTTCTAAAAAGCCTTACAGACCTTTTTAAAAGAAACCCTTAGACCGATTCCAAACCCCCTAACGCTATTACAAGTGTTGAATCTGAAGAGGAAGAAGAAGAAATCGCTACTGAGGAACATACCGATGAATAAGAAGTTGTAGAGTTACAAGGTATGTGGGATTTCATCCTCCCAAACGAAGAGGATCAAGAGGCATCCTCAGTTAGTACTCGCAGTAGAAATCAACTTGATCCTCCTCAACCTACCCCTAAGCCAAAGAGCGCAAGCTCGATGACTAAGGATAAAGTCGCAGCCAAAAAAACTACACCTAAAGCGACTCAAACCAGCCCAGTCCAAACAGAATCATAAACTCCATCTAAAATGATGACCGTTTCGGATGAAATGGAGTATAATATCATAGAAGACATGAAAAATACTAGGGCCAATATCACTTTTTACAAATTGAGCAAGTTAAAACACCAACAAAAGGTACTTTTGAAAGAATTACATGCTGTACCAGTTGCACCTTTGCTCGTCGTTGTAATCTCTCAAGCTTCCCATGACATGGGAAGACCTCCAACTAATGTGATTAATAAAGTTGATCCAAAGGATATCGCATTAATTGGAGGAATATCGAGATCCCATACTCCCCCATTTCTTCTTACTTATGAAATTTTCAATAAAAAATTGCATAATTGCTTAGTGGATTCTAGAGCTTCATCGAATATTCTACCAAAGTCAATATGTGCAAAATTGAACATTCAACCACAAAAATCTGTTGTACGCATAGTTCAATTATATCGATCGCATGTTGAAGTGATTGGCGAATTAAATCAGGTTACCATAAGGTTGTCATCCAACCCAAAGGTATGTCTAGTTATCGACATTTTAGTTGTTGATATTCCGGAATTTTATGGCTTATTTCTTAGCAGAGATTGGTCAGAAAAAATTCATGGATACTTTGCAACTGACTGGTCACACATGTGGCTCCCTTACAATGGTAAACCAGATCAAATAGAAGTTGAGCGGAAAGACATCAGAAATACATAGTAACCGAACTGGAGGGAGAAAATGAACCAGTAGCGTACAGCAATAACATCATTGGAAACTACTCAGTAGATTCTTTCCTAGGAAATTTGAATGCTCATACTTCACCCTACTTAGAACATTCTGTTTTATCTCAAGTAGAAAATTTCTCTCAAACAG
Source organism: Pinus tabuliformis (assembly GCA_031772625.1). Lineage (NCBI taxonomy): Eukaryota > Viridiplantae > Streptophyta > Pinopsida > Pinales > Pinaceae > Pinus > Pinus tabuliformis. The sequence goes on along the minus strand of CM062820.1, from coordinate 1,024,841,252 downwards.
ATAGTTCTAAATGTATTGATTTTATAGATAGTCCTGTAAATAAATCTTATTTTGGAAATTATTTTTTGACGGTTCTAAGTCTAACGAAGGAGCAGGAGCAGGATGCATGTTAATAAGTCCAAAGGGAGATAAAACTATGCTAACTTGCAGACTCGAATTTGATTGCACCAACAATACTGTAGAATACAAGGCTTTAGTCCAAGGGTTATACAAAGCAATCAGATTAGACGTCAAATACCTTCAATTTTTCAGAGATTATGAAATTGTATATGTAATACTATACATTGTTTATCAGGTCATTTAAAACATTACCAATCTTTAGCCCAAGATCTGATTGAACACTTTATAGCGTTTAATATTTCATCAATTCCCAGACTCCAGAATGCTAGTGCAGACCTCTTAGCTAACGTAGCTTCCAAGCTCATTCCTTCAGAAGATTTTAGCCCTGATCGATTTTCATTTGAATTAATTTTTAGACCATCTATTCCTGATAACATTTCCAATTGGAGGATTTTCAACGACGATCCTGACATCATGAGTTTCCTAACATCTGAAGGATCCTACACCAATCAAATAATTGACGAAGACCAACATGACCAACAATTGAAACAAGATAGCACCAACAATGCCATACCTAAGTCAGTAGTCAAGTTAGAAGACCTTTATGATTTGAAAGATCAGTTTAAAATATCTACCAATTCAAAACTCCAAAGTTCAACTTTGAACTATGAATTAGTAAATCTAGGAACTGATACCAAACCACAGAATATCAATCTAGGCCTTGGTCTAGCTCTTGAAGAAAAATTAGTGTATATTCGTCTCTTGAGACAATACAAAAGTTTCTTTGCTTGGAATTACGATGAACTCAAAACGTATGACACCTCCATCATCCAACATACTATTCCATTGATAGATGATGAAAAACATGCCCAACAAAAGTTGAGAAAAGCTCCATCCCAATTTAGAAAACCAGATCAAATCTGAACTCAATAAGTTATTGAAAGCCAAAATAATTTTTCCCGTTTGACATTCCAAATGGGTTTCCAATATGTTCCCTGTTAGAAAGAAAAACAGAGACATTAGAATCTGCATTGACTTTCAAAATCTTAACAAAGCTTGCCAAAAGGATAATTTTCCTTTACCTCCCATGGAAAAAATATTGCTGGCAGTCGCGGGCTCTGAATTAATGTCATTTTTGGATGGATTCTCAGGATACAATCAAGTGTTGGTACATCCCGATGATCAATTGAAAACACATTCAGAACTAAATGGGGCACATACGCATATCAAAAAATTCCATTTGGTTTGATTAACGCTGGTGCCACATTTCAGAGAGCCATGGACATCGCATTCAAGGGGTTAGTTAATAAATCAGTGGTAATCTATTTGGATGATATAATTGTATATTCCAAGAAATGAAACAATCATCTTAGAGATTTAAAACAAATCTTCCAACGTTGTCAAAGGTATGGAATTTCACTTAACCCAAAAAAATCCTTTTTCGCATTGAGTGAAGGAAAACTTCTCGGATTCATAGTGTCAAAATCTGGAATTCACATTGATCCTGACAGAATCAAGGAGATTTCCACAATACCCCTACCTCACAACAAGAAAGCCATGCAATCTTTTCTTGGCTAGATTAACTTTGTAAAGAGATTTGTTCCAGATTTTTTAAGAATCGTATCCCCTTTACAAGCAATGATTAAAAAGAACTCAAACTTTAAATGGCGTCAAGATGAACATGACGCATTTAATCTGATCAAACAAGCAATTGTTAATGCTCCATCTTTAGCAACTCCAAATTTTTCGATCCTTTTATTTTATATACATTTGCCTCTGATAGATCATATGTTGCGATACTCACTCAAGCAAATCAAGAAAAGGTAAAAACCCCAGTTTCCTTTTTCAATTCCAATTTACAAGGGGCTGAGTTAAATTATTCAGATGTGGAGAAACAAGCTTACGCTATTTTCAAAGCAATTAAATATTTCAGACCTTTTTTACTCAAAACACATACAAAAATCATAGTGCCATTTTCAGCGGTAAGAAATATTTTAGTACAGAAGGATGTGGGTGAGAAAAGAGCTAATTGGGTTACTGCCTTACAGGAATATGACATAGAAATCAAACCAGCAAGTATTGTAAAAGGTCGAGGCTTTTGCAAAGTGTTGGCCGGAGCATCACTGATGTCGGAAAATCCATTTCTAGAGATACAACTGTATGAGGTAAGCCTAAACGATGTTGAGTCATCATACATTGATATCATTTATTATCTAAAGAATGGATATACTCCTTCAAACCTCGATCATAACAAGAAAATAGCTCTAAGGTTGAAATCCAAACAATATCATCTTGTAAACGATTTTCTTTTTAGAATAAATTATGATTCTATTCTCCTTAGATGTCTTGAGAAATCTGAAACTGAAAAAGTCTTACAGGAACTCCACGATGGGCCAGCAGGCGGACACTATGCTGGAGACGCAACTGCTCATAAAATCTTACGCGTAGGGTATCACTGGCCCACATTATTCAAAGACTCGCATAACTACGTGTGGAAATGTCAAGTCTGTCAAACCACTGCTGGGAGACAAAAGAAACCATCCTTGCCACTACAACCAGTTAACATTGAGCAGCCTTTCGATCAATGGGGACTGGACATAATAAGTGAGATCGTTCCTCACTCTTCTAAACAGCATAGATATATCCTTACATCGACAGATTACTTTACTAAATGGGTAGAAGCAGTTTTACTCAAGACGGCTAATGCTGAAAACATCATCGAATTCATAGATCAATTCATAATCACCAGGTTTGGGTTACCTTCTACTTTAATGTTTGATAATGCATCATATTTTTCTAGTAATGCGATGACTGAATTTTCACTCAAAAGGGGTTTCAAGCTTAAATACTCCACCAATTACTACCCACAATGGAATGGGTTAGCTGAATCTACAAATAAAAACTTAATCAGAATCATTAAGCGAACCATTGACCAAAATCATAAAAATTGGCACAAATCTTTAATATATGCTTTATGGGCAGATAGAATAACGCAGAAAGCCTCCATCGCCACTTCCCCCTTCAATTTAGTTTATGGGAAAGACGTGGTCCTTCCAACTCATTTGGCAATTCCCTCTTTAACCTTGGTTCAATATATTGATGAAGCACCAACTTCCTCCTTACAACTAAGGTAGCTGGAAATAATTAAGTTAGAAGAATAACGAGAACAGGCTAAAATAACCCATGCTCATCACCAAGAATTAGTGAAAGCTTCTTTTGATTCAAACATGATATCCAGAAAATATTTTCAGATGGGAGATCTAGTTTTAAAATGGGACAACGCTCATGAAGGAAAAGGGAAACATACAAAATTTCAACGAATGTGGCTTGGCCCTTTTCAAATCGTAGAAGTCATAGGTCCGTCTACTTTCATGTTACAGGATTTAATAGGAAAAAGAGATTCTTTACCTTTTAACGGACAGATCCTCAAAAAATATTTTCCATAGGATATCATTCTTCTATTTTGTAGAATAGTTGTTTTAGTTTCATAATAAAACCAGTTGTAAGTGGTTACATTTGAGATTCACGAAAAAGACACAAATTATCTTTTAGATTTTGTTTTTTCACTTGTATAAATAGAATTCTTTTAGAAAATTGATCATTATTATTGAAACATACAGTTAAAGACTCTAGGCCTAGCAATGGTACTAGTTTCGACCTTGTAAATTTTGATTAAAAAACGACCTTTAGTGGGAAATTGTTTTATCTCAGTCCAACGAGAGGTATCTCTATAGAAAAGCTCTTTTCAAAAACTCTACTATTGTCGTCCAGAGCCATCTTAAGGAAACAATGACTTCCTCCCCACCTAGGAAACTACAATGTTCAAAGAATGATCCAAAGATACACTTTAACTTAAAGAGTAAGAGGTCTCATCAAGAGCCGACTTATCATGATCATAGATATTATAGCTTGCTGACTTTGCCAATACTGCATACCACAATAGGGCAATGACTCAAGATTGTTGCAATCAAAAGACAAGGGGTCTCATCACGAGCCAACTTGTTCAGCAAAGCTATAAATCACTGAATGACTGTGTCATAAATTGGCTACCAAACCAAGACATTGTTCTTTAAGGGTAAAAAAGAAAAATGAAAGCAATAAGTGTGGATATGGATTTCTCTTTGAAAGTTGTTAATTTCTCTAAGTAGGATACAGGATCATTGCTGGGTAACAGGTAACCCTGTCGAGGTTATAAACGCCTGATGGCAGCAGAAGCTCTACCTATGACAAATGAGCATATTAAAAACTGATTTAAAGAGAAGGCTTTGTTTTTATCTTTATAAACCAAGTAATAACTGATGTAAATACAAGGACTAGCTTGAGGGAGTAAATAATCAAAAGTTGAAAATAGAAGAAACAAAATATCATTGATAGGTAAAAGCATAATGTACTTTGTCTTTCTATAATAAAGTTTAATTTTCTAGAAAATTTTCTGTTTTGGAAGTTTAGAAAATTCAAAAGAAAAGCAGAGATAACTAGTTCTTCCAAGTGAATCGCCAATTGTTGTGGCCAGCAACAACCCCCCTTATTATTTGGTGTTATTCCTAATACTAAATAAGTGGGGACCCTTAGTTAAAAATTTAAAAAATCAATTAGTGCTTGAATTTCCTTTTTCAATAAAACTTACCATCATAAACTTATGGGAATACCTTTGAAAAATCTAAAAAAGCTTAAGTTTTATGATAAAGTAAAATTATTCCTTAGGAAATATCGCATCGCAAAAAGGATAACATAATATCTCCTTACAAACAAGAGTTTAATATTGCGAGATCGCGATGTGAAACTACACATTAAAAAAACAATTATCGCATCGCATGCATCAAAGAATGCTTACGTTGAAAACCTCAAACCGCCGATATGCGATGGCGCATATCGCAAATCGCATTTCGCAGAAAACAAATTAACAAAAATTGTCATATGCCACGCTCTTGCGATGTTGCAATTTACGATGTTGCGATATTGCGATAGAGCGGCAAAGCGATAATGCAATTATGCAATAAAGCGATATAGCAATCTAGCAACCTTGCGATGTTGCGATATTGCGATAATGCGATAATGCAATATATAAAGCAAGTGATAAAGCGATGTTGCGATCTACAATATTGTGAAGCAAATCGCAAAATAGCTTCATCGCAAATCTTTCAGGCTCATTGTTCGAAAAATTATTTTCCATAAACCGAGACCTGGTTATGCGCTTTAATGCTAATTAATGAGTTAGTTGCCAGTCATTAATGGAATATGGTTTTGTGCTTATTGAAGAGTCATTTCACGTAATGTGGTATATTTTATATGTCTTCGACATTTAAAACTTTCCTGTCACCTTTCCTTATCATTATTCTCACTTCACTTGTAAATTGCAGGAACGAAGAACAGAGAACGATACAAAGCAGTACGCAGGATACCATGGGAAAGAAAGGCAAAGCCCCGAGCTCTGAAGGGAAGGAAATGGCGCCCTTTTATACAGACACCGCCTGTAACTGGGACACTGGTATTGCTACTTGGGAAGGCATGTATAATCTACTTGAGGAAGAGAATCCACGAGTAATGGAGGTTGAAGCTACTACAGGCTCACATAGTTCTTCTGAGGCATCTATTACAGAGCTAGCTTGTTCATTCTTACACAGGATAGCGGCGAGGCCCAAAGTTCTTCCATACACAGACATGATTAAATGGATACTCGACAACACTAATATCAAAAATAGACAATTTAAAACTGAGGGTCAAGGGCTTACGAAATCATTATTTTTACAAAATTTGAGCTTTATATCCGCTAAAAGAAAACGCGCAAAAGGCAAAAAATAGCACCAGGGAAGCCCGAATCAAGAAATGGAGGCAGTTTCCGATGCGCGCTGAGCAAAACTTCTTGAAAAGGAAAGCTTCTAATTGCTCAGTCACCTGTAAGCCCAGAAATTTGTAAGAAAGCAATGATAGAGGTAAAAAGTAAAACTTGAATCCTAAAACTAGTGGTATTTGTCAGAAATATCTTCAAAATGATATGTATATATGCTCAGCAATTGCAGACAGGCTGGAGACAGAAGGCTCAAGAAAAGGCAGAATCAATCCAAAGGTTAACTAAGTTGAATTGGGATTCGTACTGGATGTACTTGGTAAAACCACACAACCAGTGCATGACTCTCAAGTGTATCATCAATTTTGTCGAGAAGATGGCGCCAGCTCTTGCCGATTTTGTTTTCACGGAACAACTAAAATCGGAAGTCGGCCAGCCGACTCTTCTCAAGCAAATGCTGAACGCATGCGATTTCAAGGAGCAGATACAAAAATAATTAGTTAGTAGTTTTAATTTTAGATTCAGTTTTAGTTTTAATTTTGCTTTATTTTTTCCTGAAATGAGGATGATCATTTAAACCGCATCCTACATTTTTGTAATAAGTTATTTTTAGATTTAGTTAGTAGTATTTAAACCCTTCTCATGCATTTAGAGAAGGGTCCTGAAATTTATCAAAAACTTATCCCCAGAACATGCACTTTTGTACCCTCTGAGGAGGTTTTGATGAATGAATGGAACATGATTTATTGATATCTGCATTTAATATCTGCTACTGATGTTGCACTTCTGTACTCTTAGTGGATGTTGGATTAAGAAGAGATAAATCATTATCGCTTGAAGCTCATCAGTAGGACTAGTTATAAATGGTACTTTTATCTCTTAACTATTTATGCCTTTGTGTTAAAAGTGATATTCAGGTTCAATTGTTTATATATTGATGCATGAATGCTTGAGTTATCATTTGGCACTTTTGTACGGCGATAGCTATTTATTTACGCTTAATGTATGAGTAGCTTATTATGCGATATGCCTTTCACAACTGTTTCATCTAACTTTTTATACGAAGTGGTTCATCTTTATTGAATTCTTTTCTCATAACAGTTGAATGATCTTTATTACCAATTGTTATCTGAAATCATTTTAGATCGCATAACAGAAAGATTACACCCTGGGTTAGTGTAGATTTAGATATTTCTGTTTATTAGAATACAATTTGCATGTTATTAGATTAGAGTTAGAATTAGAACATTTCACTTAGGAACTTTTTAGAAAGGAAATATCAATTCTTCACACACACACACACACATAAATTGGGAAACTGGTCCCATATCCCCAGTCGGACCCACTATACCAAACAGAAAAGGAGCTGCTAACTAAGGTCTGGACCGGGTGGGTATCCCCCTTGTTGTAGACCCAATTTTCGGGGCTTCAACAGAGTGAAAAACATAAATCTCTCTCAAAATCACAAAGGACCATCACCATCACCTTTGTTTGCCTCAACATACAGTCCCAAAAGCTGGAGTGGTTGATTCTGCCCCACTCCATCCATGAATATGATTAAATTTACATGGAGTTAAGTCCATCAGAATTCCACCTCGCTCCTCCATCCTGTTTTAATTTCAAGTAAATTAATCTTTCCATATTTATACAAGGGGAAAAATGAGGAGTTATTCTTATTTTTAATTCTCGTGGAGCTAATGAAACTCCCACATTATCCAAAGAGTTGGAAAATTGATTACGCTGCCTCAGAACATGTTACAATTCATATTTGTCAAGATTTTGTAGAAGACCCAATATTTTTTTAACAAGAGATTCCAAGTACAGATCTTTCAAGAATGTTTCCCTTATTAGAATTTGTATGATTATCTTCTAATCTCGAGTGATTAAGAAACTTGATATCTTCTATCTTTTAGCTAACACCAATCCCCAAAGTAGAACCTATGTTTTTGCTTGGTTGTTAGATTTATTTCCTAGGCCCCATGAAAATCCTAGAATTTCTAGCGATTAAGACATTTGATATCTTTTATCTTTTAGTTAACATGAATCCCTAAAGTAAAACCTATGCTTTTGCTTGGTTGTTAAATTTATTTTCTAAACCCATGAAAATTTTAAATTTATTGATTCACAAGGACAAAAAAATAACACTCTAATTTCGGTCACTGCGTTCTTACCAGTTAAATAAATATATACTTAATTAATATTATTTTTTTTCAAAATTATAATTAAATTGTTAAAACCAATTTTAAATCCTACTACATATTATATATTTTACCTTTAATAATTTTTTAAATATAATTGTATTGAAAAAAAGTCACAAAAATGTTACAAAGAAAAATATAGAATTATAACAAAATTTTCATATTTATTTTTCCAACAATAATTAGATATAATTATTAAACTTCTATTAATATAATTATATTAAATTAGTTATTAATATTATATAAAAATTAATAAGTATACATGAAAACAGTATAATTATTAATATAACTATATTAATATAATATAATATTATATTATATTGCGTCAAGGTCCATGGTGGTTTATATTTATATTTATATTTTTATATTTTTTTAACAAAAGATTTCGAGTACAAATCTTCCACGAAGGCTCTCGATCTGACTATATGATTATCTTAGAATCTCTAGTGATTGAGACGCTTCATACTTTCTCTTTAACTAACACGGATGATGATGAAGAAGTAGAGCATATGCTTTTGTTTAATTGTTGGATCTATTTCCTACACTATCATCAAAAACTTAATTTTATTGATTCATGGTGCAAAGAATAACGCCCTGTTCTGGTCGTTACTTTTTCACAATATGTTTATTTAAAGTAAATATATATATATATATATATTATTTTTCAAAATCATATTTAAATGATTAAAATAATTTAATGCATGGTTTCATATTATATTATATAACCGTTCTGAAATAAAATATTAAAATTTAAATATAAATTTATTAAAAAAAATTAGAAGTAATGCAAAGGGTATATAAAATTATATAGAAGTTTTGATTTTTTCTTTACTTTATATATATAAAATTATTAAAATTATATTGGGTTTCTTCAATAATTTCTTAATGAAATATAATTATTAAAATTATAATTAAATATCATTATAATTAAAAAATTGGATCTTGTGCAAAAAACTCAAAGATTATTGTTGAAAAAAATAATTTACATTGAAATAATAATGGTGGTTAATCATTATTAATTGTTGAAATAATTAATATAATAATTATAATTATAATAATATAAAAGTATGAATAAAATTATAATTAGAATTACATAATACAATTATTTTTAAAATTTTCAAAATTATTATTAATTTGTTTTAATGTGTAATTCCAAAAAAGGCTTTGGGTTTATTTTTTACATAAAATTACTCATTATTTAATACTATTTTTTTAATATATTTTTTCCATAATCTTAAAAAATATAAAAGTATATGGAAAAGAGCTAAATTCATTGTGTTATGAAGTATTGTATAGATAGTGTGATTCAAGGTTTAAACCATGTTATGAAGTATTGTGTAGACAATGTGATTCAAGGTTGAAACCCCCTATGGTTCATGTAAAACAAAAAGGCTTAAAAATACAATAATTAACAAAAAGCCATAGTAATTATCTATGTCTTCTATATTCATACTAAAAGGTTCATGACCTTGCTTTACAACTTCCACTTCCTTATTAAGTTGGTACATCATTTCATCCTCCATTGATACCCACCAAGAGATAAGTTGGCTAAGATTCTTTAGTTTGGGGCTATGGATTGATCTTCCCTACTCAAATTGAGTGCCAAATTTCGTAGAAGATAGTGTTGTGGTTCTAAAAATATCAATTACTGTAATTCCAAAAGAGACCCCATGATTTATGATATCTAGGTTATGATCTAACCTTCAATCTCATGAATTTTTTATTTAATATTGAGAATTGAATATCTATTACAATTGATATATTCCTCATGACTTTTGAGGACTCCACAAATTTCTTCGAGTGGTATCAAGGAAAAATAAACAATTCCTACAAACATGACCTGGAGTTATTTATGTGAAATGGATCCTTAAATCCTATTGCAACTTTAGGCCCAGACTAAATCTCAAGAATTGGATTACATGTCTATAATCATTTGGTAATTAATAATAATTTCCTGAAGTAACGATTTGACTCATCCTCTACTTAGAACACTACAAGGCCCTAACACCAATCCTCTAAATAGGAGGTACAAGTTTGACTTATGCTTTGTTTACAATAGAGATTCCTTCTGTCTGTTTCACACATAAACTCCCTATGCACAGAAATCTAGTTCCCTATACATTTTAGGCTTTTTTAGTAGCATGTTTGTTTCCCCTGCTATATGCACCTCACTAAGTTTCCTTCCTTTGTACCTAGACTTTTGGTAACCTTATGGTTGTTTCTCTTGAACCTTCATTTTCTGCTTCCTTTGCTGCTAAATACACAATAACAAAGAAACCAAATTTATTAACAGATATTCAACCAACTTGTACCTCTTTACATCAATGCTTATAGGCAATAATGTACAAGAGGCTCCAAACTCTCTTTTTCACAAGCTGCAACTTGCTAGAAGTGTCAACTCCCCTTCAAATAAGCTCTAACCTATTGTTCTTCTTTAGGTATCTACTTGCAGGAGACACCAATCCCCCTGATAGAAAAAAATATTTGCTTCACTGACTTACCTAGTATTTAAATGGTGTACCTTTTCTTGTCTTTGACACTGCTCCTCTTTAATATCACTAGTCCTATTTATTTTTTTTTTGTTTATCTCCTCTACTCCTCTTTATTAATTAAATCTATTTTAGGCTTTTTCATTTTGCAGATTTAGTTTAACGGGTCAACAATTATTTTGTTTCTCTCACCATGAAATTTTAAATAATTGGACCAGGTCTCTCTAAAATCAATTCAATAAGTCTTCTGTAAAATCAATCAACAAAACTTTGAAAATTCATTTTATATAATTTTTTTCTCAGTATATTTGAATTCCCACAAAATAGGATTGAATTGGTCCAGTCTATCTTTCATGCCTCACATGGTCCACACATTCATTTCAAATTCTTTATAAGGCCAATTAACTTTTTCAAATTGAAATAATGCTACCAATCATAATTGGAATTGGCCTCATTTTAGTATGGAACCAAAATCAAGACTATAGATCATTGTACTCTCAGATGGAATCAAGACTAAAGATCAATGTTATTAGAGCTCACACCCATGCCCTTATCATATTCTCTCAGGCCACACCCTTTAATTGATGCTCTCAGCGCTATAACTAGCCCGAAGACCCCATGCCCAACACTTAACAAGACTTTGGCGCAATTTGATAAAAGGTTAAATAACAAGAATCCCATTATGTGCCACTGTGGTCTCAGGATCTTGGGTTGACATGATAACCTTGTCGTAATGCATAGATGGGTGGAGACAAGGTGGGATGCTAATTCTTATGACAACTAACAGAAAAAGGTTCATCCCATCATGAGACCTCGAACCTTGGTCTTGGCGCATTATTTTGTTATAACAACTCCAACCACATGGGGGAATGATGTAAAATTTTTACTACAAATGATGGGGTTTATTCCTGTCTCTTAGGACCATGGGCACTATACCTCTTAAGCTTTAACATTTCACCAATATTAAAAAGGCCTAGGTGTAATATCTATTTATTACAACTTACAAATTTCTATGACTCTTCACCATGGGAGAAACATACCTCCTGATCTTTAACTCAATTTTTAAATATTCATCCATCTCGAGCTTAATCAAGGAACTTCAAAGCCTAAAGTCTTATCTATTTGACCTAAATCGGGAAAATTTTGACTGTCTATAACTGGTTCATCATTTGGATTTTTTCAAACTTCTATATATCATTGGAAATATATTTTCAAGACTTATCCATCTGTGCTAATTGCAAAGGCATTTGAGCTAGCTTATTATACATAAAATTTCTCCAATGTTTATGCTCCTTAACCAACACCTTTCTCATCAATGAAACCATCTTGAAACCACCTTTGGCATTAATAAACTATATCATACAATGAAAAATCGTTTGACATTAATGAAAACGTTACTAACAATCTCCCCTTTAGCATTTATGGAAACACTAAACATTAATTCTCCATGGAAAATAGTCATATAATATTCATTGAAGTTCATTGGATGGCAACTATCATTGGTGCTTTGTTGATTTGTTATGAGAAATAGTTCTCCTTATAACAAATGTTTCTCTTATAACACTTGTTGTTAGTCCTTGGACTTGTGGCAGTTGACAACGAATGTTGCATATGTCTCAAGTCATATTAAAGAGTGTAAAATAACCCCTACATGTCTCTTTTACTTGCTCTTTTTTTTAGATCTCCCTTTCTCTCCCCCTGATAAGACAATCATAACTGGACCTAACATCAAAGATTGCTTATTCTCCCATATTTCTTGTAATGTTTGATTATTTTCTCCCCCTTTAACATCAATGGAAAAGGGTATGTTTTAATAAACTCTCCCAGATGAAATATAAGAGGTTGTTGGTGATTTCTCTATAAAAAATACTTCTTGTCGTTAATAGGTTTTTCAATAAAAATATTTGTTGTCTTGAAGCATGCTTTGGATATTCTCTATCTTGGTTTTTCATCATTGTACAAATGTTGTCTGTTGTTGTTAATAGCCCTCTGTTTGCTCTTCTTATACAAGTTTTTTGTTGTTGTTAATTCTCTCTTTGTTGTTGTTATACAAGCTCTGTATATAAGAACCATTTGTTTCTATTCATATGTTTGTACAAGTTGTTGCTCATTTGTTATTGTTAATGTAACTGTACAAACTCAAATTTCCCATGTGATTGTTTGTTGTTATTCATTCTATATGATGGCTAAAGTTAATACACCTTTGTATAAAAATATGCAAGATTCATTGTTGTTATTCATTTTATTGTTATACATTGCTCCCCTTATGATTATACTTAGCTTTTTCAATACTCTCCTTGTTACTATACCTAACTATATTTAGATGTTGTTTTGAGGTGTAATTAATGAAGAGATGAATAATGTACTACTCCTGATATTTGTCTTAGATATTCAAAGGGATCCCTTGCAAAAGGATTGGTGAATATATCAATGTTTTGTTCTTTAGTTGATATGTATTCTATATTTATAATCTAATCAACCACTTTCTCTTTGAGGAAGTGATACTCGATGGGAATATGCTCTGTTTTAGAATGAAGGACACTATTCCTTGATATGCTTATTACACTTATATTATCACATTTAATAGGTATGAGATCATCATATGTTACTTTAATGTCTTGAAGAGTTTGCTTCATCCACAATACTTGTGTGCAACAAGTTGTTTTTTGTATGTATTCAACTTCAACAATAGATAATGAGACTAAAGTTTACTTCTTGCACAACCAAGCCACCAATGATTCTCCTAAAAAAATGCACCAATGCTTGTACTTTTTCTATAATCTATGCAACTGGCCTAATATGCATCATTGTAAGATGTTAGTAAGAAGTTCTTTCCTCTTGGATACCATAGTCCAGAGTCCATTATTCCTTTTAGATATCTAAAGAAGTTTTTTGCTGCTAAGAGATGGGTTTGCTTATGTTAAAGAGGTTTGTAATACTCCTTTCCATTGTTTTTGTTAAGGCTTGCCTTCTCTCATTACCCTCAAAATTAAAAACTACAGTTGGAGAAAGAGGAAAAATAAGGGTAACATAATGGATCTTGTATTGTTATATGAAGTCCCAACTTGATCTAATTTTAGGATATTGGAATGTCTTGGTTTGTCATTTTTATACCATCAAAAGATACGTGTGAGTCAAAAGACATGTGTGATCTCCTACCTCGTGTTCCACACTAGTGGTAGAGGTTTGCAATAATAATTATTTTATAAATAATAAAATTGTTATTGTTTATATTTCTTATGTCTTCAAGTTAAGTGTAAACTATTTCGAGTTGGGTTCCTCCTTAAGGATAATAACTTTATTTCATGGATATCGAACAATTCCAAGTTTTTAATGCGGTGTATCACTAAATTAAATCTAAGCAACGAACACTAAGGAATTGGGTGGGTATATATATATATATATATATATATATATATATATATATATATATTCTCATGATGATACAAGTAACAAATTCATTCATGGATTTATACATGTACATTGTAAGTTTGCAACATTATGCAAATAATCATGATTCATCAATGGTACATGTTTACAACTAGAAATTAACCATAATCAGAAAATTTCTCATTTAGTCATCAAAATAAGAATGTATTACATAGGTACTGAAACTTGAGGACTCCTCACTAGGAATTCCAATGGAAAATAGTAAATAGAAAATAATGTAGACATTAGAACCCGAAACCGAAGAATCTCATAGGTTTTTGTTTGTCGTAGCGTTTCCTATAGATCAAAGTCATCAACATCAAAATCAAAATTGGTACCATTTTGTACAAATTTGTGGATATTTCATGCATCCTCAATAAGAGTTCCAATCCAAGGTACATCAGAAGCAATAGATTTGAGTGCTAAATTCAAGGAACGAGCAATGAAAGGTGTCAAAAATACTTGTGGATATTTAGCTTCCACAATCATGCCAACAACCTTGGAAACAAATGAATTGGTTGTAATGATTTACACACAAGAATAAACACCTACATCTTTAATAACTTTAATGAACAATTCACCCATATATTGTGAATCCTTATAATTTCCAATAGAATCCGCTACTTTCAAGAAAACTGATCCATTCAAGGAAGACACCATGAAGTTGATGAGTGGATGACATGCTGCATTTGTCCATCCATTAGAAACAATATTGACCCTAGATGTTGGTCATGCTGATTTAATAGGCTCAAGCATTTTCTCCTCCTTTTTTGCCTTACTCAACAATGTAGTTCTAACCTTCTCTGACCTAGGAGGTACATACCTTGATGGAACCCCTTGAGTTAGAGCTTTGCACGTATCAATAAATAAATTTGATCGTGAAACATTAAATGATATAAAGTTGAGATAGAAAAAGAAGGCAATGGTGAGATCAATCTCTTCTCACCTCTCTTGCTGAAATATCTTGTCCATTAGACCAAGTTCCCTCCTTCTTGTTGTTTGACCTGCACCCCCACTAGAACTCCCAAATGGACAACTAGAACTAGTTTTCCTCAAGAATGGTAGGGGATACTCATCCTTATATTTATTAGATGATTCAACCACCAATTCCAGACTAACATTGGCCTCTCTTTCTAATTTTTTCCTCTTAATGTAGTCACTCCTGAATAGCTCCAATTCCATAGGATGGTAAGCCCAACAATTTTTCTTTCACATGGAAATAGATGCTTAGTTTTGCAAAAGTTCTATTTCCAAAGAATATTGCCTCCTCCATTTAACTTGTTGTAGGGCCCTTGATCTCTTGTAACATACTTCCACAAGGGATATTTACTTTCTTGAGATAGTTGTCATGCTAGATTGATGTTTCTCCCAACATTTGAAGTTCTTGTTGCAACCCTACTCCCAATAGATGGAACACTAGCAAACCTTGATGAAATTGAAAGAGGGGGGGCATCACCAATGGTGATGTTCCTCCCCTTTTTTTACCCTTCCCTTCTTCCCTTCAGTGAACCATGACTGTTGTAAAAATAAATAAAAAATGTAAACAAATGACAAGCACACCGTTATAACAAAAAGAAAAAAAAATGGAAGAGAAATCCACATACTTGTCGCTTGAATCACCTCCAAAATAAGCCAATCTCGTTTGTTGGTCGTTCCCACACTCGCACATCTAAAAAAAAGAAGGAAAGTCCGCAATACCGACCCAAATCGACCTTTTAGCAGCCACATAGGTTCCTTTTTTTCCAGACACGTTTCTGAAAATCAAGATTCATTGTGGGATCAAATTTGATTCTCGTGGGACATGAATCTCGATTTTTAGACACATAATTGCCTTGAATCGAACATGTGTCCCTTGAGAATCATGTCTGACTCACCTGATTCATGACACTTGGGGGGGGGGGGGTGAATCCAGTTACTTAGGATTATGCTAATTGAAAGTACCTTTGTTTCATGATATTGAAGAATGCCAAGTTTTTAATATAGGAAACCACTAAATTAAATCTAACCAGTGATCATTAAAGAATTGGGTATAATTTTCCTTTTATGCTTGCTATATATATATATATATATATATATATACCTTTTGTTTCATGGATGTTGAATAATGTCAAGTTTTTAATATAGGAAATCATTGAGATAAAACACACTTACTTCGGTGATGGTGCATTAATCGTTATAGGATTTTTGTATATATCTTAGATGGTTAAGCGGCAAGATACCTTAATCTATTAGAGTGCTGAAGTATTTTTATATATGTAGATTTAATTTTTTATATTTATAAGTGTTATATAAATATATGTTTACTTATTATGTTGTTATTAAAGAGATTGAATGAGAAAATATAACTTGGATATATTTTCTTTAATTTTAGAACAATTGCTTTTATATATGGTGAAATGAGCACGATAACAAAGTTAAATAAGGCCATAATTATCATATACATCAAAGTATGTGAAGATCAAAATTTTGTGATTTTTATGGACAACTCGTTAAATTTTATGCCATGTATAATTTCGATTTTAAAAGTGACTTGGTTTGCAAAAATGTTCAAGTGTGAATGATTAATTTTAAACTAAAAATTAACTCAAATCAAGTTTGAAGGATATTACAGAAATTAAAATTAAATATAGAAGATCAAGAAGAGAAGAAAATAAGAACGACATCCAATTGTTAACAAAGTTTGTCTAATGTGGACTATATCTATGGGTCCTACCTCCAAGGGCGTGGCCTCTATTATTATTCATATGCTAAGCATTGACATGCTTTGATACGTCACTTGTTCTTGAATATGCTACAAGGAGCCTACAAAAATGTGGTTCACGTAGTGGTGTTTGTAAACCACTATCCATTTTTTTGCTACCAAAAATGAGGCTAAAAAACACCCTATCTAAAAAATTGAACCAAAAATAATGAATGAAGCATTCAAAACCTACAACAAAAATGAACTCTTCTACTACCAGGAAGTGCTTTCAAATACCACCAAAAATTCCCTTTGGCTGCTACAAAATCTGAGCTCAAACTCCTCTCTCATTTATGTCCAAGAAGAGGCTTGAAACTAGAGGAGTATGATCAATTTATGGCACAACAATCCTTCATCAAGCCTCAAGTGAAGCATAGGGGAAAACTAGGTCTTTACTAGGGCAAAGGACATCATCCCTCAAATGGAGAAATTAACCACAAGAAAAGATTGATTTGGGGCAATGACCTCACAACCGAGTGTTGAATCCCTCCACAAGGCAACGTAGTCAACCCTATGTGAAAATTGAAATAAAGCCCTAACTTTAACCTAGTGGCTTTCCTTAAGAGGTCAAAATCAAGTTTAGGGAAGAAAAGTGTGACTTGAATATAATTTTGGTGCGATCAACAATAATAAGGTCAATTCCTTGACCTTGGGTGATGAATCCTATGGGAAGTCTACTTAGGAGAAAATACTAAACCTTAGCAAGAAGTAAGGGAATAAGAAACCCTAGTTTCAAATTGTAACTATCATTTTATGAGGGAGCAAAGTCCTTGAGGAGAGTTAGTCGAAATATTCACTCATGGGATTGTCACACAAATTCTATAAGGGTAATGCATGCATTACCATTGCTAATATTCTGTAGAATAATTTTCAATAATACTTACCACATAGAAACCCTAGGAGATAACCATTCCATACAATAGCCATAAAATAAATTATAATACAAATAGAACTTACAAGATAGATGCATGAACCAATTGTTTAATGCTCCAAAATGATATCTCCAAAACCAAAGAATAACTCCATAAGCAAAAATCCACAATAGATCACATCTCCACAAGATACAAGACAAATTTAAGTTAGGCCAAAATATGTAAGAGGGATGAATTGGTCTACAAGTGGGAGTGTCATCAAGTGGTCTTCATGGGTCTCTAACTGTCAAATAAGGTCTCCTTCTCTCCAGTGTTAGGTCTTCCTCTGGTGCAACAAACCCTTTGTAGTCTCGCAATAGGAGACCATCCTTATCTAGGATATGAATCAACTCCTGCCTGTTAGGTTGTGTCATGGCTAGCCTGGGAGCACGCTGGGTCCAATGGTATCATCATGAAGAATCCTCAAATCTAGGTCAAAGTTGACCAATGTCTTGGGTCTTGAATGTACTTGGGACATGTAACATTTTCTCATGCTGTCAGTGTTACACTAAAAAATGTCACCTTGACTACTTACAGTTAGTATGGCTCAAATCAACAGTCATGCTACCCTCTTAGGCAAGTCTTATGCCTCTGTTATCCATCTCAAACTCAAAGAAGAGAGAAAGTCTTGTAAAAACTATGTTTATCTCTGGGGTCGCAGGTTCTCTCTAGCCTTACCTGCGGGGACGCAGGTCATGTTCACAAAAACTGCGTCCATGGACGCTCTGTATGTTAAAGGACAAGTGCGTCCTTCTGTAAAAGGCAAAATGCGCAAGTTTTATCTTGAAAAAGTTACTTGTGGTTACTTCTAGAACATTCTAGAGGTCGGTTTGATGAAATGGATGCGCCTCCAGTTGGTTCATGTATCTCTATTAAGAGGGAGCTTATCCCATCAATAAGGGAGCTATCCCACCCATAGAGGGGGATGATCCCATTGATAGTGGACCTGAATAACCTCTTTACAGCACTATAAATAAAGGCATTGAGCCAGAAGGAGAAGAGGTTGGAGCTATACATTTTCTTTGGGTAAATGCTGCAGGATTTAGGTCTTCCATTAGAACCTTTGTGAGGAGAGATTGTCTTTACATGATTCTACTTGGAAGTGGGTGAGCTTTGTCAAAGTAGAGGAAAACACTTGATGGACCCTGGGAGGAACTTGCACAACACCAAGGCCAGGTTGTAAGAGTTTCTTTGTTTCGTTATTAATACAAACTGGTTTATTTTTCTCAATAGCTTGTGTTAATGAGTTATTTCATGTGTTCCTTGGTCTGCATGTTGAATGTATGTTTTGTTATATGAAATACAAGTGCTCGGTAATTGTTTGATTGTTTGTGGTTGTAGGAATTGACTCGAAGGAAGAGCTCATCTGGATTGGCAAGGACGAACTACAACAATAGCGTTTTGGAATAAGGTAAGCCTAAACACTTGTACTTTTCATGTTGTAAAAGGTATATTTAGAGAAAGATCACTCCATTTTGTCTTGTTTGTCGCTAGCGAGTTTAGACTCCTAGGGAGGTCAGTTGTGTCAGCCCAAATGACTTTTTCCGCCACGACAAATTGGCGACTCCGCTGGGGAATCCATTAATGAGAGAGTCTTTTCCTTTATATGAACTTTGCTTTGAGAAAATCATTTTTATTTTCTGGTTTTTGACTGTGAGAAGTAGTATTTGGGTGGCTTAGCTTTAGATTTAGTTAGATTTGGTTTTTCTTCCTTTTTCCAGAAGGACGCACCCTCTGAGTACTGCACAGTGCGTCCTTGGACGCGCTGTTGCCGTCTGCACAGAGCGGGCCCGCACCTGTGACAACGGGTGGCCTGCGTCTTCCTGTAAAAGTTAAGAAAATTCCATTTTGCTTTAAATTGCTTTTAGATTTTGGTTTTTCTTAGTGTTTTCTGCCCAGATCCTTTAGTACCCTGTCAAGAATTCTCACCTGAACTGGTTTTGTGAGCTTTGAGTGTTTTAGTGGATTTCAACGAAGTTTAGGCCTAGGGTTTGATTTTTGGATAGGTTCTGTAGTGACTTTGAGCGTAGAAAGTTGTTCAGCCTTAGATCTCTCTGGTTAGTCAACCTTCTTAGAAGTCGGGCCTGTCGTAAAGTCTCCTTGTTTGAGCAGCTTGCCATTTAAGTTGTTTTGGGTCAAATTTCGAATTGCTTGTTTATAAAGTGTTGATTTCCATTTTACAAAAAGAACAAAAAGATTAGAGTTTTGTTTTGGCTAGTTTTTGGTTCTGCAATAAGCTAGTCCTTGATTTGATTGTAATCAAGTAAAACACCTTAGAATAATCATTGTTAGTTTTGGCCTTGTTAGAATTACTTAGGATAAATTTGCCTTTAGTTTGCTTATGAGTGGATTTTCATAGATTTTGATAGTTGTTAAAGATTGCTTTTTGGTTATATTAGTTTTATTTGCTTTATTAAAAGAAAAATACAAAAACATCTTCTTTAAAAAGTCTTGTTTCAAGTAGCTTTTTGTTTTTCAAAGAAGAAAAGAGTTTTTCGTGCATGTAAAGAGAAGTTATGTTTTTATGCTTGGAAAAGAAAATCGAATTGTTTCTTTGATTGTCTTCAATTAAGAAGTTGCTTTTATAAAGATTGCATTATCTCAACTTTTTAGTTAACACAATTCATCGAAAAAGCAAAGTAGTGGATAAATCATCCTAGATGCATTTTGTAGTGGTTTCGAGTCGAGTCAACACACCACTAGTTTCACTTCCATCACCTTTTGACTTAAGAAACAACCTTAAAAGTAACGCTTAAATTAAAATTGAACTAGTAACTTTTATTTTCTAGGGTTCTGAAGCACCAACATAGCTTAGGCTAGGGTCTTGGAGTAGGTGAGTACTTAACTCTCCAAGACTATAAAACCAAACAGTTAGTCTATCTTGAGTAGAACAAATCCAATTGTTTCAGTTACATTCTGGGAAAGCTCCTCTTAAAGGAGAAGCACGAGCTCGTGTCCGAACCAGTGAGGGGATCATTCCTCCCTCGTTGGGAACGACGCCAGACAGTACGTATTAAAAACGGTAAACCTCGGATTAACCATTGTCGAGGAGCCAGGGGTCACTTATCGGTAAACCTTGGATTACTGTCAAGGAGCCGGTAAGGGGATTGAGCTTGTTACTCTGCCCTTGCGTGCTGTCGGAGTTTAGACTGTTCCCCCAGGTGTAATTGTTGTGATTGGTAACCTTAGTGGCCATAATATCTAGGATTCTACCCAAGGTGACGGTGGAGGGAAGGTCCCACTGTACCTGGAGCAGACGTCGGCTATACTCACTTGGATTTTCTGGGGGGTACGCTTCACTTCGAGACGGTTAAAGTGGAGGTACTTGGTCCAGTCTATTCATTAAGCAGGTTGTCGGCGTAACTGTTCCACCCGCCATTTCTGTACTGAATCCTGCGAGGTTGGACCTAATCACCAACTAGCGCTTTTGGTCCGGAAGATACTGTTTGTGTGTGCTTTGACACTCTAGATTATTTAGGCGTGTGCTTCAAATTTGTTTGGTTCTTTAGAAGACTTAGGTGGTTTGATTTGAAATTTTTTACTTTGTTTTCGTGTGTTGTAGTTAAAAATCATTAATTGTGGCGGAATTACCGAGACGGTCCCGTCGAATTGGGGGCCAGTCTCCTGAGATTGTCACCGGACTAGATTTGTTAAGAAAACTCCGTCAATCGCGGGGTGAATCTTCTGAAGATATTCCGGGTAATTTAGAAGGTTTAAAGGTCCTTGTAACTCCTCCTAGTGGCAGTAGAGTAGGTTCGCCTGAAGAAGGAGAATCTTCCTTGGTAGTCCATCCAGATTACCAAAGTTTAGAAACAGGTTACAATCCCGAAGCTGTTACAGTTTCCGAGCTTGCTGGTAGTTTTTCATCTGCCAGTGAAACAGGCGAAGAACCTGAAATTTCCAAACCTGTTACTCCAACTCCTAGTGTTCCTGATTCACCAAGAATAGAAAGAATTATCACCGAAAATCTTCCTGTTGGGTTAATTGCTATAGAAGAACTTGTTCCAGAGGAAGAAATAGGCGTTTCTGATTCTGAAGATATAATTACCCTTGATCTAAGGGAGCGTGAATCCATCTTTTACAGTCCTCCTAGGAGTGAACCTTGGTACCTTGCATTAACCAATTTCTTAGACAACTCAGTAGGTTTTTCTACACCTCGTACTCCTTTTCCACCCGGAGGAATTCATACTCCTGTAAATATGTCTGGTCAGTCATCTGTGTTTACGCAAAGTCCTGAATCATTTTTACATGGTGGTCCTTCTGTTCCTACTGGGTATCAATCACTTTCTGGTACCTTTGCGGGAGCATCTCCTTGACCCATTGATCATGGGTTATTAGTTGGAAACAGTGGTAATGTACCATTGAGTATAGGTGATGTTTATATGATGTCAGGTTCAACTCCCGTTAACCAACCTCAAGGTGGCCAATTACCGCCTGGGGGGCAACCTTCGTTAATGCCTGGGGGGCAACCTCAAGGTACTTCATTCGTGTCTGGGGGGCAACCTCAAGGGTATCAACCCCAGCCTCAATATGTACCCCAAAGTCAACCTCAGTATCAATATCAGCCTCAAGGATGGCAACCTCAAGGATGGCAACCCCAAGGGTATCAACCCCAAGGGTACCAACCTCAAGGATACCAACCTCAAGGTCAAGGTCAACCCCAGTACTCGTATTTACCTCAAGGTTATCAACCTACGGGTCAATACCCTGGTCAAGGTTATCAACCACCTCAAGGGCAATCATATGGGACTGCACCTTACAGTTATCAACCCTATCCTCAATACGGCTATGGATCTCAGTATCCTCAACCTGTTACGAGTCAGTACCCTGGATTGTTAACATGGGATCCGTCACAGGGTCAACAGATGTTGCAGCCAAGTATACAGTCGGCACCTCAAGTAGGACAACCTGTAGTTCCTGGTCCACCCCAGCAACCGCAACCTGTCCAGTCAAGTGTTCAGACCCCTGTAACTTCGGTAGTTACTCAGCCGCCAATTGCACCTGGTACTCCACCTCACACGGCTGCAGCAACTACCGCTACATCTACCATGCTTACTTCTGGAGTATCGGCAGCTCCGGTTTCTACAGTCCCTGTAACCACTCCTCAGACATCTGTACCGTTGTCTGGATCTACAGTCCAAACCACAGTCCAGATGCCTATAGGACCACCTGGTACAAGTACGGTTGTTACTACTCAACCTCAATTTGTTCAACCTCCGTACCAGGGACCGTATCAACCTGCGCAAGCTGCCCAACAACCGGCTTACCAGTATCAACCGTATCCTGGGTACACTTATCAACAACCTCAGCAACCCCAGTACGGTCCGGTTAATCCTGGTTTTCCAGGAGGATATAATATCCCCAATGCGATTCCTGTTCCTAGTTATCCTGGATATCCTCCTCCTGGGGCTGGTATTGTGACTCAGAATTTTAGAGATCCTAACCGGCAGTTACCTTTTATTGCAACTTTAGATTTACCCGACTTGACGCGCCTAACGAACGATCCAATTCAATATCAACAGTTCTGGCCGCCAATGCCAAATAAGTTGCCCAGCGATATACCCAAGTTCGAAGGAAAGTCTGGAGAGGATCCATCCAATCACGTGATGACTTACCACCTCTGGTGTGCATCAAATTCCATCTCAGATGATTCCATCCGCTTACGTCTTTTCCAGCGTACACTCATTGGTCTCGCGGCCAAGTGGTACATTGAGTTGCCACGGGCCTCTTTTTACAACTTTAGCCAGTTAGCTACCTCGTTCTTAACTCATTTTCAGTTACCAGTCAGATACGATAATGGTACAGAATTATTAACTTCGCTAAAACAATCGACATCCACGTACATTTCTGATCACATCCATGAGTGGAGACGTCGAAGGAGATTAGTGAAAGTTTTTATCCCGGACCAAATCTTAGCTGAATGGTTTGTCAAATCATTATTACCACGAATTACTGAAGATGTAGCTAAGGCCGGAGTAGTTACTGAGGAGCAAGTCATTGCTCAAGCACAGTACCTTGACTTAGTTTATACTCAGTCGGGTACGTTACACGAGAAAATTCCGGATCTTCCCAAGTCAAACCAAATCGCTGCTGCTCCTTCGGGATCTCATGCCGCTGATGGTATGATTGGTATCGTGACTACGAAGAGCAAGAAGAAGTCTTCCAAGGCTTCAACTACTCCAATTATCACTTTGCCTGATTCTCCGACAGGAGAGTCTTCTCCTGAACTCACCGCCGACATTCACGCCGTAGAGTCATCTACGGCCAAACCAAAAAACGGTGGAAAGAAGAAAGGAAAGAAGAAGGCCAAAGCAGACAAGGCTCCAAAGGAGAAAACAGAAAAATCGGAAACCAATGACGAAAAGCGCAAACCTCGTTATCCTTGTCTCATTTGTGAAGAAGATCATTTTACGAGAGACTGCCCTCATCGGGCCGAGGTAGTGAAAATAGTTAAAGGTTCTCCCACTCCTGCTGTGTTAAAGAATCCATTTCCAGAGCAGGAGAATAAGATGATAGGTTCTTCTTCGAATGCCAGTGAAGAACCCATTTTGATGATGTCTCATGTCAGGATTGCGACTCGATCGCAAGATTATGGTAGTAAGGCTCCTGTTGATGGTAAAGAAGCAGAATCTTCTCACTCTAACCCATCAACCTCAACTCCTGGTTCCGATCCACTACAGATCGAAAAACCTAACCCAGACTTAGTGATTAAGCCGCCCGCCAAGGGTGTACTTCGAAGGTCTGCTTTCAATCCACATGCGAGAGCAGCCCAGAATTACAACATTGTTGAAGACTTAGCTGTTTCACCTTCGGCAATGTCGGCACTCGAAGTGCTGCAATCATGTCCAGCGCAACGAAAATTGCTTTTGTCGGCTATTGGAGCTGTCGATGTTCAGGACCCGAACCTAATGATCTTTGATCTAGAAAATAGTACACCACGTCTCCCCCATCAAATGGCTTTCCAAATCCCAGTGATAGTCAAAAACAGGCCTATTCATCGGACTGTGATTGATGAGGGAGCTTCTACGTGTATTATGTCGATTCAATGTTGGAGATCGCTTGGTTCTCCTTCGTTGAACCAATCCCCCACCATCCTTAAGGCCTTTGATGGCCGTGGGTTCCGTCCGTTTGGTATTCTACAAGAATTGCCTATAGGGGTCGAAGGTAAAACCGTTAGTCTGGATGTGGAAGTGGTTGATGCCCCTCTAGACTACAACCTTCTTTTGGGTCGAAGTTGGTCATATGCTATGACAGCGGTCGTTTCATCGGTCTTCAGAGTCATTAAGTTTCCACATAACGGTAAGATCGTGACTATTGATCAGCTGACATACTTTTCATCCGACCCATCCTCTTCAGAAACTATACAACATGTTGGTAAAACGACAATCCCTTATAAGGACATTGGTGTAGGTTTAGTTAAGGATTCTGGTTTACTGGGAACTTTTCCTCTCCCTCCACTCAATGTAGATCCTTCATTTGCAACGATTCATATGATCACGTCAGAAAACATTATTCATGATGATCCTTGGTATGTTCCCTTTGACTCTGAGCTAGATTCACTCGGTGATGTTATGCCGTTGAGTCCGTATGAAATTGCTTATGAAGCTCTTATGTCTTTTACCGATTTTCATTCAACCGAGCCCGACCAAATGAATGTGGTCAGTGAGGAGTCACTTTTCACCTCACCTTTAGAACGGATAACGTTTCCCGAAGACGTGTCATCTGACGAACGACTTCGCGAAATCCTAAGTGTAGATGATCTACCATGGGAAGATCTCCATCACAGATCTTCGTTTTTACCTAAAGGCGATGCATTTGAAAATGATTTTTCATCTATCTTTACCGCTGAATATGTCAAAGACGCTCAGGATCCAACGAAACATTCTGATTCAGAGCTGAATTTAGGGAATATTTCTCGTACTGTTCCCATTGATATATCAGTGAAGCCCGGAATTGAGGAGAACATTCATATAGGTGCCGCATGTACTGAAGAAGAAATCCAAACTTACAAAGCCCTATTCCAAGAATTCCGCGACGTGTTTGCCTGGTCCTACGAGGAAATGCCAGGAATCAATCCTGCCATTGTTGTTCATGAAATCAAAACCTACCCGGATGCTAAACCCATTCGGCAACGGTTGCGTCAGATTCACCCTCGAAAAGCAGCTGCAATTAAAGCAGAAGTCGAAAAGCTGTTGAAAGCAGGTTTCATTTATCCGATCCCGTTAACGGATTGGGTATCGAATATTGTTCCCGTCAATAAAAAACAAGGAACAATAAGAATCTGTATCGACTATAGGAATATCAATCGAGCTTGTCCAAAAGACAACTATCCTACGCCTTATATCGATCAAATAATTGATGATTGTGCCGGAAGTGAGATGTTTTCCTTTATGGATGGTTTCTCAGGCTATAATCAAATCAATATTCTACCTGCCGACCAACCAAAAACGGCATTCATTTGTCCATGGGGGACATTTGCTTATTGCAAATTACCTTTTGGGCTTAAGAATGCCGGCGCTACTTTTCAACGGGCCATGTCTTATGCATTTCATGACATCAAGCACATTGTGCAACCCTATCTCGATGATTTGCCTGCTCATTCTTTACACCGAGCTGATCACCTTGTCCATTTACGAGCAATCTTTATGAGGTGTAGGCATTATCGAATTCGGTTGAATCCCCACAAATGTGTTTTCTGTATAGAAACAGGTCGATTGCTGGGATTTGTTGTTTCCAAAGCCGGCATTCGCGTCGATCCCTCGAAAGTCGAGGCTATCATCCAATTGCCTCCTCCTTCGAGTTTGCGCCAACTCCAAAGTTTGCAAGGGAAAGCGAACTTTTTACGCCGATTCATCCCTAACTACGCCGAGGTCACTAAAGGTTTTACACGGTTGTTGAAACAGAACGCACAATTCTTTTGGGACGAGATTGCCCAACAATCTTTTGATGCACTAAAACACGCGTTGACCCATGCACCGTTATTGCATCCTCCCAACTACAACCAGGACTACTTCTTATACCTCGCAGCTTCGCATTCCACCATTGGGATGGTGTTAGTTCAAGAAGATGAATTCAAGGCAGAGCATGTGATATATTATCTTAGCAGAACCTTAAATCCAACTGAGTTAAAATATTCACATGTGGAGAAATTGGCCCTGGCAGCCGTTCAAGCTGTCCAGCGTTTCCGTCACTACATTCTTCTCCGCAAAACTACTGTTATTTCGGATTGCAACCCTATGATTTATATCTTGAAAAAACAACTGCTAGGGGGCAAGTACTCTAAATGGATCATCATCCTGCAAGAGTTCGACTTGGAGTTTGAAAAGTCCAAGTCTAAGAAATCTTTAGTCTTCGCGGAATTGATGTGTGATTTCCCGAGTGCTGACACAGAGACTGTGGCAGAGGAGTCCATTGCGGACGAATCTTTGTTTCTTATTAGCACTGTAGATCCGTGGTATGGGGATATAATCATCTATCTCCAAACCCAAACCTTTCGGCCTGAAGCTTCCAAGGAAGACCGTCGAAAAATTCGGTTTCAATCCCAGCAATACAGAATTATTGGAGATACACTTTATCGCCTGGGGGCAGACTTAGTTTTTCGACGTTGTTTAACTCACGACGAGGCTGAGAGAGTTTTGAATGATTGTCACTCTGGAGCATGTGGCGGTCATATGTCTGGGTATGCCACAGCTCAGAAGGTGTTGCGCGCTGGCTATTTCTGGCCGTCTATGTTTAAAGATTGTATCCTTGCCGTCAGAAAATGCCACAACTGTCAAGTGTTTGATCGAAAGATGCGCGCTCCACCTGCTCCTCTCCACCCTATAATTGCCGCTGGTCCATTCGCTAAATGGGGTATCGACTTTATTACTTGTAACCCTCACTCGGCCGGGGGGCATGCGTATATCATCCTCGCGGTTGATTATTTTACTAAATGGGCCGAGGCGATGCCTACATTCGACGCAAGCGGCAAGACAGCTGCAGTTTTCGTATTCAATCATATCATAACTAGGTTTGGTGTCCCACAAGCAATCATTACTGACCATGGGAGCCATTTTCGAAATGTCATGATGACTGAACTTACAAGCCAGCTTGGTTTGCGCCACGATAGCTCTACACCTTATTATCCGCAAGCCAACGGTTTGGTTGAGTCAATCAACAAAGTTCTAGTCATCATGATTCGACGGATCATTGGTATCCATCGAACGAATTGGCATAACATGTTATTTTCGGCGCTATGGGCATATCGAACTTCAGTGAAAAATTCAACAGGTTTCACCCCTTTTCAGCTAGTTTATGGCTTAGAAGCTGTGTTACCTATTGAATGCGAAATCCCATCACTTCAAATGGCTGTCGAATTACTTCCAGCTACTTCCGAAGAGGAGAAACGGTTGTTATACTTGGCTAAATTAGATGAGACTCGACGTGACGCTACTTTAGCTATCGAGACTCACGCAAAACGAATGAAAGCTCAGTACGATAAAAATGTAACCCCTCGAAGTTTTTCGGAAGGAGACCTAGTACTATTATATGATCAAGCTAACGATAAGCTAGGTGCCGGAAAATTCGTTCCCATGTGGCATGGGCCCTACATTGTAAAGCGAAAGTTAGCAAAAGGGGCTTATGAGTTAGTTGATTTTGATGGGGACTCTTTGGGTAAACCCAGAAATGGACTTTACCTAAAGAGGTATTATGCTTAAAATGATGGGTATGGAGAAATTTTTAGATAGATTAGATTTTCTTTCTAGCTAGCAAGTGTGTTAGTTTAGTCAGTGTGCTTAGTTTAGCGAGTGTGGTTTTCGTCATTATTCTGGCTTATCTTGGTTTTACTCTTGATATTGTAGATGTCGACGCCTCTCCAAACATACATTGGATTTGCTGATGGTGCTTGTCGTAGTACACGGAATATCTCTTCCGCAGCTTGGGTTATCTATTCACCCTCTGACGAGTTAGTTTCTATGCATGGGGTAAGCCTCGGTCAAACAACGAATAACATTGCAGAATACAGTGCAGTGGTTGAATTATTATCCGAATCTATTTCATTTGGAATTCGACGTTTGATTGTGAGGTTAGATTCTGAACTTGTTGTATTACAGCTTAATAGAGTTTATGCCATTAGAAATCCTGTGTTGTTAAGGTTGTTTTTGAGAGTGCGTCTCTTGGAACGTGAATTTGATTACATTGAATATCAACATATTCCAAGGTCCCTGAATACATTAGCAGATGCAATTGCTTCTCGAGTGTTGGACAGACATTTATAATAATCATGCAAGTAAATTTAAAGACATTTCATCATACATGTTAAACAAGATAAGCCGGTAATAGTGATATATATAGATAGAAGTGTGTCCAAAAAATATATACATCGTCTTCGATCATAGGTTGAAAACACCTTATGATCGGCAAAATGATAGTACAAAAAGTCAAAAATGTCACATGTGACTACAAAAGTGACTAGTCAATCACTGGTGGTGCTCTCTGTATGACACCACTGCGCGGGCTACCTTACGCAGAAATCTCCTAAACGGTCCAGGGACCGCGACTACAAAACGCTGAAGCCTGATAGGAATGTCGTCCATAGTAGTCTCAGGTATGTCTACCGTGAGACGATCTAGGTCATGCTCCAACTCAGCTAGTACGTCTGCAGCCGCGTCCTGTGGGGCCGGTGCCGGTGCAGCTGGATGTCGTCTATCATAAGGCCGGAGATTGGCTGGACGCTGTGGGCCAACATCTGCATTTTGAAAATTTTACTGTTAGTTTGAGACGATATATATGAAAAATAAAAATACATAACTAGAAAACTTATGAAAATAAAAGTACCTCTGTCGTCCCATTGTTCTCCCTGTGGAAGAACCATGTCCGGATCACCTCTGAAATCCATTCCGGCATATGGAAAGTCTTGTATCACAAAAAGATGGCCCTCTAACCAGTCAAAGTAACTGTCTGAGAATCGAACCACTGCCGCGCCCTCATCAGGATGCCGGGCCATCACCGCAACCCATCGAATCAGCTTTGGCTGCCGAGGACCCAAATCATCAACAGTGAGTTGCTGAGGGATCAGCATTGGAACTCTCTCCAAGGCAAAGCTCACGACTATAGGCCCATATCCAAAAGTCTTTAGTCGTCCGTTCTTTGCCTTGGTCAGTTGGCTCTTCATATGAGCCGACACAGCTTCACACCAGTTGAAGATGGTGCCTTGGTAACAGTCAACTGACATCCGCATTTGGGATCCGGAAGCAATGTGTAAAGCGGCCGCGCCGCAAATTCTGGTGACCGTGAACGCAATGACCCTGAGTTCCGGCAGAGTGATGTGTTTTATCTCTACGCCTTTTTTATGGCGAGTCCCAGGTCTGCACCACTCCTCGCGGAGATCATCAAGGGATTGGCCACCCGGCCTGGTCCCCGCAAGATTGAGTTGCTCACCTCTGTTTGGCAAGCCAGTAAGAAAGTATACATCCGAGGGCTCTATCTCGAGCTGATGCCCTCCTATGTAAAAGCATTGATCTTGAACGTTCCATCGCTCAACCAGCCATTCCAAGAATCTTACCTGGCCCCTCATGCCCGGTATGGTCCAATATTTGTATAACCCGCATGTTCTTAAGGCATCCAGAGAGGGTTGGTGGTTTATTGCAGCTTCATCTTCCTCTACGTGCTCTCTCTCTCTCCAGTCTAACATGATTAATGCCCTGCATATCAAAAAAGACAATTAGAAATTGATTTGAAGAATTTTGGTGGTTTTTTGAGGGAGTTGGGGTTTTCAAATGCGCACTTCTCGGAGGACGCACCCCAGCTTTGTAGCACAGGGCGTCCGGACGCAGCTGGCCTGAAGGCGGGCTGCGTCCCCCGACCATTTTCCCGTGTGAGAAAAAGTCGGGGGACGCAGGTCACCCGAAGGGCACCTGCGTCCGCCGAGAGGCGCATTTTGAACCCAAAACCCCCCCAAAAAATGAAACTAAGACCTAAAACTTAATTCTAAACGGATAGAAATGCAGAGTAGGATGTGTAAAATACCTGGATGAAGCGGCGTTCGATTCCGACGGTCAGATTTTCCGCAGCGACCACGGGAAGTTTCTTGTCAAAAGCTCCTTTTTCAACCTCCAAAGTCAAACGGTAAAAATGACATGGTAAAAGGTCTTTTTATAGGTTTTTTGGGTGAATGAGTTCATTTTTTACCATGAAAAGATGTTTTTCGACGTATTTTTGCCTATTTTAAACAGGTATGAGTAATGTGTCGCTTTTGTGCAGGACAAAGGGATTTCGAGGGAAATTGTAATTTTCACAAATAAAAATATCAGAGTCATCTTTTAAGCCCTTTTCTGACTCCTAAAACATGAAAAGATCGCCGAATGTTTCTTTTACACTCGTTAAAACGGAATTAAAAGACGGTCCCCTTTTAGCTCTTTTCTGACCGTAAAATCAGGAAAAGATTGCCGGGTTTTTGTCGTTTCAAACTCGATAAGGAAATAAAACGACGTGTCTTTGATCGCTTTTTACTTTTCAGGTCGACGACACTATCATGAAAGTACTCCTTGGTCGCAAGATCAAGCGGTTCCCCCAGGTATTATTTTATACTTTTTCAGGCTTGAGGGACACAAATTTACGAAAAAGTTCAACGTGGAGTTTCCTTAAGTTTTTCAGACTCTCTAAAATTGAAAAACGCCGAGTTGTTCCTATACTGGGCTCGTTAAACTTTTACAGTAAAGGACCTGTTCAATTACAAACAGGAACGAACCACTCCTTCCTAGGGTTCGAATTTAAACTAGGTTGGACTCGTCCGAAGGATGAGCTTATAACCAAGCATATGTTATCCTCCTCAAGCCTGTTAAAAATAAAGAGGTACTTGCCAGAAATGGTGGGGGAAAAGAGAGAAGAATGAACCTATTTGTCACCTTTTGTTTCAAACGAAACTTTATTACCACTCTTGAACACGACACTTTTGCATTTCACCTGGGTTGGGAAATCTTTTACCTCACAGTTGACTAAATCACTTTGAAAATCTTTAACCGGGTTCAGGGATTAACTTTGAGTTATTCGTCACCAAACCATCTGTCGTGTCGTTATGTGTTCAAGAGGTCTGCAAGCAAAACTTTCATCTGCAAAATACTTATCATCCATTTGACCATCCCTGAGTCAGTCCTTACAGCAACATTTCTTCAACTTGAACAATGATTTCGTGTTGCAGGCTTGCCTGCAACGAGTCGCTTTCTATCGACATCGACACATTATCTAGAAAGATGACTTAGGAATCGACAGTACCTTGAAGTCTGCATGCATCAATGGCAGGTTTCTTGCCTTTGACGACAGTTTACATCATTGACTTTCGATCAAAGGATTCCGTGAAGTGTTCGACATCAGAACATCTATTCACATTTCACGGGTTGTGCTTGGTACTTTGAGAACCATTGACATTACTGGTGGTCTCTCTCACGCTTGTTAACAGTTCACATCATCGACTGGTAATCAAGTGGTTTCTAACATGTTCGACATCAAATCATTTAATCACATGCTTAGAATCGTACCAATTCGGGAAGTAGAAGTGAAGACCCTGGATCTAGTTTCTACCATCCAGGCTGCGAGGAGTTTTGTATTCATTATCTATGTAGACTAATCATAAACAGATGGCTGCATCCATACTGTGTCTACAAAAGTCTATAAAAATGATGTACTGCAAGATCATTCCTGTATCAGAATAGTTAGTCCATTAGTTAAAGTTTTGAATCTGAGTATGGGAATGCCTACCTCAGTGATGATGTAATCTTATACATGTATTTTGTGTTGAAAATTGCAGGTTCCAACCAGGTCATCCACAAGTCAATCCTTGAAATGATAAAGCGCTTCACCCTTCCTAGAATTACAAAACACCAATCTATTCCAGGCTTCGCACTTTAGGGGGCAATCTGTTACACTAAAAAATGTCACCTTGACTACTTATAGTTAGTATGGCTCAAATCAACAGTCATGCTACCCTCTTAGGCAAGTCTTATGCCTCTGTTATCCATCTCAAACTCAAAGAAGAGAGAAAGTCTTGTAAAAACTATGTTTATCTTTGGGGTCGCAGGTTCTCTCTAGCCTTACCTGCGGGGACGCAGGTCATGTTCACAAAAACTGCGTCCATGGACGCTCTGTATGTTAAAGGACAGGTGCGTCCTTCTGTAAAAGGCAAAATGCGCAAGTTTTATCTTGAAAAAGTTACTTGTGGTTACTTCTAGAACATTCTAGAGGTCGGTTTGATGAAATGGATGCGCCTCCAGTTGGTTCATGTATCTCTATTAAGAGGGAGCTTATCCCATCAATAAGGGAGCTATCCCACCCATAGAGGGGGATGATCCCATTGATAGTGGACCTGAATAACCTCTTTACAGCACTATAAATAAAGGCATTGAGCCAGAAGGAGAAGAGGTTGGAGCTATACATTTTCTTTGGGTAAATGCTGCAGGATTTAGGTCTTCCATTAGAACCTTTGTGAGGAGAGATTGTCTTTACATGATTCTACTTGGAAGTGGGTGAGCTTTGTCAAAGTAGAGGAAAACACTTGATGGACCCTGGGAGGAACTTGCACAACACCAAGGCCAGGTTGTAAGAGTTTCTTTGTTTCGTTATTAATACAAACTGGTTTATTTTTCTCAATAGCTTGTGTTAATGAGTTATTTCATGTGTTCCTTGGTCTGCATGTTGAATGTATGTTTTATTATATGAAATACAAGTGCTCGGTAATTGTTTGATTGTTTGTGGTTGCAGGAATTGACTCGAAGGAAGAGCTCATCCGGATTGGCAAGGACGAACTACAACAATAGCGTTTTGGAATAAGGTAAGCCTAAACACTTGTACTTTTCATGTTGTAAAAGGTATATTTAGAGAAAGATCACTCCATTTTGTCTTGTTTGTCACTAGCGAGTTTAGACTCCTAGGGAGGTCAGTTGTGTCAGCCCAAATGACTTTTTCCGCCACGACAGTCAGGAGGCTCCAATCTCTCAATGTTGCATCTTCTTTAGGCCATATGCTTCTCTGGAAGGCATGGATACCTTTGGAGTGGGTGCCCTTAATGCCTAGGCTCCTTTGGACTACATAACAAAAATAACATGGACTAAAGTGAAAGAAACCATTCATTAGAGGCTAAGATCATATATGCATCTAAGTGGACCAAACTTGAATGTTAAAGGCATGTTAATACTTCAAATAAGGATCACCTTCTGATATCTAACTAGACCAAGTCCCGTAAAGGTGTTACATATGCTAATGAGAGTCCACATCTTGAGTGTATAGATATAATGGAGGGAGTAATCATGGAGGCATGAGCTACCCTGCTCGGCTTACTTTTTCCACCCCTCTAGGACGCCTTTTACTTCTTTTTTATAATGTTTTTATTTTGGGTGCATAGCTCAAGGCATAGAGCTTGCTCTTTATGATATAATATTCAATTTAATCCCTTAAGATGAGACAAACTATCACTCATCAGGGTTGGGACATGCAAGGTTCCTTTTGATGAAATGGATCATCAAGTGCTCAGGAACTAGGTGATGGCTAAAGAGGAGGGTAGATCTCATGCTAGGCTTTTTTCCATTTTCTAACTCATGTCTCTGCCATCTTTGGCATTTTGAATTTCCTTTTCTTTTATTTTTGGCCATATTATGTGTTTCCATTCTTTTAGCTGCATCAACATCTAGGGAAATGTTTCTCGACCCTACTCAAGGATGTGGATAAGAGGGCTCCAAATCCCAATGAACCAATGATAGGTTAAACCTGAAGAGTGAAGAAGGTATATAAAGGGCTTATAATTTTTCATGGAAACTGTTAAGTATGTTGTAAGGGAAAATGAACACACAATTTCAATCTGGGTTTTCCAAGTAGTGCCCCTCCTGTAACCCTAGGACCTTAAGGGCGGTCCCACTAGGCAAGGGCTAAAAGTTAACCCCCCTGTAAGGTGAGAGAACATATTTACAATCAAGATTGGTTAATCTTCTAGATCATCCCTTTATCAATATTAAATTCCAAAAAAAGCACGCATTAGCACTTGATTGCAAAATAAACAAAGTACCTATTGAGTAGCAACCCACATTGACATAAGAGGAATGTCGGATGGTAAGAGGTGCATGGCTGATGCAGACGGAAAAAAAGCAAGAGAAAATGATTGAGCCTATTAAATCAAGATGGCCAACATCTAGGGTCAGTACTTTTTTTTGATGGATGGACAGATGCAACATGTCATCCACTCATCAACTTCATGTTGTATTCCTTGAATGGACTAATTTTCTTGAAAGCAGGAGATTCTCTTGGAAAATATAAGGATTCACAATATATGGGTGAGTTGTTCATTAAAGTTATTAAAGATGTAGGTGTGTGAAAAATATTACAAACAATGCACTTGTTTCCAAGGTTGTTGGAATGATTGTGGAAGCTAAATATACACAAGTATTTTTGACACCTTGCATTGCTCGTTCCTTGAATTTAACACTCAAATCTATTGCTTTTGATGTACCCTGGATTTCTTCTGTTGAATAATCTAGTAACATATGTTACATTATACAATTATGATGCAGGTGTTGATATTTTGTTAGGACAGGATTTTGTACAAAAATATATGCCAATTATTGTAGATAAGAGTAGTATAACTTTTACAGACCAGCTTTCAAAAGTTCAGGTTGCAGCCAAAAGAATTTTTATCATAATAATTGATCCTGACAAAAAAGAAGAAGATATGGAAGTTTCTCTTAAAGATCTCATAAAAATTCAGAAAATCATCAAAAATGCAAATCTCCATGCACTTGAGATCTTAAAAGAAGTGCTTGAGAAACTCAAACAGAATTGCATGTTAGAACACCTTGATGCATTCTGGTTCAAAGAACAATATTTCATCACACTCCCATATAAAGAAGGTATGAGACAAACTCCACAGAAGGCATAAGAAAATCAAATGAACCCTTCTGAACAGGAGTTATGCAAACAAGAAATTCAACAATTGCTTGACAGAGGTCTTATTGAACCATCAAAAATCCCATGGGCATGCCTAGCCTTCTATGTCAATAAGAATTCAGAACAAAAACGAGGAAAGAAGAGGTTAGTCATAAACTATAAAGCTCTAAATGATGCCCTTTCTCCTCTTAGGTATCCTCTTCCAAACAAAGAAATCTTGTTAGCTAGAATTTCCCAAGCTAACGTTTTTAGCAAATTTGATCTGAAGAGTGGATTTTGGCAAATAGGAATTGTTCCAAGTGACAGATTCAAAACAACATTTGTTGTCCCAAACAGACAATATCAGTGGACAGTTCTACCCTTTGGTTTAAAGAATGCACCATCTGAATTTCAGAAAAGAATGGAAGATATATTCAGACATTTAAATTTTGTCATTGTATATATAGATGCTTTATTAGTTTTCAACAAAGATCTCCAAGAACATGAAATCCATATTGAAGCTTTCTATGAGCTTGTGTATAAGCATGGTTTAGTATTGTCCTCTGGACTAGACAAATTTGTCATTCCTCAAACCAAGATAAACTATCTTGGTCTTGTCATTTCACAGGGAAAGATAATGTTACAGGATCATGTTTTGCAAAATTTATTAAAATTCCCAGACTAGTTTCCAGATATCAAGACAACTCAATGGTTCCTTGGATGTTTGAACTATATCATAAATTTCTATGAGAAATAGTTAGCAGATACAAAGGTCATACAACAAAGGCTCAAGCAGAATGCAGTATGGATAGATGCCATGACAAAAGCAGTGAGAGCTATCAAGGACAAAATTAAAACTCTTCCTCCTCTTGCATTACGACAAGATAATTTACCTTTCATTTTAGAAACAAATGCTTATAATCATGTATGGGCTGCAGTATTGTTACATAAACAACATAAAAAGGAAGAAGTTTGTGCCTACACATCAGGGACATTTTCAGATACTGAATTAAAATATCCCTCCTCACACAAAGAAATTCTGGTAGTCAAGAGAGGCATCAAGAGATTCCATCTCTTCTTGAAAAGTGTCCATTTTACAGTAAAAGTAGATCTCAAGCATATGAAAGGAATGCTTGGCAACAAACATCTGTTAGAACAAGGAAATTCAAAAATTTTAAGATGGGCATTATGGTTTGATGGATTTGATTTTGAAGTCATACACAAATCAGGTAAAGAAAACTACCTTGTAGATATGCTCACCAGAGAAGGTAGTAATCCTACCCAAGAAATCAAAGTCTTCGAAACAGGGGAAAGCTCTAATTCTAGGAAACAAAGGTTCCAAATTGAACTCTGTTCAGATTGCAGGCATGAATTATGTTGGGAATGTCTAGTCACTAAGATCAAATTACTTCCCATTGAGGTCCAACAAATGATTTTGTTCAAATGGTATAATTCTCAGAATGGAAGACTTGCATATGACATCAACTGGAACTTAATAAATAATATCCATATTTATTTTGGCCACACTAGAAATTTACACATTGCTTATATTTATGACCTTGCTATCACATGGTATGAATATTATGGCATACTCCAGTTTGCTCAGACACACAAGGAAATCCATGTTTATATGTATTGTGAAGATATAATGAGAAATTACAGGTCTTGGAGCCCTTGGCTAGAAGTTTTGTTTTATATGTTTTCTCCCTGAACTTCTGAGATCAAAAATCTTTCTGCAAAAGCTATGATCAATCTTCTTAGAATTTAATTGCAGGAAGGGGCATTGGCTTACAACATCTTTACATTTAGTTTCTCTCACTGAGTTACAACAGTCAACCTCATTGCTCAAAATGAGTTCCGTTTGGCTGTAGAATTTTTTGGAGATACCTATCTTCCAGCTTATCAGCTAGATCATCATTTCATGTATAGTCCTTTCTACGCTTGTCTTGGATAATTTTCCCCTCGCTGGCTTGATCAGGTTATTCTTGGGGCCCAGCTAACCCTCCATAAAGGCTCTTCGGAAAAAGAAGAGTATTCTCCTCCAAGTGGATATGACGTTGACCGTAGTCCGAAAGGATATTATGAAAAGCATATCTCTTTTCTCTTGTACAAATTTTACTTTCGGTGTTTAGTGGGTTCTCTCCATCAAAGAATCTCCACTGTGTAATAACTTTAAGGACAATAATGATCTTTACTTTTGATGTTTAGTGGGTTCTCTCCATAAAGAATCTCCACTGTGTAAAATTTTAAGGACAATAATGATCTTTACTTTTGGTGTTTAGTGGGTTCTCTCCATAAAGAATCTCCACTGTGTAAAACTTTAAGGACAATAATGGTCTTTGTAAGGTATGTGTACCAAAGATCTGAAATCTTTAGTACAATCACCAAATCTTATCTTAGAAGATAGAGTGATTGGATAGGACCGAATCTAGAAATTATAAATATGTATACCCGCAAAGAGATTGGGGAGGCAATTTTTCGAATAGAATTTCATAATTGGGTTCAAGTGGAAGTTCTATTGCTTTATTTATCATGGTGACAAACTGAGAGTTCAGTTCATCAAGCAATTGGATGTCTTGCTTAATGTCATTGGCTGTTGTGGCTATTAAACTTTAGTTTTTTCTTATCTTATTCTCAACGTGACTGATTTGGTCTTCTAGAGTCCCTCTAAGAGAAGCATAATTAGGAGGTAAATATTCTCTTTCTTCAACTGGTAAAAGAGTTCTCACATGAGGAACACTCTTTTGTAATTCATTTATTCTTTTCTGAAGCTTGCTTCTTGGGACAACTAGGTTGGGAGACAATTTATCAATCTGTTGTTGAAGATGGCTGATTTCATTTGACATGTTATATCCCAAGAACATTTTACAATCTAGTATGAATGTACAATCATTGTTTTCATCATCACTATTATTTACATCTAATCTCTTAAAATGTTGTGTTAAATCTTCATCATTTGAACTAGAACTATATACTGAAAAACATTTTGCTGAAGAATCCCGAGAACATTTTACAATCTGATATGAATGTACAATCATTGTTTTCATCATCACTAATATTTACATATAATCTTTGAAAATGTTGTGTTAAATCTTCATCATCTAAACTGGAACTATATACTGAAAAACATTTTGCTGAAGAATCATAGTCTGAAACTAGTTCCCATTCGGCTGGATTATATGATGAAGAAAACAAGTTAAAAAGTTTGACTTGTGTCTTTTGATTTTTGGATGGACATTTGTTAGCCCAATGGTCTCTTTGTCCGCAAATGAAACATTTGCTTTTATCAGCAGTAGCAGGTCTTCTTTTCTTTCTGAAAATATATCTGGATCTTCTTTTTTCAGATGATGGCATGAATTGTTTCTTCTTACCTTTCCATTTTGGTTTGGAGGAATTACAATGCTAAGATTTTTTCTGAGGCTTCCTTTTCGGAGTTTTGTAACACCCAAATCTATATTTCTCTAAAAACAGATCACAAATCTGAGTACTAAAGGTGAACTGCTTTTTAAGATTTCTTTTGTTCTTATATGCTACACATTCATTTCTAAGGATGGTGAGGATATGTTCATGAAGTGTTGCCAAAGAAAGAGAATCAATAGAAATCTTTTGCTTAGCTAGTTCTTGTGTGACTAGCTCTGGAATTCTTCCTGGCATAGAAACAATATAATGTCGCAAATATGCTACATTCTCATGATCTGAAATCTTATAATAAAGCCCTTGCATAATGCAATAATACTCAGTGAGTAAGTCGAGATCACACAATCTTTGACTTATGAATAACTAAGCATATTGAAACTCATCTGAAGGTATAATTCCAAGGAATTCATGTGATAATGCTAAGAGTATGGCTTCTAAAGGATCATCTTTATTCAAGATGTCAATCTATTTTGATTTATCTAGATGTTCCCACCATAGTTGAGCATTTCCTGTTAATGCCCAAGTGATTTGGATCACTACATCTTTCCAAGGCTGTTTTGACTTAACTTTTTTCTGTGATACCAAGTGTTAATCCTTTGGAGGAGAATCAATGTATGATCTCTATTTAGATAATCAAAGTTTATAAATAGAGCATTTCCAATACTATGAAAAGATTCTGGATCTGATTTTTCATCAGTCTCTGCTAGATGTTGTGTCCATCTAGTGAAAGGATTGGATTGATTCTGGGATGATACATCTCCTTCTGCGAACTTGGCATTTTTACTTGAAAATTGAAAAGACTCTTCTCTTTTTGACTTAGAAGATCCTTCACCAGATTCTCTGTGGGAATTTTCTTTTCCTTTGATATCTAGAATCAAACTAGATAATTTATCACTGACTAGTGTAAATTTCTCTCTAGCTAAATCTAATCCTTTCTTGATTTTTGCTATTGTTTCTTCTTCTTCTTTCATAATTGTCTTAAGAAACAATGAATTCGATTTATGTCTATGGTAAGTGAATTTTGGTCCTTCTTGGTCTACTGCCTCGAAGTCTAGAGGAGAGTGTGGTCTAGGAAGAGCATTATGAAAATTTGTTACAACACGGCTAATGGTATCTCACTGAGTCGAGATTTTAGTTAATTTCTTATCATATCCATCTTGTAAACTATATGTTGTTTGGTGCAACCTTTTAATATGCTCTTTTAATTCAAGAACATCTTTAGCAATATCATCTAGGTTTTGAGAGAGACAAACTGACTGATAATTTGAATAATTTTGCATCTTGATTTGTTCAGCTGGCTCTGGGTCTTCAGGATTTCTTAAATGAATAAATTGTAGATCTCCCTGCAAAGTTCTATTTTTGAATTTTTGAGTGTTGTTACTTGGATTTAGATGTCTTTCTGACAAAACTGGTGATGTTCCCGTCTTTTCCCTTGGAATACTATACATCTTAAAATCTTTAAGAGGTACAAAGATTTGTATGCAATCTTTGTAGTCAGGATGTTGGCCTTTATGATCCACAGAAGAATGACCACTTTCTTCATTGGTTAAGGCAAAACTTTTCCTTCGTTCTTCTAGTTGTTTATGGCAAAAAATACAATCTACAGAAGTAGTAGCACTATGGTTTTGCACATGTTTTTGATAAGGAGAAACCGGAATCTTCATACTATATGAACGATTCATGGAGGACTCTAGTTGTTTAGGAAATGATATATTTGGATGGAGTCTTACTAAAGGAATGGACTTGCTTCCATCTGTATATTTGGCTTTACCAAATCTAAGTTTGCTAGATCCATGAGGATCAATTACCTTTTCCAACTGATTTGAGACAAATCTAAAGTTAGATCCATTAGAAGCAATTACTTTTTCCAACTGATTTGAGGTAGAGGCTAACCGAGGACACTTTTGAGCAATAGGTGTATATTGACCATCCCGTTCGTTAGGAAAAGATACCTCTGTGAAACCTAACTGGAGAGAGAGAGTATTTCGTGGTCCAACAACAACACCTTCTTTCAAAGCTCTTTTTGTCAATTTTGGATTTATGGCAGGTATAGATGGCAGTGTAAGAGCCGCTCACGCTATCTCCCTCTCCAACCAGCCGTGCATTTCAGACCTGGTTGATCGACATTCCGACAAACTTTGATACCTCGAGTATATATTTTAGTGACCCATTTTCATTTCAAAAAATATCACAATAATAAACTTTTACTTTAATGATCCAGCTTAAGCATAAGAACATACTTTTGCTTTAATGTACGCTCGGGAGGATATTAACACATTTTACTTTAATGTCAAATTTAGAGGTTATCAAATCGAAAAATAAAAGGAGGTTGTCGTTAAAGACGGTTGCGTGGAAGAACAAGAGAAATGACGTGGCAATAGTCTGGAGCACCTTCCTTCAAAGAAAAGGCATATATGGTAAGAGAAGCCTCCGAAGAATATGACAGGGGAGGGTGCCTCTGTGTATAACTATATATATTGATAGCCAGACAGACAGATGGATCAGTCAAGTCATCAACTAAATTGCAAGGTATTCTTGCAATCAATCTCTAATCAAGAATGGCGCTAGCTTCATCCGCCCAAGCAGCCAACATTGCAGCTTCCGCTCCTGCGCATCGCCCCGCAGCTGCCAGATCCTCATCATTCAGCCGCTCACTTCCCTCTGTCTTCAAGGTTTGTTTTTTTACTATTCATATTTTTTTCACTTTCTAATACAATAAGAGCTTCAGGTTTATTTCCACTTCACGTGCCGCTGCAAGGCCGAGAATTTATAGCCATTAATAACAATCATCTTGTGTGCATTGCAGAGAGCTGAAATATCAGAGTTTGCGGGTCTGAAGTCTACATCTAGTTGTATCACATATGGAAGACATATACGGGAGAACAACCTCAGCCTCTTTGATGCGGTTGCCTCACAGGTTGTAGCTAAGGTGAGTCAATACTATTCCCAATCTTATCCACTCATCACAGCTCGTGCCGCCATTGGTATTTGCTGATTACTTTTTATCTGGTAA
Organism: Pinus tabuliformis; assembly: GCA_031772625.1. NCBI lineage: Eukaryota > Viridiplantae > Streptophyta > Pinopsida > Pinales > Pinaceae > Pinus > Pinus tabuliformis. Next base: position 1,024,799,321 of record CM062820.1, on the reverse strand, counting down.
CTGAAATAATCAGGCTGAAAACTCGGGAGCCGTGAGAGGAGAAACCGTTGCAAAGATGAAAGTCGCTATCAACGGATTCGGACGCATTGGCCGCAATTTTATGCGTTGCTGGCATGGCCACAAGCGCTCGTCTCTTGAAGTCGTTGCCATCAATGACACTACTGGTGTCGAAAATGTATGTTATCAGTTATAACAGGGGAAGGGTTCATATCACTGAGTATATATATACACACACTCAATGTTTAGATAGTGTTTATATATATACATATGTTACTGAGTGTTTCGTTTTACTTTGTATTGTGAGTGTAGGCCGCTCATCTATATATACATATGTTACTGAGTGTTTCGTTTTACTTTGTATTGTGAGTGTAGGCCGCTCATCTCCTGAAGTATGACTCAATTCTGGGTAGATTTGATGCTGATGTGGACGGCATATTTAAAGGTGGTGTGAATGGTTACAAAAGCATGAACGTGGGTGGGAAACAAATCTTTGTTCTTTCTGAGAAAGACCCCTGGCAATTGCCATGGAAGCACCTCGGTGTCGACCTTGTCATCGAGGTAGGGGCATATATATTTTGAAATACATATATATGCTTCGACGAATACGTAGTAATACTGTAGTTGTAGATATGGTTGAGCCTGAATTAATGCAATCCGGTGATGCAGGCGACTGGAAAGTTTACAGAGAGAACCCAAGCTCAGAAGCACATTGATGCCGGGGCTAAAAAGGTGATCATTACAGCATCGGGCAAGGGCGAAGATATCCCCACATATGTTGTGGGAGTCAATGACAGCAATTATTCTCACGACGATAGCAACAACATCTTTAGGTTAATTTTTCATTGGTTTCTGCGAGTCATGTCATCAGTCACGTCAGTCCTTTATAACGTAGATTTTGATATTAGTGTATATATATACCGTGACCATTGAGGCTTACCGGAGCAAAACGAGAAAGATCTACAAGTGGGCTGAATGTGTTCCAATAGTCTAGATTTAAATTTTTGTGGTGTAGAGTTATTTTGTCTGTCTTAAAAAGATGATGTTTGATTTCTGGCTTTCACGTTTTTTTTTCCTTTCAATATTTCCAAAAAGCAAGTGATAATAATATCCATCCTTTACTTGATTTTGACATGATAACATGACTTCACTCCACTTTACAGTAATGGATCTGGCATAATAAATTGCCTTGCTCCATTAATCCAAACCCTGGACAAAGAGTTCGGTGGTAAGTAATTCTTCCACATAAAATGTAGCTATAATCGAATACAATGAAAAGATTTTACACAACCCGGTTCAGTCGTACTTAAAGTGAACTATAATGTCAGGGAATGGAGACTATTCTGTGGCAACAAGTTATTTTTATCTCTTACTTTGCGTAAAATCTGCAAGTGATGATGATAATGGTGTGATGTCGTTGTTGCAGGCATAGTGAAATGGACTGTCTCCGCAACACTTTCATATACCAGTGATCAGGTGATTGGATTGTGCAAACATTTTTCTAAAGAAAATTAGTGGGAAAATCTGAATAGATACTAATTTCCACATTTGATCTCCATCAGGTTTTAAAAATATATATTTGAATCTTACATTGATGAATTAATGTTATTTTAAATATTCGAACTCGACTAACTGTGAGTGTTTCCTCTAAAATATTAGAGGAATAGTTAATTATGGAAATGAAATTAATTTCAGATCAGATGTCTTAATGCAGAGTCTGCTGGATGCAATACACTGTGACAGGAGAAGAGCAAGAGCGGCGGCGCTAAACATAGTTCCAACGAGCATCGATATATCTATTAATACACTATCTCGAGTGCTGTCCAGCACTGTGAATCTCAAGGGCAAGTTCAACGGCATTGCTATGCGCGTGCCCACCCCCAACGTTTCTGTGGTGGACTTGGTGGTCAACGTGGGGAAGAAGGGGTTCACGGTAGATGATGTGAAGAAAGCCTTCAAGAAGGCTGCTTCCGATGGACCCCTCCATGGTATTCTTGCAGTGTGTGCCGAACACTTGGTGTCCATGGACTTTCGCGGTTCCCACGCTTCAGCATTGTAGATAACACACTCACCATGGTCATGGGAGACGACATGATTAAAGTGATCGCTTGGTTCGACAATGAATGGGCTTACAGGTATTCATCTCATAACATTAACATTAAAATGCATTGTTTCGTCGCAGTGGCGCATTAAATAAATACCGTTCACTATTTTGCACTTTAAATCACTATAAATAATTGAATCATTGGATATACACATATATATTAAATCCCTATAAACTGATATTAAATTAATTAATTTAATATTTAAAATAGATCTGTTCTAATTATTATAGAATATTTAGATCGATCAAATAATGTACATATAATTCACGCTCTTGCTGCAGGCGGTAGTCTAATTAGTAGGAGGAATTGTTCGGAAAGTTATGAAATTTCTGTTATATTTAGATGAAATTTGGCAAGGATTTTTGTAAATCCAAGTTATAGTTGTTAAACTTCAAAATTTTAGGTGTTTCAGACGTTTTGATGGTGCTGAATCCATTTCCATCATCAAAAACAGGATTCAAACACTGTCTTTACAAGAGTTTTTAAAATTTTTTGCCCAGATTCTAGCCACTTTTAACTGTCCAGGCAATTCCTCTACTTCCTTATACAAACTCCTTGCTGAATTGCCTTCTCACACTATATATAGTTAAGTTTTACCCAACTTTTAAATAAATGGTTACTTATTTAACTTTTCTTATTTGATTCTTGTTTTGATTGCAATAAACAGCCAAAGAGTTGTAGAGTTCGCACACACGGTGCACGCAAAATATGCAGCAGCCCACGGCGAAGTTCTCGTTCGTGAGGAAGAGCAAATGTGCAGGGTCGATACAGAGCACATGGAATGCAAAATACACGACGTTTGAATTTAATTAGCGTTTCCTACACCCCTTCCCTCATACCTAATTTAATGCAGCTTCCGTACTCGTTTAATCAATGCAGTTTCTTCTTTTATGCGATTTTCTGTTGTTTTGGTTTGATGTTAAAGAGGTTTCAAACTTTCATGTAATGCTCCTTCCAATTCTTGTTGTTAAGGCTGGACTTCCGTCGGTACCCTGCAGAATAAAAAAATTGGAGTTGGATCAAGGGGTTATTAAAAAGGGTAACGCAATGGAGCTGTTTTTATTATTATATTTGAAGCTCCAGCTTGATCGGATTTTATATATTTAGGCTCCTCTTTGTGGTTTTTACACAGGCCACAAATTACGTGTGAGTCAAAAGATATGTGTGATGTCTTGTTATAATATTTCCTTCATCAATAATAAAATTGTTATTTTATATATTTCTTGTTTCTTCAAATTCAGCCTAAATTATTCTTACCGTCTTCCTCTTGGATAATGCCTTTGTTTAATGGATATCGAATAATGTCATCTTTCTTTTTAATGTAAGAAATCAGGTTTTTAAGGTAAGAAATCACTGAATTAAATGTAACCAAACAATAGTTAAGGAAATAGGTATAATATTTTTAGAATTAATATTATGTTAATAAATAAAGTGAATGTGTTATTTAGTTTAAATATAGTTAAATTAATTTATAAGTATTGCATTTAAGTTAGTGTTAAGGTTTAGAGTTAAGTTAATTTAGGTTTATTGATTAGTAAATTGAGGTATTTTGTTAATTATACTTTTGCATCTTGCATTGTGGAGATGGAGAATCCAATGAACAATAATAATGTTTTATCGTAGTGATAATGTTTTTGTTGAGAATATAATTTACAAGGTTTTACATTTATAATGTATAGATAGATATGAAAACTTAAAAAAATATAAATATTCAAAATAGAGCTTTATTATTTGTTACTTGAATTCATAATCATTTTAATAAATTATTAATAATTTATAATAATTTTAATTTATTATTGATTTCTTATTGATATTAAATAAAATTATAGATTTTTTTTTTTAATAATTTAATTTATTTTCTAAAATCTCTTTCATTTTCATAGGCTTAAACTAAATTTTTATAATAAATACTTAGCTAATATAAATTAGTGACTTTTATTTTTAAAATAATTAAATGAATTTTATATTAAGTGTTTAAATATTTTTAATATATATTAAATAAAAGTTTATGATTTGAATCAATTTTCACTTCATTATTAATGAGTTTATTCTATTGTATTTGTTCATGGAAAAAGTTGTTTAATTCAACTTCTTATTACAACCTTTCCACATGATAATGCCATGTGGATAACTCCATTACATGTTTTATGTCATAATTTACATATATAATTGCAATATCAATACATTAGTTTTAGATATTTATATAGTCATTTTTTATTCTTAATTTTTGAAAAAAGTAAATAATAAAATATTTACCATCACTTACTTTTCGATACAATTTTTGGCATTTTTTACATAAATAAATAACAATCCCATATAAAAAACGGTTGCGGGAAACTCAAATTACCCATTATACTTTAAAAAAATTACAAATTGATATAAGAGTAATTTTTTACATAAATAAATGACAATCAGACCTAAAAAACTGTTGCGGGAAACTCAAATTAACCATTATACTTTTAAGAAAATTACAAATTGATATATAAGTGGTTATTCTTGCGTATGATGGAAACCTCTAGCTCTTTCGGGGTTTGCGACTGACCAAACAGAATATGACGGCTGTTCGACGCCTTTGACTAGTCAGAGTGTATGTATTTCTCAACCGCCGCGGCAATAATACTAGGGTGAACGCTGAATCTTTGCGGCTTGGTTGACGACAGCTCTGCCAATCGGCTAAAACACTCGTGACTATGGTTCGTGGCAGCGGAAAAATACTTCCAACTTTTTGGTTCGAGTTATTAATTACACAGTGTAGGTGCAAGTTGAGGTTGCAGATTTTTTGGTTTTTTAGATTATCTTGCTCTGATATTAATTTGTTGGAAAGTGGAGGAGATAAAGTATAAATAATTCACACATAAAATACAAATTGTTGTTTTTTATTGATCACATAAAATATGATGGTTACAATGAATTTGTTCGACTAGTAATTTGATTAAAATATCTTGACATGCACCTACACACTAAAAGTCATCTATCATTTGACTTACTCAACACTCAAACACTCAACCCTCAATCACTCAGTGAACTGACTCTCTATGTTTAGCCAACTTTAAAGGCCGAAGTAATTACAATTTCTAACAAAAGCTACTTTCATATATTTTGGTAAAATAAACATTAACTCCCCATAAATATATTTCTATACATCTTATAATTATCTATATTTTATAAAATACTTAAATTATAGTGTGAGTAACTCATAGTTGACTTCAATAAAAGAATCATAACTAAATATAAAATTTATATTTCTTATATATATCCAAGTCAGTATTCTATTGATATCGTCAAATTGCATTAAACAAATCCAACAACCTGTATCCATCACATAGCAACATTAAACACGTAATTTGATAAATAAAAGGATAACAAAACGAAGGCTTTGTTTGTTATATTTGAAGTACCAGTTTGATCTGATTTTATTTAGGCTGTTGGAATGTCTTGGTTTGTGGTTTTTGTAGAATCGAAAAGATGCGTGAGTCAAAAGATATGTGTGATGCCCTTTCCAGTGTTGAGCAGCATTGATTGTGGTTTGTAATAATAATTCTTTTATAAAATAATAAAATTGTTATTCTTTATCTTTCAACCTAAATGATTCCTACCTGGCTTTTCCTTTTCTCTCGAGGATAATACTTTATTTTAATAGATAGTGAATAATGCTAATTTTTAATGTGAAAAATCAGTGAACAAAAGTAAAGTAGCGGGCTGTAAGGAGTTGGGTATATATATTAAATCGAAAGTATTCTTTGTTTAATGGATATTGAATAATGCTAAGTTTTCAACTGAGTTAAATCTAAGCGGGGTTATTAAGGAATTATATATAATTTAGATTATACCAATCCAAAGTACCTTTTGTTTCATGGATAATGAATAATGCCATGTTCTTAATATAGTAAATTACTTAGTTAAATCTGGTAGTCGCGTTTTATTTATTTATTTAAAAATAACTATAATTATTATTTTTTGAGTAAAAAAAAATTGCATTATATTATTATAATTTTAGGAACAAAATACATTATTGATAAATCATCCAAATATATTATTGTTGTTGTATAAGGCTGAGTATCAGAGTTAAGAGGTGACATGAGTTTTGCTTTGAGTAATATTAAGCCTGTGAAGAGGTCAAGACAACTCGTGTCATTGGTTATTTCCGATACAAAAGAAGCACAAAAAGAGAATTTTCCAAGGATACACATTACGGGGTTGGGTTGGGGGGAAATGGTGGCAAGGCAATAAAGAACGCATCCCGCTCATGCATGTGGTAGTCAATGTGTTCCACCGAATCTCCAAAGCACGGAGGTGGTTGTTTGTGCATTGGAGTTGCTGTTGAAGGCCGTCTATGGAGTCTAGGAGCTTGTTCTGCGTGTGTTGGAGGTCGTTGATGTAGGCCACCAGTTCATTCCAGTCATCATATAGCTTTTCCCTCAAAGTTTCCATACTCATATGGAGATTGTCCAATTGGGTTTCTATGGAGTCCAAGGTGGTTGGAGCCTCAACATGGTCAGGGGAATGACCTGGGGACATGGCTACATCGACATCAAAATGATGGCTCTCGGACAACTCCAAGCCCGAGCTGGGCACTCCCTGCTGCGGACGATCTTCCATGCAGTTGTCAGCTCTCCCTCTACGAGTGCGTCCTCTCTGTCCTCACATACAGCCTGCGCCTCCACCACTAGCTGCACCATCGTAGGGATGAATCTGGCTGTCTCGTGCAACCCACCAAACAAACCAGATATGAACCAAATACAAAAACACGTTGCTTATCGCACCGACGTCAGGGAGCCCTAAACAACTGGTGCCATTGTCATATCCCTCTCCACTATCTGTCGACGAATACGGGGGCGCATCACCAGTCTCTAAAGTGGACGAGCCGCTGCAAGGATTGCACCAAGACCTAACTTCTCCACAACACTGCCTCTCTAGAGGAGTAGTCCCTACCCAGAGATAGAACGAGAGTGATAAGGGGGAAACGAATGCATGCGACCCACACTCTCCAACCCCAAAACGATATCCCTCGTCACGCCTACTACTCCAATGTTCTCGTGGATCTCCAGGCCAAATTGACTGCAGGTTCCAGTCCCCCACACATCCGCCTTCCTCAAGATCGTCCTGCACTGTCACCGCAAGCCACAGCTTGCGCCAGGACGCCAATACCTCACTACTCTATCTCACCCAACGCTCCCTCCTCATTGTCCAACAACTGAAAATGGGCACCCTCCTACCTACACTGCACATTATGTAATGCTCGCGGGAGTTTGGACCAGGTCCCAAAAGGCGTTTAAGGCACTTGTGTTGCGCGTGGAAGCCGAGTTGGCTCCACACTCCAACACGCTGCCACTTGTCCTGTAGCTTGGTCACCCCCATCGGGGAAAATTTATTTATTATTAAAATAGATTATTTTAAAATTTTAGAAATTGTTGATTTTTGTAAATAATTAATATAAATATGATAAAGATAAAATATATATCTATGAAGTCGATTAAAAAAAGATAAAAAGATAACTTTATAAAAAAAGCATTATAAAATAAATAATATCTTAAATATGCTTTGAAGTTCAAATTTACTATTTTATCAATATTAATATTTTAAAAGAAGTCTAAACTATTGATTTATAACCTTATTTATGCTTGGGATGCCCCCATGTAAAAAATTGAATGTTTTATTACATCCAAGCCATTATTCCTATAACTATATAGGAGCCAAAAATAGAGAAAATTTTACAATATTAATAAAATAACATACCAGATATTATTGAAAGGAATGTCATTCCCAAACCTTGGCCCCCCTTCTGAGGGGACATTATAACATTTAAATAAGGAACATTTTGAGCAACAATACTGATTTCATTGTTGGAGGAAGAGAGGTCTAAGGAATGCTTATCCATTGTGGATTAAAAGTCTTCAATTTGTTTGCATAGGATAGAGAGCTCATCCTCCTTCATGCTCAATATGATGTGGTGTTCCACCAACAATTCCATGGTCATGGTTCTGTTGGAAACTAGTTGATTATGTCTCATTTGCAATGTGACAATATCTTCCTAAAGTTGATTGATTCTCTCCATCAACCGCCTGAATTATGCACTTGTGGACCTCAACGTGTTATGTAGGCTAATGTACACCCATGGATGCCACACAAAAGTTTCTTTTGGTCATTAGTACTAAAGAGGAAAATGCCCTCAAAATTTAAGCTCCTTTAGGAGCTTTTATCTCCAATCTTCCTAAGATTACATGTCCTCAACATGAGAGATAGTATGCCAAATTAGATAGATGGTGAAATTATCTTCCAACCTATAAAGAAAATAGAGGAGAAGGAATGGATAACCTTTCTAAGTCCTCTTCCATTGAAGGTATACAACAACGCTTGATAACTAGAACAAAAAGTTAATGAACCCGACAAGAGCCTTTCTCTCCAAGCATAGAACTATCCATTAATTGACGGGTAATCTAGAAATGAGAAAATATTACCATGTCTAGCCAACTGAATTGAAACACATTATAGAGGATAATAGCACCCAAAAATTCAATATATTAGAGGATGACATTCCAGCTGCAACTACCTCCCTCAACCCACTTGAATTGATAGAGTATATCAAAGTAGAGTGACCCCTAAAAATGACAATTTTCTCCAAACAAAGACATGGAATAATGTCTCCCAAAATTTCAACCTCAACATGAGGAATAATATGCCCCAAAATTTACCTAAAAATTATGTTTATAATTTGCCTAAAAAGTAGGGAACATCCTAAAGTGCTTCTTTCGAAGCTTGAAAGTAGGAAAAAAAAACAAAAAAGAGCTGACTAAAAAGAGGTAATTTTATATTTCATATTGAAACTTCTCAGTAGCCATTTACTTGGAGTCATATGTAGAAGGTATGGCTAGAAATAATCAAGGAAACTTGCCAATTATAGATTCTATTCCTTTGTTTGATCTCCTTGTCCACCCCTAATCTGTCCTTCTATCGTCCGTTACATTATAACTGCCAAACTATGGAGCAGGTATGCACATCTTTTCCGTACACTACGTGTAGGGTTGATGGCATTCAAGCCTCCATCTTCATAGGGGATATGACCTTTGCCATGAAAAATTCCATCATACTAGTATGAGTGAAAAGCATAAATCTCTCTCAAAATCACAAAGAACCATCACCTCTGCATGCCTCAACATACAATCCCAAAAGTTGGAGTGGTTGATTTCGCTCCACTCCATCCATGAATATGATTAAATTTACATGGAGTTAAGTCCATGAGAATGCCATGTGGCTCCTCCATGCTATTTTAATTTCAAGTAAATTGTTTTTTCCATATTCATCCAAGGGGAAAAAATGAAGAGTTATTCTTACTTTTAATTCTCCTGGGGCTAATGAAACTCCCACATTATCCAAAGAGTTGGCCAATTGATTACAATGCCTCAGAACATGTTACAATTCATATTTGTCAAGCTTTTGTAGAAGACCCAATTTTTTTTTAACAAGAGATTTCAAGTACAAATCATTCAAGAATGTTTCCCTTATTATAATTTGTATGATTATCTTAGAATCTCTAGTGATTGAGAAACTTGATCTTCTATCTTTTAACTAATGCCAATCCCTAAAGTAGAACCTATGATTTTGCTTGGTTGTTAGATTTATTTGGAGGTCGACATGAAAACCTTAGAATTTCTAGTGATTAAGACGCTTGATATCTTTTATCTTTTAGCTAACACCAATCCCTAAAGTAAAACCTATGCTTTTACTTGATTGTTAGATTTATTTTCCAGGCCACATGAAAAAGTTAAGTTTATTGATTCATAGGGATAAAACATAACACCCTAGTCCTGGCCATCCATTTCTTGCCATATATTTGTTAAAATAAATATATATTATATAATTCATCTTTAATAATTTTTTAAATTTTAAATATAATTTAATTAGAAAAAAGTCACATAAATATTAAAAAAATAATATAAAATTATAAAGAAATTTTCATGTTCTTTCCGACCATAATTAAATATAATTATTAAACTTATATTAATATAATTATATTAAATTAATTAGTGATATTATATGAAAATTAATAATTATAAATGAAGACTGTATGAATATATTTATATTATATTAATATAATATAATATTGCGTCAAACTCCATGGTAATTTATATTTATTTTTTTATAAATATAAATATAAAGTTCAATGGTTCATGGTAAGCCTTGTAACATCTGCCTATAAGTGGTGGCTTGTCAAAGTTTGGTTTATCTTTCACGTGTCTGGATATATTTTGCTTATGAAATACAACAAAGAATAAAGAATAACACTCTGTTCTGGTCGTTCCTTTTTGCAATATGTTTATTTAAAGTAGATATATATTCTTAATATTATTTTTCAAATCATATTTAAATAATTAAAACAAATTTAAAACATGGTTTCATATTATTTATTCAATTTTCAATAAAGTATTAAATTTTATAAAATGTTCATATTATATAATTAAATTAATTTTTAATAAAATGTTAAATTTTGAATCTAATTTAATGATTTTTTTAATGTTGTAAACAATAATATAAAATTATATGGAAATTTTGATTTTTGTTTGTTTGTTTTTCTTTCCTTTTCTTCAACAATAATTAGATATAATTATTAAATAATATTAATATCATTTTAATATTAATTTTTTTAACAATATAATTATTCAATTATATTAATATAATTTTAATATTATGTTTTCACAATAATTTTGGGATTTATTCAATATTTTTTAATGAGATATAACTATTAAAAATATAATTAAATATTATTATAATAAAAAATTCTTAGACTTTTGGCAAAAGGTCCAAAGATTATTGCCGAAAAAAATACCTTCATTGAAATAATAATTATCAAAGATTAATTATAATTTTAACCATTGTTGAAATAATTATTATAAATTATAATTATAATAATATAAAAGTATGAATAAAATTACAATTAGAATTACATAATAGAATTATTTTAAAAATTACTATTAATTTTTTTAAAATATGTAATTCCAAAAAGTACTCTGGGTTTATTTTTTAGAATAAAATTACTCATTATTTAATATTATATTTTTAATTTATATATATATATATATATATATATATATATATATATATATATATATATATATATATCATAATTTTAAAAAATATAAAAGTATATGAGAAAGAGCTAAATCAGTGATCATTGTGTTATGAAGTATTATGTAGACAATGTGATTACAGGTTGAAACTCCCTATGGTTCATGCAAAGCATATATATATATATATATAATCTTAAAAAATATAAAAGTATATGAGAAAGAGCTAAACCGATGATCATTGTGTTATGAAGTATTATGTAGACAATGTGATTACAGGTTAATCACAGGTTGAAACTCCCTATGGTTCATGCAAAGCATATATATATATATATATATATATATATATATATATATATATAATTAACAAAAAGCCATAGCAATTATTTACTTTTTCTATATTCATACAAATGTTCGTGATCTTTCTTTACAACTTCCACTTCCTCATTAAGTTGGTACATCGTTTCATCCTCCATTGATACCCACCAAGAGATAAGTTGGCTAAGATTCTTTAGTTTGAGGCTATGGATTGATCTTCCCTACTCAAATTGAGTGCCAAATTTTGTACAAGATAGTTATAAATATTTTTCTTCTAAAATTATCAATTACTTTAATTCCACAACAGACCCCATGATTTATGGTATCTAGGTTGTGATATAATCTTCAATATCATGAAGTTTTGATTTAATATTGATAATTGAATATCTATTACAATTGATATGTTCCTCATGACTTTTGAGGACTACACAAATTTCTTCGAATGGTATCAAGAAAAAAAACAATTCCAGCAAACATGACCTGAAGTTATATATGTGAATTGGATCCTTAGATCCTATTGCATCTTTAGGCCTAGACTAAATCTCAAGGATAAGATTACAAGTTTATAATAATTTTCTAATTACTAATAATTTCCTCAAGTGAAGAGTCAACTGATACTCTACTTAGAACACTATAGGGCCCTAACACAAATCCTAGAAATATGAGGCACAAGTTCGACTTCTGCTTTGTTTACAATAGAGATTCCTTCTGTCTGTTTCACACATAAACTTCCTATGCACATAACTCTTGTTCCCTCTACATTTTATGCTTTTGTAGTAGCATGTATGTTTCCCCTATTATAAGTACCTCATTAAGTTTCCTTCCTCTGTACCTAGACTTTTGGTAACCTTATGGTTCTTTCTCTTGAACCACCACTTTGCACTTCCTTTGCTTCTACATACACAATAACAAAGAAAATAAATTTATTACCATATATTCAACCAACTCGTACCTCTTTACATCAATTTTTATAGGCAACAATGTAAAAGAGGCTCCAACCTCTCTTTTTCACAAGCTACAACTCGCTAGAAGCATCAAATCCCCTTCACATAGGCTCTAACCTAGTGTTCTTCTTTAGGTATCTACTTGAAGGAAACTCCAATCCCTTGATAGGTTGAGAAAAAAAAATACTTGTTTCACTGACTTACCTAGTATTTAAATTTTGTACCTTTTCTTGTCTTTGATTCTGCTCCTCTTTAACATCACTGGTCCTATTTATTCTTATGTTGTTTATCTCCTCTACTCCTATTTCTTAATTAACTCTATTTTAGGCTTTTTCATTTTGTAGATTTAGTTTAACAATTCAACAATTATTTTGTTTCTCTCACCATGCGATTTTAAATAATTGGACTAGGTTGTTAGGTCCCTATACTACTAGTGTAACCTCTTATTGTTATTAGTACAACCCCCTTATTATATCGTTGTGCCCATGTAGTCCCCATAGTGTTATTATTGTGCCCCATAGAAGCCCACTATTGTTATTATTGTGCCCCATAGAAGCCCACTATTGTTATTATTTTGCCCTTGCATTATTATTGTTATGTCAGCTCTGATTATATTATGACCCCTTAGACTCCTAGATATATAGAAAGGAGGTCTTTTCATTTGTATCATCCAAGAATTATCCATTTGTGTAATGTAAAGGAGGTTTCCCCTCGAAGAGGCTTATTTCTAAGGTGTTGATCTATCTTTTGTATATTTTTGTGAGCTGGTTTCATAACATTTGGTATTAGAGCTTTGGATTCTATGGTTTCACTGCTCCAAACAGGTCATCGTCGAATTTTCGCTATAACTGTTTCAGTATGAAGTTTCAGACGCTAAAAAAACCGATTTGAGAATAAATTGGTCTGAACCTCAGTCCGATTTTTAGATCTTGTATCGCTATATTTTCGGAGATATGATCTTAGGAAGTTAGGGTTTTTTCAAGCTCCATAATTTCACCTCGAACAGGTCATCGTAGAATTTTCGCTATAATATTTTTGCTACGAAGGTTCAGACTCTAAAATTAAAACCCATTTGAACCAAAATCTTGTTGAAGCTCGGGTCTGAATTATAGATCTTGTCTCACTATATTTTCAGATATATAATATGAGGAAGTTAGGGTTTTTGTAGACGCCCAAATTACATTCTAAATAGGTGACCTTCGAAAAATCGTCATAACTTTCTCTTTGAGCATCATATTGAAATTTCGTAAAGAAGTTACAGAAAGAGGATGGACTGTAGTTTTTTGTGTATATTTTTTAGATCCGAAGATTGAAACAGTGACATGTGGCACTTTGTACAGGTCCGCTCTATTGAACCAGTCTATAATCAGGTCATCGTGGGAGATTTGATATAACTCTTTCTTGCATAATCCAATCTTGATCAGACTTGCGGGGTTAGAAAGAGAACATAAAGGGCTACTGTAGGACGCAATTTTAGAACTTGGATATCTGAAATTACAGAGTTACAGTCGTTTCAAGATTGAGCTCCTAAAATCAAGAAAATGCGATATGAGGAAGTTTGATGTCAAGGATCCGGTAAATTGGATACTACAGATGGAGCAGTATTTTGATCTACATGAGGTGCAACTATTAGAAAAGGTACATATTGCATCTTCATATTTAGAAACAAATCAATTTTTATGGTATAAATGGTTTTGTTCTCGTAAACCACTTGTTACATGGTCAATTTTCACGGAGGAAATGATAGCACATTATGAGGATACAAAGAGAAGCACCTTCTTTAGCCAATTGATAAATCTCAAACAAAAGTGTTCAATAGCAGAGCACATTGAGGGCTTTCAAAAATTGAATATAAGGGAAAATGATATTCCAGAGAAGGAGAGGATTGATGTCTCCATAGGGACTTTAAAGGATAACATTCAACATGAGGTTCATCTTTGGGAACCTAATTCATTGAAGAAGGCATTCAGGTTGGCAAGAAAAGTGGAAAGAAAAATTATGGCAACAAGGAAGTCTTCCCCTCACAACTATAAATATGGAAGTGTTGTTTCTCCTAGCCTTCCACAACCTACAAGGTTGACACAACAAAAATTGAAGAAAAAAGAGCAAAAGGACTTTGTTACAATTGTGATAACAAATACATTAAAGGTCATAAGTGTGTTGAGAAGAAATTATTTTACATTGATTGTGAAGAGGAGGAAGAAACAGATCAAGAAACATAAAAAGAAGAGGATATACACTAGGAACCAACCCCAGAGAAAGAAGCAATGAATCCGACCATATCTTGTAAAGCATTGGAAAGAATTACCACTCCTCAAACCCTCAAGACAGAAGGACATATCAAGAAGAAAAAGGTTCAAGAAGTGAAATATCACATCGAGAAAGAAGAAATGAAACCGACCATTTCTTGTAATTCATTGGAAAGAATTACCACTCCTCAAACTATCAAGATAGAAGGACATATCAAGAAGAAAAATGTTCAAGAAGTGAAAGATCACATAGAGCATCAAGAAATGAATTTGACCATATCTTGTAATTCATTGGAAGAAATTACCACTCCTTAAGCTCTCAAGATAGAAGGACATATCAAGAAGAAAAAGATTCAAGCACTGAAAGATCACATCGAGCATCAACAAAAAGTTCTCCAACTTTTAAAGGATAATGCCACTTTGGTGCAGAATCGAATGAAACAATAGGTAGATCAACATCACAGTGAAAGAAGTTTTGATGTAGGCGGTTGGGTATTTTTATGGCTACATATCAAGCAAGCTATTTATGAGAAGGAAATGTTGGCAATACTACATGCACTTAGAAATGGCGAACTTACCTAATGGGAAGACACTTTAAGGTAAAAATGGACCATGATAGCCTTAAATAATTTTTAGAACAAATATTATCTTTAGAAGAACAAGAAAAATGGGTCACAAATATGTTGGGTTATGACTTTGAAATCATCTAAAAAAAGGGAAGAAAATTTTTGTTGCAGATGCACTCTCAAGAAAGGATGAGGATGTGGAAGCATTGTTTTGTGTTATTTCTATTATCCAACCAGATTGGATAAATGAAGCAAGGGATGAATGGAAGAAGGATGAAGAAGTGTGGCCACTCATTCAAAATTTGCGGAATATCCCAGTTCAAACAATATTTTAAGAACTTGAGGAGGAAGGAAAAATCATATTAGAACCTGGATCAATCACATAAACAAGAACCTGACAGCTATGAAATCTATCAATTTCAAAGTATCTCATCAAGTGGAAGAACTTACCGGCTGAGGATATCATATGGGAGGACAAGAATTTTATACAGAAGCATCAAGAACTACTCAAGAGTTGAGGACAACACTTTTTGAATGAGAGGGGCATGTTAGGTCCCTATACTACTAGTGTAACCCCTTATTGTTATTAGTACAACCCCCTTATTATATTGTTGTTCCCATGTAGTCCCCATATTGTTATTATTATGCCCCATAGAAGCCCACTATTGTTATTATTGTTATGTCGGCTTTGATTATATTATGACCCCTTAGACTCCTATATATATATATATATATATATATAAAGGAGGTCTTATCATTTGTATCATCCAAGAATTATTCATTTGTGTAATGTAAAGGAGGTTTCCCCTCGAAGAGGCTTATTTCTAAGGTGTTGATGTATATTTTGTATATTTTTTGGAGTTGGTTTCATAACAAAGGTCTCCCTAAAATCAATTCAATAAGTCTTTTGAAAAATCAATCAACACAACTTTGTTTTATATAATTTTTTCTTAGTATATTTGAATTCCCACACAATAGGATTGAATCGGTCCAGTCTGTATTTCATGCCTCACATGGTCCATCCATTCATTTCAAATTCTTTGCAAGGCCAAATAACTATTTCAAATTGAAATAATACTGCCAATCAGAATTGGAATTGACCTCATTTTAGTATGGCACCAAAATGAAGACTATAGATCATTATACTCTCATATGAAATCAAGACATAAAATCAGAGTTCTTAGAGCTCATACCTACGCCCTTATCCTATGCTCTTAGATTACACCCTTTAACTCATGCTCTTACCACCATAATTAGCTCGAAGGCCCCATGCCCAACACTTAACAAAACTTTGGCACAATTTGATAAAAGGGTAAATAACTTGAATATTCCCATTATGTGCCACTCTGGTCTTAAGACCTTGGGTTGACATGATAACCTTGCCACAATGCACAAATCAGTGGAGACGGGGTGGGACACTAATTCTTATGACAACTAACAGAAAAAAGTTAATCCCATCATGAGACATCAAACCTTGGTCCTGGCACATTCCTTTGTTATAACAACTCCAACCACATGGGGGAACGATGTAAAATTCTTACTACAGATGATGGAGTTTATTCCCGCCTCTTAGGACCATGGGAACTTTACCACCTAAGCTTTAACATCTCACCAATATTAAAAAGGCGTAGGTGTAATATCTATTTATTGAAACTTACAAAATTTCTATGACTATTCACCATGGGAGCACCATATATCCTAAGCTTTAACTCAATTTTTAAATATCCATCCATCTCGAGCTTAATAAAGGAAATTTGAAGCGCAAAACCTTATCTATTTGACCTAAATCGGGCAAATGTTGACTGGCTATAATTGGTTCATCATTTGGAGTTTTTCAAATTTCTATATATCATTGGAAATATATTTTCAAGACTTATCCATCTATGCTAATTGCAAAGGCATTTGAGCTAGTTTATTGTAGATAAAATTTCTCCAATGCTTCTGCTCCTTAAGAAACACCTTTCTCATCAATGAAACCATCTTGAAAGCACCTTTGGAATTAATAACCTATGCCATACAATGAAAAATCCTTTGACATCAATCAAAACACTACTAACAATCTCTCGTTTAGCATTGATGGAAACACTAAACATTGATTCTCCATGGAAAATAGTCATATAATATTCATTGTGTAGAAAATCTTGTAGATTCACAAGCTAATGCAATTTTCTAAAGCAAGAGACAAGAATCTACTTCTACTCTTTACAGTGGAGGCCCATAAACACCGAGCAACCAATAATCAATAGAGGAATAGAATCAAAGGCACATAACACAATAAATATATGGGGAAATCCACAACTCAAAACCCCACTATCTATTTTGTATTAATATAGAAAATCAAGATGAAATTACAATGCTTGTTCTCTCTAGAACAATCCCATCACTCAACAAATTCAATCTCCAACTCAGAAGAAAGATCAAGGTCAAAGCTTAGCCAATTCACAAGCTCTCCAAGTCTCTATTCCAATATGTAATTCATGTGAAGGATAGCTTGTATTTAAAAGGAAATAAAGCCTCTAAAAATAGTGCAATCCCTCAAGGATCAGTTCCTGATTACATGCACTATTAGTGCAACTCAGAAAAATCTAAAACAAATAGCACTCTGTCTCTGCACTGTAGTCTCAACCGGGTCTTTCTCAGAATTGGCATGCATGAGTTTCTGATTCATTTAACTAGAGTAGCACTGGTGGAGTTCATTAGTGTCACCACTAACTGTTAACTCACTATTAGTTATCTCAATAAATTTGAGAAATAATTTAACT
The DNA here is from genome assembly GCA_031772625.1 of Pinus tabuliformis. NCBI lineage: Eukaryota > Viridiplantae > Streptophyta > Pinopsida > Pinales > Pinaceae > Pinus > Pinus tabuliformis. The sequence continues at coordinate 1,024,781,318 of CM062820.1, read as the reverse complement.
GAACTGACTCATGAAACTGAGTCTTCTATTTTATAACTCACAATTATTCACACTGGACTCCTACAAAGTTGGGAGAACATATACATGACTTCCAACTCGAATTTCCTAAGTTAAGTAGGTTTAATAAACTTAATTTAACTATTTTAAGTTTATATGAGAATAGAATTCTAATTTAATTGATAGTTTAATTCAAAGACAAATTAAATTGGAATTTCTTATTACCATTTCTCAACACTCCCTCTCAACAAGAAAGGGATTATTAACTATGTCAATCCTGTCTCTGTGAAACTCGAATTTACATCTTGATATTTCTTTTGTCAAGATGTCAGCTGTTATGCTCTTAACCTGCAAAGCGATACCCAAACAGAGAATTTGTGAAGAAAAGATACCGAGAACACAAAATATGCGAAGAAAAGATACCCAGAGCACAGAATAGCAATGAGTTTATTATCTAGAGAGAAATGTTCACAGGCCTCTTCGAGGGGGCAACCTCCAATAGAGCAGATCTCGATTATAAAACAAGACACAATCCTCCTCGCAGGGAGTCTCTATCCTTTATATATGACTCATACATGCAATGCCACGAGCCAATATCGTGGATTCTATTAATACCATCTATCTAATACTACTGCCCATTTACCATCTAACTAATACTTCCGCCCATTTGCAACTAACTGTGGTCCAGTCATTAATTGCGGGTTAACCACTTACAATTATTAATATGGGCTTTATTGACTCTTGACTATGACGTGATCCCATGACATAAATAAGGGGGTTAGGGTGGGACCCTAACATGCCCTCCCCCTTAAGACTAGCCTTGTCCTCAAGGCTGAAGCTGCGGAAACTGTTGAAGAATAGCGGCTGGTTCCCAAGTTGCATCTTCCGGCGAGGTGTCTTTCCATTTGACTAGGACCTCCTTAATCACGCGGCCACGCAGGTGCTTGTCTCGTGTGTCTAGAACCTGTTCAGGTTGAAGCCAGATTGATCCTTCTTCATCCAATTCAGGTAGACTGGTTTGAACTCGGCAATTGTTCCCAATCACTTTCTTGAGGCACGATACATGGAAAACTGGGTGGATTTTTGCTGTAGGTGGCAAAGCCAGCTTGTAAGCTACTTCTCCAATGCGCTGAAGTACTTGATATGGTCCGTAGAATTTTGGAGAGAGCTTTTGACAGCCCTTGTCTTTGAGTGATGTTTGCTTATATGGTTGTAGCTTCAAAAAGACCTGATCCCCTTCTTGAAATTGGCGCTCTGAGCGATGTTGGTCAGCCTGTTGCTTCATACGGTTCTGAGCTTGATGAAGATTCTCGCGCAAGTGGGCCAGCATGGTTGCACGGTGTTGTAAGAGTTGATCCACTGCTTGTACTTTGGAGCACCCCGTGAGATAAGAAGTAGGGGACGGCGGAAGTTGTCCATAGACTGCTTCATAGGGAGTCATTTTGGTGGTGGCATGATAGTTGGTGTTATACCACCATTCCGCTAGAGGTAACCACTGTGCCCAAAGGTGTTGTTTTTCTGAAGTGAAACACCTCAGGTAGGTTTCTAGGAATTTGTTGACGGCTTCGGTTTGACCATCTGTTTGCGGATGATATGAAGTACTGAGTTTGAGTTGAGTGCCTTGTATTCTGAAGAGCTCCTGCCAAAAATTACTGGTGAAGATTGGGTCGCGGTCGGACACAATCGAAGTGGGCATGCCATGCAATTTGAAGATTTGATCCATGAAAGTTTGAGCAACCAAAGTAGGTGTGAATGGTTGGGGTAGAGCGCAGAAATGAGCATACTTCGATAGTCGGTCCACAACCACCATGATGACTGATTTGTTCCCAGACTTTGGAAGACCTGTAATGAAATCCATGGAGACCTCCATCCAAATTGACACCGGAATGGGCAATGGTTGTAATGTGCCTGGTGTGTTGACAGTTTCCCCCTTGTGGCGTTGACAGACGTCACATTCTGCTACAAAAGTAAGGATGTCCTGTTTCATGCCGGTCCAAAAAAATGATCTTCTGGTGCGAGCGTATGTCTTCTGAAAGCCCGAATGTCCTGCAATGGGAGAGGAGTGCAATTCTGCCAAAATGCGACTTTTGAGGGTGGATGTTGGTGATATGACGACTCTGTCCTTGTAGCGAAGAATATCATTCTGCCACGAGTAGCCCTTGCTGGAATTAGGATCTGCCTGTAATTGAGAAATGAGTTGGGAGAGCTCAGGATGTGAAAACCATTCCCCGCGAGCCTCTTCAATCCAGTCTGGAATGGGGAGAGATATTGCGAGTAGAGTACTTTCCTCCTCAAATTGGCGTGACAATGCATCTGCTACCCTGTTGTCTTTCCCTTTCTTGTAAATGATCTCATAATCATAACCCAGCATTTTGGCTAACCATTTATTTTGTTGGGGGGAAGATAGGCGTTGCTCCAAAAAATATTTAAGACTGTGATGATCTGTGCGGATTTGGAAACGTCGCCCCAACAAGTAAGGTCGCCAGGTCTCAACTGCATGTAAGATGGCCATCATTTCCTTCTCATAGGTAGATTGGCCCAAGTTCTTCCCACTTAGTTGTTGGCTGGTTAAGGCCAATGGTCGCCCTTCCTGCATTAAGACTGCTCCAATACCTGTTCCCGAAGCATCAGATTCAATGACAAATGTTTTGGTGAAGTCCGGTAGTGCTAAGACCAGAGTGGAACACATGGCGGTTTTGAGAGCGGTAAATGCCTGTTGTGCTTCTTCGTTCCAGAAGAAGGAATTTTTCTTGAGAAGTTGCGTCAGGGGCTTCGCTATGCGGCCATAGTTGCGGACAAATTTACGATAATAGCCTGTGAGACCCAAAAATCCTCTCAAGCTTTTCAAGGTCTTAGGTTGAGGCCATTCTTGCATTGCCTGGATCTTTTTGGGATCAACCTTGACACCTTCACGGCCCACAATGTGGCCTAAATACTCAACTTCTTCCATGCCAAACGCACACTTAGACATTTTGACAAATAGTTTATCCTTGCTGAGCAGTTGCAAGAGGATATCTACATGCTTAAGATGTGCCGCCCAAGTGCCACTATAGATGAGGATGTCATCGAAGAAGACCAGGACAAATTTTCTGAGATATGGTCTGAGGAGGTGATTCATAAGGCTCTGAAAAGTAGAGGGGGCATTACAGAGACCAAATGGCATGACCAAGAACTCATAATGGCCTTCATGAGTTCTGAAAGCTGTCTTGGGAATGTCAACTTCCTTCATGCGAATTTGGTGGTAGCCTGAGCGAAGATCCAATTTAGTGAAGAATTGAGCTCCATTGAGTTCGTCCAGCAAATCGTCAACCACTGGGATGGGAAATTTATCTTTGACTGTTAACTTATTGAGGGCCCTGAAGTCTGGACACATCCGCCACTCCCCATATTTCTTGAGGACCATGACGACTGGAGATGAGTAAGGACTAATACTAGGACGAATGACACCTGCTTCCAACAATTCCTTGATGATTTTTTCTATTTCATTCTTTTGGGTGAACGGATGTCTGTATGGCCGCACATTTGGGGGTTGGGCCCCTGGGACCAATGTGATGCTATGATCATGTTCCCCTCGCGAGGGTGGAAGTTCATGAGGTTTGTCAAAGACCGTCCGATGTTTATTCAAAATCTGTTGCATCTCAGGATGAATTGGCGAAGACATGGTATCTACTACCTGGATGGCATTAAATTGAGCTACTACTCCATGATGGCCCTTTTTTAACAATTTTTCCATACGATGCGAGCTTATGATAGAAGGGGCTCCCGCTTGTAGCCCACGGAGGGTATGTGTGTAGTCGTTCTGCTTAAAACTCATATATAACTCCTGGAAATCCATTGTGATTGGCCCAAGAGAGCGGAGCCATTCCGCACCTAGGACAATGTCGCAACCCCCCATGTGTATTGCAAACATGTGGGTTTTCAATTGATAATCCCCCATTTGAATTTTGACATTTTCACAGCGACCTTCACATTTCATTGTGCCTCCATCTGCAATCTGGACTTTGAAGTTAGAAACTGCTCGGACATAACAATGTGCTGCTTCAGCGATCTTTTGGTGGATGAAATTATGGGTACTTCCACTATCAATCAAAACTATTACTGGCCGATGTTTAAGAAAACCCCTGATTTTGAGAGTTTGAGGTGAAGAAATTCCTACCAATGCATGTAGCGAAATCATTGGTTCATCAGATACCATCTCCTGTTGGTTATCTTCTTCGGTCGCCTCTGGTTCCTCAAGTGGTGGATCTTCCTCGGTGGAGCTGTAGTCAGTGGCATCTATTTGAAAAAACTTGTGCTCTTTGCATTTATGACCCGGGGAATATTTTTCATCACAGTAGTAACATAGTCCTTGCTTCCTTCTTTCGACCATTTCTGCAGGTGACACCTTTTGAATCTTAAGTGTTTGGGTCATATTGGGAGCCTGTGAGGGACGACCTTTAGCGGGAAAGTTGGGGCGGCTGGATTGAGCTGCTAATGCCCGTTCCACCTTACGGGCTACCTGGCAAGCCTCGTTCCATGTGGGGGGGTGGTGGAGTAGAACCTGAGCTTTGATGGCTTCTTTAAGACTGCTGATAAAGCATTCCATGTAGAATTCATCTGTGAGACCCTTAGTGCGGAAGGCTAAGGCTTCAAAAGCGGTAATATATTCATCCACTGTACCCGTTTGTCGGAGCTTAGTGAGACGCCCCAAAAAAGAGTCTTCCTGTTCAAAGCGATTTCGAAGAGCTTTGGTAAATTGGCCCCAATTCTTAAATTGTCCATTGCAACACTGATACCGTTCCTTCCATTGCCATCGTTCACTGTCCAAGTACATGGTGCCCACCATAAGCTTAGTCCCCTCATCTATGATATGATTCAATTGAAAATACTGCTCCATTTGTGCTAGCCATGCGGACGTGTGAGAACCGTCAAATTTATGCATATCCAACTTGGGAGGTCTCTGATTGGGTGGTGGATGGGTGTGCCAGACGTGAGGAGAGTGGCTAGACTCCCCCTCATGGTATTCATGACCCTTATACGCCTCCTCGTGGGCTGGCTCCTTGCCCTTGTCCTGTAGTAGGCAATCTAATCCTTTAAGATGATTTTCGATCCTTTCCACCACAGAGTGGAGGGAGTGCACCTCTTCTTCTAGTTTTTCTACCCTTTCATTGGCCATTGCTTGAGCGCGAGTTTCTACCATACACCCGTCTGACGAAAATTTGGGACCGCCGAAAATTGTTTTACTAAGAATTGAATGGTACCACCTTGCTCAGCTCGTCGTCCTGATTCTGATGGGCTAGGTCACCAATAAGCGCCCTGGAAGATCTCAGACTTTTTTTTTTTTTTTTTGAAAACTCCTAACGGAGTTTTACTCCTTTTGATCAATACTGCAGTCGCCAAATCCTCAAAATGTCAATGCCACCAAAAGTCCTGCGAAAATTATATCCAGGTACAGGAACCCTTTCCCACTACTCCGATCTGGCGAATCTGGGAGATCTGAATGGTGGAACAACTGCTGCTGCTGATCTGGAATGTCCGATCTAGTGGATCTGAGAGATCTGAATGGTGGAACAACTGCTGCCGCTGATCTGGAGATGATGTGTGATCCCTCGAGAGAAAGGGAACTATGGTCTTGGGGAGTGTCAGGTGCTACAGATCGCAATATACATAAGGGTCTGACAGTAGTACTCGGCCCAATGTTTCAGGGCTCTAACTAAGGAGGATCGACCGTACCCTTAGCCGTACAACCCGACTACCCTATCGTACGGGCGAGTAATCTCTCCGAGTGCTGTTCTCGGTATTCTGTAGCCACAAGACGGCCGAAGTTTTATCTATGGCGAGGTTTCAAGGGAGCTAGGGGGCTTCCTATATACCCAGAGGGTACGTGGAAGACAGTCCGTGCGCGGTTCTGTCTAATGCGCTACTACTCGAAGGGGTACCCACAGGGGTTACAAGGGAGTCCAACAGACGTGACCACCTCTTGTATTTCCTGCGTGCATGCCTCCCCAAATCCGCAGGTTTATGCGCTTAACGACAGATCCCGTGGTTTAAAGATGCCGGAACACGTCTCTAGCCTAAAATTTTTTTTGCTAAAATTTGGAGATCCCACCGAGCCCTGGAAAGTGCTCTGATACCACTTGTTATGCTCTTAACCTGCAAAGCGATACCCAAACAGAGAATTTGCGAAGAAAAGATACCGAGAACACAAAATATGCGAAGAAAAGATACCCAGAGCACAGAATAGCAAAGAGTTTATTATCCAGAGAGAAATGTTCACAGGCCTCTTCGAGGGGGCAACCTCCAATAGAGCAGAGCTCGATTACAAAACAAGACACAATCCTCCTCGCAGGGAGTCTCTATCCTTTATATATGACTCATACATGCAATGCCACGAGCCAATATCGTGGATTTTATTAATACCATCTATCTAATACTACCGCCCATTTACCATCTAACTAATACTTCCGCCCATTTGCAACTAACTGTGGTCCCGTCATTAATTGCGGGTTAACCACTTACAATTAGTAATATGGGCTTTATTGACTCTTGACTATGACGTGATCCCATGACATAAATAAGGGGGTTAGGGTGGGACCCTAACATCAGCATATTGCTCCTCTGTGGGAATGTAATCTAACAAAATGATCCACCTCAATACACAATCTCTGAGATGATGATATCGGATATCAATATGCTTGGACCGATCATGAAAAAATGGATTTTCAGAGAGTTTGATACAACTTTGATTATCATAATAAATCACTGTTGGATCCATCTGCTGACCAAACAAACCAACTACGATCTTCCTCATCCAGATAGCCTCACATGCTTCCTAACTTGCAGCCATGTACTCGGCGTCTTCTGAATTGAGTGCAACTGGTCTTTGTTTCCTTCTGTACCAAGAAAATCCAGCTGACCGAATACTGAAGATCCCTCCTGATGTGTTGTTCCTGTTGGATGGACTCCCTTCCCAATCTGCATCAGTGAATCCTTGAAGCTTTACTCCCTCTGTTTGTCTGTACCATAATTGTTGGGTGCGAGATCCGCAAAGGGCAGTGTTGGGGCTAAAAGCCCATATTTTGATCAAATTTTGTAATCTAAGTGTAAAGACTCCGCATTTTGTGGTTAAGGAGCGTGTAGGTGTTAAAGAGTCATAGGGTTGTCTGCGCTTATTTTGGAAATGTAATGTCATATGTAAGAGATCTACCCATTGTCCGTGGACCATGGGATTGTATAAAAAGGGCTAAGCTGTAAGCAGTTAGTAGCATCTACATGTAAGAGATTCATAGCTTTAGATAAAGAAGTCTAAGTCTTGGGTTGTAACAAAGGTAGAGGCTCTGCAGCTGAGTGCGCAGAGGCCTAGAAGGCCGTAGCTGAGTGTGCGGACCCCTGCAGCTGAGTGTGTAGGGCGGGTCAAGTCTGTAATCATTCATAATTATCAATAAAGAGAAGTATTCTACAATTTTTGCATCTTTATTTCATGTTTATGCATCTTGTTATGTTGGGTATGAATTCCACATATAATGCTTGTATGATGCATGCATGTATGTAAATGTGTTGGTTAAGTGAACACAAGTAAGAACATGTGTTTACGTGAAGCTAACTAAGATCGGTTAATAAGATAAGTAAAACACTTAGCCTAGTTTGGGAGATATCGCAGTTCACTGCCCTAGCACCATGAAAGTCCCTGAGCTGCAAGTTAGGGCTCCACAAAAACCAATTGTACCCTTTCGTGAAGGTATTGAAGGGTGGAACAAAGGGCTAAGCAACCTGTGCAAAGGCAAGTATAGCTGGAATACGCTGACATCACAACCATCTCAAGGGTGCAGAAACTTGGTTCCAGCATCCCCCCATATTGCTTCGGGTGAGACTTCAATCCATTCTCAGCGGGCTGATGCCGAAAGGGTCAGTAGTGTAGGGATTTGTTTGGCTAACTAACGTTGAACCTGGGTCAGGCCCCCTCAAGCCAACAAATGGTTCTATTTCCAAGACTTGAATCTGTAAAAGATATGTGTGATGTTGTATCACTGAAATCCAACTAAGAAGGAGATTGGAGACCGGTTGGATAGAAGGATTCACGAGTTTGCGGCACAAGAAAACATAAACCCGCGACTGTCAAAAGAATAGTGGTTGGACTGATACCTGTACATGGAGATCCATGAAATATCTTTCGCCTCCTTTCCTACTGAGTTATACAAGTGGATCACAAAGCTAGTAGATAGCCAAGGAAGGTGGAAACTTGATGGTTCTATTGTGTGGACCCTAGAGCTAGTGCGAAGGTTGGAAGCATCGAAGGATAAGATCACCTACGCTGTCGATCATTAGCTCAATCACATCATAGGAGGATTTGTGACTAAATTTGTGGTTGAAACCTCAGTTAGCTATAGCGAGGTGAAGCAACACTTTTTCAAAGGACCACAAGGTAAGTATATAAAATATTTTAATACTTGGATTAAAATGCTATTGTGCGAAAAATGGGTTATGCAGCTACCTTGATATTTGGGACTACGTGAAGCAGAAAAAATTACAGGAATGAAGGAAATAAGGGTCCAGAGTATAGCCCCTTGATTTCATCTCCACGAAGAGATGAAGAGGGGATAGCGAAGGTTTCTCCACGAAGTGATATTCAGTTAATAAGACAAGGATTCCCGCGAATACCACCTCGGCCCGCACCACCTATGACTTCACCAACATTGCCTCCAACTTCACCCGTATGACCTCCACCTCCACCACAGTTCAGTGTGGCAAACACATTGAAGTTTCCTTTGTTCAAAGGCTTGGGAAATGAGGACCCCGACCAATTCTGGTTCATTGTGAGGGTTGTATGGGAAGCTCAAGGTGCTACAGATGATCATATAAAGAAAGCAACACTGGTTAGTGCTCTACAATATCATGCACTAACCTGGTATATCTCTAACGATAACCCAAATTCTGGAGTAGCAGACATCCAAGCAACACTAAATAGGGAATTTAGCAGGCCTAAATCTGAAGTGCAATCGATTGTGGGATTCAAAGAGATCACAATGCAACCAAGCAAGACACCTTGGGAACTATATCAGAGGCTGAAATGTTCAATTCGTGAAGCCAACATGAATTTGACAGATGGACAACATCGTGAGTGGTTTGTGGCTTCGCTACTACCACATTTAAGGAGTGTGTTGTCACAGCGAAAGAAAACAACTCAGGCAGAGGCCTTAGATATTTCCATGAGACTACCTGAGACTCCGATGCAAGATCCTAATCTAGAGTCTAGCATATCCATGCGTAGCTGAAGAATCTGTGCTTTGAGATGAAAAGTCTGAAGCAAGATAGGACAGTTCGGCCAGAGGTACGCGAGGAGGTATTGTGCTTGAAATGTAAGAGTCAAGGTCATGGCAAAGACCATTGCCCAGTCTTTTCAAATTACCTTGCAGGAGGAGGACTAATGCCTTTAAGGCTGGAAGCTCAAGTGGGACCTAACTCAGAGCCTGATTTATGGTGTGCTATCTATTAGGTAGCCGAAAAACATGCCATGGATAACTATCACTTGCTACAGAAGTATGTGCAAGCACCACAACAGTTGTTCTGCAACTTTTGTAGGTCGGTAGGGCATGATGAGCGTACATGCAAGAGCTATGAATTGATGATGGATAGAACTCTTGCCTACTAGGTTCAGGCTGAAACGCGGTTGCTTGACCAGAATGCAGGGATGGTGTGGATAGGATTTCAGGGGCACAGACAAGGCCGAGGCAGATGAGGACCTGGTAGAGGTCAATGATAGTTGATTTGATACAATTGTAGAGGACCATGACACTATGCCCACAATTGCACTAATCCAATGCGTCCGTCGTGCAAGTATTGCACAATGTTTGATCATGAAACATAAGATTGTCTTACACTGATAGCTAGGATACATGACAAAGGGGCACTACCACCTGCCCCGACTCAGAACCTGCAGATGATGAGGTTTGAGCCACGCGAGGAAGATCTGAACGTAAATATAGTGCTCCGAAGTGGAATCACGATGGGAGATGAGAAGGGGAAATAGCTAGAAGACAATACATGGGTTCGAAAGGCTCTGATGAAAGAGGCCAAGTTTGATTTGGAGCATGCTTGAGAAGCCTTCATGGAAGCTAAGAAGAGCTTCACTAAGGCCTCCACCTTAGGAAGCAAGGATAAGCCTGAGCCAGAGATGGACCCCTCTATGCTCACAACATTCTTGGAAACTTGTATGGAGTTAGTACATGACAGTAAGGCTGTAAAAGGGCTACAAGAACTCATCAATAGATGTGTTGGAACCATGCTAGGTGAACTGCATGTAGTGTGAAATATTGGCAAGCATAAGGCAAGGAATGGATGGGAGATGAGACTGACTGCACAAATAGGGGAGTATGAAATGGATTAGGTCATTTTGGACCTAGGGTCAGATGCAAATGTCCTACCAAAGTAGACTTGGGAGCGAATTCAGATACCTATGCTGCAATGGTCTCTGATTCAGCTAAGGATGGTGCATCAACAGAAAATCATACCCATGGGGCGGCTGCAGGGGGTGACCATGGATATTGAGGGAGTAAGCACGCTTGAGGATTTTGAAGTAATAGAGATAGTAGATGATAGAAATCCCTACCATGTGCTCCTGGGAATTGAGTGGGATACTAATATGAACGAGGCAATCAGTTTGAAAAAGCGAAATATGATCTTTGAAAAGAAATCGCTGCGCATAATAATACCCCTGGATCCTGCTGGGGGATCATTCTATACTGAATCAGTCCGTGATTATGAGAGTGATGATGATCTGGACTGCATTTATAAGATAATAACGCGAGATCAAGACTGGGTGAATCCCACCATGGATGGATGGATTACGTGGGATTGCAAGAGTTCCTACACTTCGAACTTCGATGAAGAAATAGAACATTGGCAGAATCGGTTACACGAAGTAACTACATTGAATTGCAACATGATGACTTAGTCGCTGCGCTGTGTGTCGTCAGAGGAAAGAAATATGCCCATTTATGATGGTCTAAATGAGGTAGATATCTTTTTGGATTCATTTGAAAGGAAGGTACCAGAAAAGCAGCGCTTTCAGGCCTTCGACTGGGCACTGCGCGCTACGGCTGCAAGATGGTGGGGTACGCATAAGTGAAGCTTTGATGATTGGCACAAATGTAGGAGAATGATGAGAACATGATTTGAGAAGCCTAAGATGTGACTAAAAGACAAGTATGATGGACAGAATGATCCATGCATGCATCTGGCCAAATGGACGCAGGCTGATGGAGAAAAGCCACAACCTGAGTGGGTGCACCTGTTTTGTCATACCCTGGATGTTATCCCACTGAATTGGTATATAGAAATAGAGATCCACCATGGGATAGGTGAATGGGATATCCTGCATGAAGGATTCATGATGACATTCAGTTTTGAGGATGGGTTTGACAATATTGATGAAGCACTGCAAGAGGTGAAAGTAGCCATCTTTAGGATACCACAAGATCCTTTAGACCTGATTCAGCCTAAATGGGATACTCAGCTGAGTCGTGCACTGGAACGTTGTAATGTAATTGCTGAAGAGGAGGATGAGGATCCGTGGAAGATTAACATTCCAGAAACAAAAGGCCACCGTGACCTTCAAGGACCGCAGATTGAGAACCCTGATATAACCGCGTCGGTGAAAACTAAACAGGTGAACATTGGTACAGAGGCAGAACCAAAATTCATGAAGATTGGAGACTACTGGGATGACGTGATGGTGGATAAGGTCGCTGAATTACTCCACAAATATCAGGACTTATTCCCTACCAAGTTTACAGATTTGAAAGGAATAATCAGAGATCTAGGAGTGATGAAGATCACGTTAAAACCCGATGCAAAGCCAGTTAAGTAGAGGCCTTACCGCCTAAATCCGAAATACAAGGAGAAGGTCTGCTTAGAGCTAGACAAAATGCTAGCAGTAGGCATCATTGAGCTTGTGGAAGAGTCTGATTGGGTAAGCCCAATGGTGGTGTAAGAGAAGAAGCAGAAGGATGAGATAAGGATATGCATGGATCTCAGAAAACTGAATGACGCTTGTGTGCATGATCCTTTCACGACTCCATTCACAGATGAAGTGTTGGACAATATAGGTGTCCAGGAAGCATATTCTTTCACTGATGGGTTCTCTGGGTACCGCCAAATCAAAATTGCGCCAAAGGATAGGAGCAAGAAAACCTTCGCGACTAAGTGGGGTTGCTTTAAATATACTATAATTCTATTTGGGTTGAAGAATGTGCCTATAATCATTTCGCGCATGGTGGTTGCGACATTCAAGGAGTTTATTCATAAGTTCCCAGAGGTATATTTTGATGACTGGACTGTATTTGGGCTGGTTAAGCGCCATGTAGCGAGCTTGTGCTTAATGTTGGATACCTATCGAAGATACTTGATTGCGCTCAACCTCAAGAAGTGTCTGTTTTGCATTCCTTTTGGGAACCTTTTGGGGCATGTGGTTTGGAGACAAGGACTGATGGTAGACTCCCTGAAGATCGCAGTGATTCTGAACTTGGAAGCGCCGATGAGTGTGAAACAGTTGCGCGCTACTCTGGGACATACGGGATATTACAGGAAGTTTATCAAAAGCTATGCCCAGATCACCGCGCCGATGGAAAAATTGTTGAAGAAGGATGTCACGTTTTGCTGGAATGATGACTGTAAGAAAAGCTTGGATATATTGAAAGAAAATATGGTTACTGCATCGATTCTAGTCTTCCCGAAATAGAAGAAAGAGTTTCATGTACATGTCGATGCGTCATGTATAGCGCTGGGGGCAGTACTAACACAGGATGGTGGAGAAGGCTTGGACCACCCTATTGTGTTCGCAAGCTACAAATTATCTAAAGCAGAAAAAAACTACTCTACCACTGAACGCAAGGGGCTAGCTATGGTTTATGTGCTCCAGAAGTACCAACACTACATGCTAGGAGGCCACTTTAATATGTATATGGATCACTCCGCATTGAAGTACCTGGTCAATAAGCCTATGTTGGGAGGCCAAATCTGCAGATGGCTCTTATTGTTCCAAGAGTACAATTTTGAAGTTGTTGTGAAGCCTGGATGATTGAACATGGGACTAGATCATCCGTCACACATTGAAATAGGGGAGAAACCTACTAGCTTGGAAGAAGGATTACCTCATGCGTAGCTCTTTGCTGTTCGCATCGCAGATGGTCATTTTGAGGATATAATACACTTCCTAACAACAAGAAATGCACCGGAAGGATACTCTGTCCAATAGAAGAAGGAATTAGTGGTGTGCATGTCAGATTTCTCTGTCATTGTTGGGCATATCTACAAAATGGGGATTGATGAGATATTGCGACAGTATGTAATTGAGTTTGAATGAAGCAAAATCCTTGCAGATGCTCAAGGGGGCACTGCTGGAGGACATTATGCAGGGAGAGAAACTACGCAGAATATTTTACGTGCCGGGTTGTGTGGCCAACCCTTCATCAGGATTCAAAAGCATATTGCAAGGCTTGTGATGTATGTCAAAGAACAGGCAAGCCATCGCGGAGGGATGAAATTCCTTTGAATCCACAAATGAAATTGCAACCCTTCGAAAAGTGGGCAATAGATTTTGTAGGACCCATTCAGCCACAACGGAAGACAGGGGCAAGGCACATTATCAGTGCGACAGAGTATTTGACTCGTTGGGCAGAAGCGTAGTTGGTGAAGGATTGCCGGTGAAGGATTTGAGCATGTACTGATGCAATTTGGATGTCCAAGGATCTTGATGAGTGATCGAGGTATGCATTTCCTAAATGAGACGATTAGTGCACTAACGGAGGAATTTCAGGTGTATCACCAAAAGAGCACACCTTATCACCCACAGGCTAACGGGATAGTGGAGACATTCAACAAAGTTCTTGAAAACGTGTTGACCAAGGTTTTCAATGCTCAGTGAAGGGATTGGGGCCTACGCATACCTGCAGTGCTATGGGCTTATCGAATGACGTGCAAGAAGTTAACGGGACAGGCACCCTTTTGGTTGGTATACGGTGTTGAAGCCGTAACGCCTATGGAATACATCGTGCCTAGTTTGTGCATAGCAGCGCTCACAGGTATGATAGATCATGGAGCCCTGGAAGAGAGGTTCATGCAATTGGATGAGCTTGAAATGGCAGTCGATTGAAGCCATACATAGGTGGTCTGATTATTTGACTATGCAAAAGAAGCACAGTCTTAGCACTCTAGGCAGCTAAAAGGAGGCGCGAGACTAAAAACTACATTGCCTAGGTTGGGGAGGTGCGCGATTTCAAGACTGCACGAAATAGGGAAGTGTCATAGGGTCCATGACATCGTGAAAGAAACTGCGCTACTCGTGGAAATAGTGCACAGGTCTGCCGAAAAGTGACCGTTAAATTCACTGTTCATGATTTGATAGTTGGATTGTGGCCAAATGGAGTGGGTGCCAAGCATTTAAGGTGAAATTTATGGATTAGATTCTTGAAAATTTGTCGCCAATCTAGCATTAATGGACTGAATGTGGGGAGGAATGGTCAGATTTGAATTCAAAAGGCCCTATAAATCACAAGTGGTTGTCTAGCGAAAAACACTTGGCATTTTGAGAACTGAGTTGTTGCACGCTCAGGTATACATGAACCAAGACCTATTCAAGACTCTAAAAGTGAATTCATTGTTTGAGCAACTACTAGAGGCACTGCAAGAATTGTGGAATAGCGTTATGTCAACACCCACGGAAGCCATGGACATAAAAGCGGTGACAGCTGAGGAAGCCGTGTAGGAAATTGAGGTAGTAGAAGCTTCCCCAGAGAGTGCTGGAGTGATAGTTGAAGTCCCTAAATCACCGAGAACACTGAGACCAAAAAAGGATAAGCAGACTATGATACCATTGCGCGTCTCACTAAGAAACCCACAGAGGACCAAGCTTACTTTGTAGGAAATGGGGAAGGCCATTAATCTGGAAGTAGACAAGGAAGAATATGAAGAAATCTTGGTGGATGAGGAAGATTTGGAAATGGAAGTTGAAACCCAGGGTGCGGACCCTATTACCAGTTTACCAGAATATGTTCCTTTTTGTAAGGGAAAAGCCAAGGTGCCGAAGGACATAGACGCGAGAAAGAGCTCCCTACAAACTCCGTTACTCCTGGATGACATTTTTTTTGAGGGACCGCACTTAGGGTGGGTTCATGTAATAAAGTTCGAAGATTGGGACCTCACAGACCACAAGAAATTCCAGCATTTAGCGACTGAGCTGTTAATGTGTCGATGGATTTATACGACTATTGGAAGGATCGAATTAGAGCCGCAGACATGGCTCAAGGGTGTAGAGAAAGCCGGGTTGCTCAACTTGCTCTGGGTGCCACATTACCACCGTGCCCCAGTGACCATCTTCATCATTAGGCAGCTGCTCTGCTTAATGCATGATGGCTTTTTGTGGCTGGAGGAGCCCATTCCCATCACAGACCACTTGATCCATTAGATCACATGGCTTCCTTACTCAGGGGAGGATCCAGCCAATATATTAGAAGGAAAAGGTGGTGAGTTGGCCTTCACAGAAGCTATGAAGAAGAAATTAAAGTTGGAGAAGAAGAAGCAGGAATATGCCATCTCCAACATTAACAACCTTGCAATCAAGGTAGCAATGCAAATATTAGTAGGGAAGGTGATGCGGAAGTGTCACACAGATGAGGTGCCTGTGCCTGTGATTGCATTAGCAGCCCAATGTGCTAAAGGAGCCCAATTCAACTGGCAAAATTATCTATGTGGTGAGTTCCTTGCAAATTGTCGCGAGGCAGAGGAACAGGGCAAGACGTCCACTACACATGGCTCTTGCTCTTGATTGCACTGGTGGCATGAGAGATGCCAGAAGACAGCCAATTCCCTTCGGTCACACCAGACCTTCCAGAGGCAGTGAAGTACACTTCCCTGTGGGCGACCAAGGATGCGCAGTGTATAAAAGAAAGCATGATATTTTGGATCTTGATGGATATGAGTATTAGGATGGGGATCAATCGCAAGTCGTGTTTGTCGCCCACAGTATATGATAGTTTGTAGAGCTTTACAGAGTTCAAAGAAGATTTCCACCATGTATTTATCAGGGTGTGGAAGGACCCCACAGAGGCATGTCATAACTTAACATATCTGGCAACCGATGATGTTATGTTCGTAGTCCTTGCGTCTTGGCCACCGAGGTGGCACGCTAAAACAGGCTCCGTGGTGGAAATGGACAAGTCCATCGCGTAGCATAAGAAGGAAGAAACAAAACTCCGAATGGCACAGCTGGCTGAGAAGCGCAGGAAAGATGAAGTGGAGGCTAAAACCCAGGCAGTGCATGACGCCGCAAAATTGGCCGAACAGCATAAGACAGGAGGAGAAGAGCACGGAGGATAGAAGTCACCTTCGCTCGGGACTAAAGCAGAAATAGAGGAGCCAACAGAATATGGTGGTGTGGACCCACATACATCGTCCACCCAACTCAAGCGTCAGCACCTGTTGTTGGGAAAAGTATCCAATACGGAATGACCCTATCCCACTCTAAGGGTGATAGTACCTCAGCAACAATCAAAGTAAAGCTATCTGAGATTTCTTCTTTATGAAAGTAAATAAGAGGAGAAGGGGATCCACTAATCGATGTATTCCGCTAATGGTTGATCCAATCTTCTCTCCTTGCTGCTTGTTCCCAGCTCCTTGCTCTTTCACTAGCCCAGCTACACCAAGATCCTGCAAAATGGCAAGAGAGGGAAACTACAAGAAGCATACATTCATAATTGATTCAAGGATTAGAATAAATCAAATACACAAGTATAACAATACACCATTGAGACACATGTATATAGAAGAACCTCAAATGCTTTATTAATGGAAGAAGTAAAGTTCAGGAAGTGATACAACCATAAAAGGCCCAATCCAGCATCACCTCCCAGCAGAAAGAAATCT